>JAZGTJ010000013.1:0-203423 GCA_036877575.1 Botia almorhae
TCCTCAAGAGGTGGCACCCATGCTACAGCAGTTTATAAGACCCTGGTGTGTATTATTCAATCTTTTATTTCATTCATTTCTTCTTTCTGTCTATCTTCTATCTATCTTCTCCCTGTGGTTCTCTTTCTCATGCACTCACTCTCGGTGTTCTTAAAATTGCCCCTTTCTATCTTGTGGTCTTGCTTGAGACTAATGCTAATATATAAAAACAATCACAAGTTTTGTAAACAAACACTAAGGTTTTGCCAGTGAAGTGTTTGTGTGCGTTTTTAATCAGATCTGCATTGCAAAATAGCTTATGCAAAAAGATAGGCAAGAGGTCTTTTTAAGAAGACATTTGAGTGCAGCCTCTTTCTCTTTTCTCTCCCTCTGTCTCCTTTTTGTCTCCCACTCTCTCGCTCTTCCTATATCCCGTCTGCTCACTCTCTCTGTTCTGTATGATTCAGTCTAAATCATTGCCAACCATGTGACTAACCCTGTCCCTAGGTCTTGTCGTTTAATTTGCCTCAGTAGCACCTTCATGTATTCTTAATTGATTTATTTCAGTTTTCACTTCTGTTTTCGTCTTTTATTGTCGCTATCTAACAACTAATTAAATGCATGAGATAATATCAAATGCTTGCTGGTTTTAGGAAAGGAACTAGTTAAATGAACAATGGAGAGGTGGAAAAGGTTGTTGAAATAAAGGAAAGCATTTTCGTCCCCATTGGATAGACTTATAGCTGCATGATTCTATCCCAGAATGCCTGCTCTCCAATTTGCAACTTTATAAACCAGAAGCTGGCTTAATACATGCTGCTGTATATATATTTCTTTTTAAAGAATTTGTCTTAAGTAATAGTAAACAATGGAATTCAAGTAAAGAGGGTAGGGTAGCATAAAAGATTCAAAAACATTTATAACGCCGTAGATTTAAAGTTCTTGCAATATACCTGGCAAACACAGATGATAATTTCCCAAAGAAACATGCACACAAAATAATGTTAATAATAATAAAAAAGCTTACACTTCTGTAAATTCAGTGAAATGTTCAGGAAACTGAGCTCTTCTGGTAAACACAAATCCCTTGAAGTTAAAGATAAATTTGAATTTCCCAATTTCTGTGCTAAAACTTTTGATCGCCCCAAGGTGCTCTGAGGTGGTAGTCATGATATTGTGTTAATTATGTGTTGTAGTCCACTTGCAAAGTAACCACACAGGCTTGTTATTTGAAAATGGGTTCTTTCCCTGACTAGGTGCACATCTCTTCGCAATATAAGAGACAATGAAGAAAAAGACTCTGCCTTCCGGGGAATTTGCACCATGATCACAGTCAACCCTGGTGGTGTGGTGCAGGTAAGGCACTTTACTCTTACTGATGGCTCTCTGAGTCTGGAAAATGAAAAATAATCTGCGTTTTCCTTAACCCCACCCCCAGGACTTCATATTTTTCTGTGATGCTGTAGCATCCTGGATAAACCCAAAAGATGATCTTCGAGAAATGTTCTATAAGGTACTGTATATAAATTTTGGCTGAGTCTGCATTATTGACTTTATTCATAAAGCTGGAAAAGGCTTCAGGGTGAATACGTACTTTTTTTTTATAGTTAAGTGTATGTTCTCTGTTAGATCTTGCATGGATTTAAGAACCAGGTCGGAGATGAGAACTGGAGACACTTTTCGGACCAGTTTCCCCTTCCGCTCAAAGAGAGACTTGCAGCCCTCTATGGGGTGTAAATGTTACCAGGTTAAAGAGGTAATTTTATATTATCTAGTTAACATTTTTAGGATAGCCAAACCAGTTGAGTGTGCCAAAGCTTCTTTAGTACAAGACTTCAGAGCACTCAGATTTAACATGTTCTTCATCGTAATTTTGTGCTAAAGGTATGTCACTGAATCAAATGTCTAAATATAGCAAATAATTAGAAATATGCTAAACATTGTAGTTTTGTTTAATTTGATTGGCCATTAAAATTTTACATATGCCTTGTACATACCCCCATTCCCTGCACGTCATTTTTTTAATTTGGGGTAATTTTATTGTGCTTTCTGCTACCTATAGGGTAGGTCACATTTTTCATAAAAAATCATTTTCAAAAAAGTTCATGAAATGTGCAATGAAGTATGCCGATTCCACATGGACCTACCGATAAATAATGTATAATAAAATGCTTTGATATCTTATGCACATACATTCTGTAGTGAGAAATTCACATGTGAATTAATTTTATACAGTCTTTATCTACTGATGCCTGTATATTAATTTGGTTCTCTTTCTCTCTTGTGCTGCAGCTTATTTACTATGGGAGGAAGGGAACCTCTAATACCCAGGGCATATGTTGCCCTTTACCTGGGGGGAAGGGTGGTCTAGCAGGGGTGGGAACCAAACAGCCCACTGTACCCCTCTGGATGGGGTGGGAGGGAAGTGTTAGCTGTGGCGCTAGTCGAAGAAATCACGCCAAACCAAAACCGGGAGGAGAGCTTTCTTCAGCATGTCATAACAATCAACCATGAGGGTAAAAACAAAATATGTTGTTAGCGTTCATTAATCAGGAAACTGAACAGGACATCCAGGGGTTTGAAAACAATATGTACAATGTGTAAACTCTCTAATTTTGTACTTCTAATTTCCGGCATTGGAAGGTACCTGGAGAAAATGCTCTGAGAACAGAGATGTTTTGTTTAATTTTTGGGTTGTATTATAAAGAGGGTTTAGTTGGGTGGGTGGGGCGTAAACGTAAACTGGATAAGACCTACACATGGGGTGATGTAGGGTTTAGCTTGACTGCATGAAAGTGAGCAAAAGACAGTGTTTAATGTGCCAGCTATGAACAGCAGTAGATGGCAAATATGTAAAGACGGTAAACGCTAAAACTACCAGTTTTTAGACCTTGTCTAAAAGGTAACAACTTTATAATGTAACCATAGAAATATAGGTCCTCTCATGAAAGTTTTGTTTTTGACTGGCGGTGTAATGCAAAGATAAATACGAATGACTGCATAATTTTTTTATTTGATAATTTACATGAACTAAGTTGGCATGTTTAAAGCGAGAGGGAAGACACCATAGTAGCACAACATCGTTAAGATGTATGACAGTTGTTATAAAGTTGATGTGATCCATTGCTGTGTACAAGGCTTATATATTCCTTCACTGTCTCTGTTTAGAGTCACTTACTGGTTTCCTGTGTGGTTTAACATTGATCCAAACTAGTCATTGAGCGCTGAACACATATTTGTTCATTTTTGGACATTACATCCTCAATGTCTTTTTCTTAGTTTGCGCAGAGCATGATTTTGAAGATGCTTGTAATATCTGTTTTGACTGACCGGGGTTAATCTGGACATTTAGTTGTTTGATTTTGTGCATGTTGGTGGCCAATTGTGGAAACTAGTTTACTAGCCCCAGATATAGACTGGTTTAAGCACTAATGTGTTTTCCCACACATACACGATAGATTGTGTTTTCCATTCATTATATTATTTTATTATTTTTAGGTATTTTATTTTTTTAATCTGCATGAAATTAAAAACCCACATTGTGTTGTCAAATTCTGAACAGTCTCGTGCTTGTGGAGGCAGTACCTGTGTCCCTCGTGTGTGTAGTAGCAAGCCTTAAAAATTCCTAAAAGTATCCCAGAGTGTGAGGATTTAGGGTAAGGCTACCGTTTAGGTATTACGAACTGGTTCAAAGTTACCTTCACTTTGTTTCTCAGACTGAGACAATCTCAGAGGACCATGTAGAAGTAAAAATGTCTCTCTCATCACTTCTATGCCTTTTGACTGAGATCAAGTGTAGTAAAATGGTTCCTTGAAGTATAGGATTCACAACGTAACACTCAGAAGCTGAGCTTAACTGTGTTTGGAAATATGAAGTTCATTGATTGTTGTATGGGTGAAACTGTGCACATTGTATTGGTTTAGAGATGATCAAATTCAAATTAAGGATGTTAGTAGACAACTGTTTTATCATTTTAGATCTGAACACCATGGGATACTGTAAGATGTGTGTATGTGTCTGTGCTGTGTTTGTGTTTCTGCAAGAAGTTTTTTGTCACATTCCAACTGTTTTACATGAGGAACGGATTAGAGGGGTTAGAAATTCCTCGGACAAACACGGAAAAATACAAGAACAAAGAAACAAGATGTAGGCAGATATTACGAATGTGTTAAGTGTGTTGTCTTACACTTTTGAACGCTGCTATGTGTTGTTAATTTCTACTTGAATATTTTGTTGTAGAGACCTCATAAGGTATGTTTACTGTTGTTTTTTTATTTGCTGTTTTAATTTCTTTTATGTATGCCTTTCCACTAAGTCTCCAGTTTTTCATAATTGTATTAATAATAGAGCAAATCACTGTAATTGATTCTGCTGCTGGTGATTTTTCCTTTCCAATGTGCATGTTTTTGTCATTCTGTCAACTTGTAAAGGAATGTAAATGTGTTTTTTTTGGGGGGGGGGTTATCAGATATAATAGACACTGAAATACAATTAATAGCTTAATAGTGTAGCTATGCACAGCTTCACAGGCAGAAAAAAATTGCCCCAATGTATGTGAAAAGTTGATGATACTTTACACTTGCACAGTAAAGAATCAAATGGTTTTACATTTTCTTGTTTTCTTTTCATGAAGAACAAAATAAAAAATATGTAAATGTTGTTTCCTCACCCCACAATGCACCAACTACTGTATAGTTCTATGTGTGGAATTAAAAAATAACACTAACGAAGTAAACCTTGGCTTAAAAGCTCGCTTTTTGTGATCTGAGAGCAATTTCATTTATAGCGATTTTCAACTTTAATTTTATAATCTGAATTTAAAGAAATATGAAAATATAGAAAGTAATCATTTTTAGGGGCCACCAAATATTTTGGATCATGCAAAGAATATATATTGTATTGTAAAAATTTTGTAATGATATTTGTATGACATTGTTATGGATGTGAGTTTGTTTCACCGCTTGAATCTGTGCATTGATAATAAATCCTTTTCAAAAATCACTGATTACCGAACTTATCATTTGTGGAATGAATTTCAATTACTTTATTAATAAAAGGAGTGTTTATTTCGGCCAGTTTGAAAATGTAGGTGTAATGCCGGACTGATGTCATGTTTATGTAGATAATATTATCTTCTTTGACAGAACCCAGCAATTTAAACATTTTAAATGACCCATTACAGTTAATTAAATGAGCATTAAGTCTGATATAGACAAGTACCTAAAGAGTCTAAGGTTCACAATTTATATTTAAGTAGTCTATAACTTAATTACAAAGATGTGACCTGTTACAGCTTGACTTTTAAGAACCTCTAAATAATAATATTAACACAATTTGTGGAATGGCCCCAAAGGATTATACCACGAAAGATGCAGCTTATACATAGTTGTGTAATGAATTAGAGTGAGACATGAAAATAGACACTTGCACCATGGGAGTTGTGACGATTCCTGTAACTACCACTGTTGTCGCTGTTTTTCATAATCACTTAAATGGAAGTTTGAACAAGTGGAGGTGGAGTCTGGTGTTCAGAGGGAGGAAAACCAAGCAGGACAGGAGGAAAAGAAAAACCACCAGACACAACAACATCGGGGGGGAGGACAGAGGATAAAGTGCGACAATTGAGACAATTAAAATTAAGAAGAGAGCCGCTGTAAAGAAGAGAGGCAAGCAAGATGATAACGCCCTATTTCCTGGAAAATTTCTGGGTATGTTGTTTTTGCTGTGTTATAATGTGGGTTTGCGTTTCAAACGCAACTCTTCAGGTTAACCCTTCTGTCATTCTTGAAATTGGTACAATATGCTTCATTTCCGGCGCTATTTCGCTTGCTTTAATGCACACTGGACAATACCGGTAAAACATGGTCGATTAAAGCACTAGAGAGGCTACTGGCCTGTTGCCCCCCTCACTTTTCTCGGAGAATACAGTCCAGCGAGACCGGGGATTGGGCCTCATTACACACCATCTAAAGCAGACAGCCAACTAGATTCCACCTCTGTTCAATCTGATTGGCGGTTGGTCGGTGTCTCGGAATGTTTATGATCCTGTTCTACAACACTATTGGATGTTACGGCCGTCATTCAAACTGCTGTCCTCCTCGGGCTCTTCCGTAATGACGTTAGAAGCAGAGGCCAGAATTTCTTACAAAGTTTAAATTGTGGTTAAATGTTTATTTGTGAGCCAAGTAATTATAAGAACAATTTTCTCCTTTTTCTTGCATAGTATGACACCATGTAAATGATCTCCAAAAGCCTTTGTTGTTAGTAAATACGTGTCTTCACTATATTCTACTTTTTGAAATTCTGCCGCCGCTGCTGCTGCTTTAACATGTGATTTAATATCCATGTTTTTATTTAATTTACCTTCTCAAAATATGCGTCCTAAGACATAATTGTTCTATAGTTAATTATAGAACGTATATAATTGTTCAATAATTCTTATCATGTAGAATAAAGGGGTGTGTGTTTTAGGTGTGAACATGCCACGTTTGTTTTTATTATCTCTTACATAAATCTGTTTGGTATTTCAGGAAGTGAATAACTTCATAAATAACTTTAACTTGATCCCCCATATACAAGTGACAGGAAATAACAGTATTAAAATGTATTACAGTCACAAAGTTACTGGCTACATAAATTGTAATGATGTGCAATAAGTATCCAGAAAGAATATCTAGACTTGTGCTTTATATGGTCGTTGTTAAACCATTTAAGCGGCATTTGATTGGTGGAAGTGCTGAACTGGTGAAGAAATTGAGATCTGGACTTATGATTGTTAAAACAGGAGATGGTGAGGTGATGAAGAGAGATGTGGGATCGCAAAGCTGTGTAGTCTTGTTCTCAATCAAGTCTTTGTGTTGAGGGCTGAGTGGAACAGGGATGCCTATGATCAGCTGTGTTGCTTGTAATGCAGGGCACAGGCATACACTCATATACCCCAACTTACAGAGATCCATTGCCCATTTTCCTGATCTAGAACCAACAGAACATACAGGGGACCAAATGTATTAATCCATGCATTATTTAGCAGTTTAACTTATTTGCCTGCTTGTGGATTTCTACTTATTTGTCTGCTTGTGGATGAATTGAAAAATAAATTGGTTCTTTTTTGACATAATATAAATGAATGTAAATTTTTTGTCCTTTGACATACTTCAGCGGCTTGTGAAAGAGTGTGGATCAATATTTACAGGTCATAAAGAGCAGAACATATGATGACTTCGTTTTTTAACCTAAAAATGAAGATCCAGGATATGGTAGTGTATTTGTGGTATTTTAAATGCTTTGTTTCTGCAAACATGAAGCAGAACCCCATTGGGACTTTAAGAAAATTAGAACTAAAGCTGTCAAGCCACAGAAATTAAAGCAGGGAAGGGCAGATTGTCAAAATACTGCAGATGCATATCTGCCTTGCCCATTACATAATCATTACTTGAAACCCATCTTGTGTGCTCTCAGGCACCTGACACTCGCAGGTGTGAGCCTCAGAAACCCTAAACCTTCCACAACAAAGACATGTTTAAAGGAAACCTTTATGTCTCGTTTCCCACAGACAGACGCATGTAACCGCATGTTTCCTCTCATGCTGAAGAGTTCAGTGTGTTTTTCTATGTTGAGCATTTGACCTTTTCTGATGTGTCACATTCTCCTCTGTTTTGTTGGTGAATGTTTGGACTTGTTATAGTCAGACGATACCTACAGTTTGAAAATATATCCTGTTGAGTCATACAGTAGAAATATTATTCCGTTTTCTGATCCGCGATTGATGGGAAATCATTATTTTAAGTTTTTTTTTAATGTTTATGTTAGTCATTCATGTAGTCTAAATGATCAGTGCAGTTATTGATGTTCACATGCACTTTATTATGTGAGTAGGGCGCATATTTTGGCCTTTATTTTTTAAAAGATTTGAACCAGATGAACAGATGTTTTTGTGATGTCAAGAATCACACAGTGTGTATGAGTGGCATCTTTTGTGTTCAGTGATGGGATGTTTTATCTGTTTAGTATAGCACAGCTTTAAAATGAATTACACAGTGACCATTTTGAATGGATATTTAGCATATAGTATAAAGTAATTAATTGCAAAATGCAAAAGGTTTTTCTGTTTTTAATTCTGATAACAGTGCTTTAGTTCTTTTATCATAAAGACATTTTTAATGTATCTATACTACTCTCTTTGTAATAGTTAAGTGCTCATCAAAATATTCAACCATTGGAAGTTATTTGATTTTAGAGTATTTGAATGTGGTACGTTTCCATTCATCCATCTGTAGGACAGATGTCTCAAGCACAGAGGCAAATGACTACAAGGAAAGGTCACATGAATGTAGTGAAAGGGATCAAGCTGAATCTTGACACTATTGAAGTGTAAACGTTTTGCCTCGCTCATTGTTGATTTACCAGACAGAGGACTGTTCTCAGAATACCAGTGCCATTATCAGTAAGTGTAAGAATTTCCTGGGTGTTTAACCAAATGTCAAGCATTTACAGCAGTCTACTGTAGTGCAACTGAAACATTTACATTATTCTTGTAAAATTAATGCAACATACAGTTGACCTCATATTAAGAGACTGCATTGAAGATTAATTCTTTTAAAGATTAGCTAGTGGTTGTGATTTCTAAGCTAGCTGAAAAATTACTGTTTCGATCTTTAAAAATGCAGTGCAGTGTCTATGTTACGAAACAAGTACTTAGCTCTATGAGTGAAGTTAGTTTAATGGAACTCATTTTGTTTCTGGTCTTCATCACAAATTAAAGAAATGCGTAATGCAAATACAAAACAAAACTTTATCATGAATTGCCACTGTCATGAATTGCTTCAAACAAGAAGCCAGACAGGTTATATAATGTATAATGTAATAGTAAGCAGGTGGCTGTGTAGTAAACCACGCATTAAACCATGCTGTGCATTCTGGCCGTTATCTCCTATAATACTACATTTAGAAATATCTAAATGTAGCACAAGAGACTGCTAAAGTGCTACATTGTATGATACTATGCTTTTAATTATGTAATATTATGTACATTAAAAATTTAAAACTTTATTTTTACTCATTTGTGTTGTGTTTGTCTTGTGGTGTATGTGTTTTGGCTTTAAAAATAAAATTAGTTCGGTTTGACCTTTGAGTTCTGGTTTAAATCTCCCACAGAGATTAAAAACACAACCAGATTGAAACATAAACATACACAAAGGCATGCTCTAAGACATGCTGCTTTGCTTCTCATTTGTTCCTCACGTGTGGTACACAGTAGGTTGTTTTATCAAACAATCCGAGCATCAGACCCCTTCCTGTTTCCTAACCTCACTGATTTGAAGATATTTAACACTTTCTAATTCTTTAAAGTATAATAATAATCAATTATGGGGATGTAACTTATTCCTCTGCTTCTTTTTCCAGAGAGCAAAGGAATAATAATGTTTGTACTGGTGTTTGAGTTTGTGCTTTAGTATGTTAATGTATATTAATAATTGCTGATGCTGCATTTCAGACATTTCTGCAGCACTTCCTCTTCTTTATTTTTTTGCTTCTCTCCTTTAACATGATCCTTATTTCTCCATTTAATCATCTCGTGCATTAAAGGAAATGCAATAAAGGCTGCACAGTTTTATTACAGTGAGGTCAGGTGCAAAAACACTGTGTTTTAGGTACATTGTATTTTTAATATCACTGCATTCTTTGGTCACTTCTGTAAAGCTCTGTTTTAGAGCTGTTTTCAACAAGCACAGTGAACTATAATTGCACATACAATTACAGATCTCAGCTGTTTTGGCTATACAGGAAACACACAGGAAACACACTATATGATATTTGCTGTGTCCAAAAAGCTGATGTGAAACTCACACAGTCAAAACCTGAGAACAAAGCTTCATAGCTAGATATACCTGTTCATTATATACATACAGCATATATATTATATACATAAAAGCATTGAATAGAGCATTGCGTTAGGTTGTGGGTTCAATTTTCAGGGTGCACATACTGATTAAATGTATAGATTTAATGCACTGTTAGTCACTTTAAACAAATGTGTCTGCCAAAAGTATAAATGTAGTGTAAATGTATTTTTTTTATTTTTTGCATAGGTAGTGTTCATTAAGTATGAATTAGTCATTGTTTTGCTAATTAATATTCAACTGAGCTGCTTCTAAAATAACAAAAAACTAGGGTGAATCGTTGTGGTGGGTGTTTGTATATACAGTGACTATGGATATATGAATTCTGCAGGTCAAGCAGAAAATAGTTTTAACATATTAGTTTTGTTTGCGTTTAATTGATTTACTGCTATTGCTTGGAGGTATGCCAGATCTGCATTTACAGTGCTGTTTTTGAGAAATGCAAATATAATTGCATAGCATGGTTGTATACTTTGAATCTGAGCTATTCATTTGGTTTATTGATTTTAAATTAACAGCTACGGTTAAAAGGGAGTCACAGAAGATTACTGACTTTATCTTTGCACATTAACATAGATGACAAATGTGTTCATTATAGCAGATAGGCTGAGCAAACACATAGTGAAGCGAAACACAGTGAAGCTTGAGTGGCCATTGGCTACTAAATTGTTCATTTGACTCATCAGAGTTTATATCAGGGATGGGCATTTTAGTCAGTTTTTCATTTTGATTGACAGGTCTGAGAGATGAGTACTAAAGTACTCTGGGGGTGGGGCATTAGCGGGGCGGGGCATTAGCAGGGGCAGATTATGTGCGTCCTGGTCATAATGAAATGATTTTAATTAATGCACTGTTAAAATGAAAATGCATGTTAACAAAACTATGACAGACAAACAACACTGCTAAAGTCTTCGAGCATTATTAATGTTTTTCTGTTAGCGCTTTCTGTATCACACATTCTATATGAGATTAATCAGATATTCTATATAACAACATAAATGTAGCATTACATTTCTATATATCTGCACAAAATGCAAGTGAATTGTGCATTGTGTATGCGCAACCCATAAATGCTCCTCTCATAACGGCGCACACAAGCTTTTGAAGCCGTATTCTCTCAACCCTCGTCTGTTTGCATTAAACTCATCCTCAAAACTCATTAAAGTGAAAGCGGACAATTTACTAGTCATTGGCTAGTTAACAACATTTTCTAGTTACCCAGCATAAAATTTTGGGAAAAATTTTGAAATTTTTCTATCAGGGAATTATTGTAACGATGTTTAAGATGAAGATTTGTTAATTTGTTTATTCTTTTTAGGGCGAAAAAAACAATGGATTTGATGTACTCTATCATAACATGAAACATGGCCAAATATCCAGCAAGGAGCTAGCAGAATTTATCAGAGAAAGGTAAAACCCCTTTTATAACTATTGCACTATTTTGGTCTGGTTTTATGTAAAATTGAGATGGCTTACTTCAGAATATAATTACAGAACATCACTAAATATTGATTATAGCCTTATCAAATTTTCCCTCTGTCTTGTCATATACAGTGAACTGTGTAGCATTGACTAATATATAGAAAATGAGTCATTTTGAACGCATTGTTTATGAACCCTGTCGCTTACGTTGTATTCCACACCACGAAGGTGCCATGATGCACTGGCATTTGCTGAGGTGAAATTTCTAGTTTTTTTAGTTCTGTCTTTCCACACAGGCATCTACTAATACACTTTGTCCCAGATCCTGTGCATTCAAGCTATGGCACATATTAACTACACTGTCTAAACAAACAGATCAGATTTCATCACTTGGCAAAATGCCAGTGCGGATGGACAGTCAGTCCTTAAAATTTGAAAAGCAAATCAGACTTGTGTGCAGTGTACAAAGCCAGTGACACATTGATGACAATCAATAAAATCTTTTTCCACACCTACAACAATCATCTCATTTCACACCTACAAAATCATGGCAGTCGTTACAGTAATTTAAGAGACATAACTTCCACAAGAGGGCATCAAAAAAACTATTTTCTTGAAAAGTTCAGAAAATAAAGCCTTTTTATCATTAGCCATAACTGTGGATGTGAAAATCTCCAAAAACATAATGTACTAGTTTAAAATTTTTATTTCCTGTCACCAAGACTTTTATCTGTTTCTGATCTTTGCTCTCCTGAAATATGCATATTGGCAGTTGGTGTTAAATTGTTCCCGTCCAAGGGTTAAAGCTCTCTTTCGCGTAACCCACGTGTCTCGCACAGAAAAGCGTACAAACATATGAAATGTGTCAAGGTTGCAAAGCTTTTCCACAGGAAACTAAGTTTTGTTTTTGATTTATGTTGAGGTTGTTTCATTCTTTAGTGTTTTTTATTGTCTGTCGGTGATAGATGTGGTAAGAAAATCTGTCAAAATCACCTGGCCACAGTTTGTCTGTATGTAGAATGTGTGTGTCTCCCCCTTCTGGACACTTGACGTTTTCTCTGTCAAGAAGTTAAACAAAAGTTGCGGTGATTTATTATCTAATGAATTTCTAATCAGTTTTTTATCTTCGGATATATTTTTTATTTTCAGATAAAAAAATTGCCTGTACATTTCGTAATGAATTATGTTTTAAGTTTTGGTAGGTTTGGAGGTATATTTTTCCATTTCTGTTATTGAAGAGATGAATGATGTTATTAATGACTAAAGTGCTACATTGTAGTATAGAGAAGACAAGTACAAAGACCTTTATATGACTCCATGTATGACTCCATATATATATATATATATATATATGTGTGTGTGTGTGTGTGTGTGTGTGTGTTAAGCAATATTTAAAGCATGTTTCTTTTTAATCGGCTTGTTTCCACAAAGCATAACTCATGTTTTGTTTGTATTTGTAGATGTTTAAGAGAGTAAGAGCTGCTTGGATGATTGAAATCACTGTTGTTTTAATATTTTTTTTATGGAGTTTTGATGGCATGTCATCATTAGGGTTTGATAAATTTATTCAGGATGATTGATTGTTTCCCTCTTTTGTTTTCTCAGGGCCAACATAGAGGAGGCATATTCAAGATCAATGACCAAACTAGCTAAAACTACTAGCAACTGCTCTCAGCTAGGGTAAGACTGTGTGTGTGTCTGTGGATTTACACGCCCAGAGGTTCATTATGGACCACACCGTTTTAACCTCTCTGGGGCTTTATCTATGAACAATAAAAGCTGAAGTTCACAAAACAAGACAGAAAATAAACAACAACAAAAATAATACTCACAGTTCATTGTACCCTTTTGTACATCACTTACCTGTTTGGAACATATTGGAATCTTTACTCCACATAAACTTTATTCTGGCAAGCTTGCTGTACTTTCCATGTTAATCCTAGACATATTGCTTTTCTGGCATAACTTCATAAGCTACTTCAAAAAGATCTGCTGGAAAAAAGCAATTAACTCTGTTATTTTTATTACGTTTCCAGAATTGGCAAGTTTTGTATAATGACTTTTGCAAAAAAAAATGTTATGTTAAAAAAGGTAAAAAAAAGTTATTAAAAATGATGTTTGTGTGAAATTAAAGTGTGCTTTCCATTGATGTACAGTGTTTTATTTCCCTGAACATTATTTTCACTGTCATATATAATGTTGTCATTCATTACAGACATTATAGTGTCATTAAGCGTTTTGCATCTTGCTAGTACAGAGCTATTTCCATTAAAACACCCAGGAGCAGTGGAATTTATCTGATACTGAGAGACTTAACACACCTCCATGTTAAGTCACAAATCACATTTAACACATTTTTCATTTTATTTGTACTCTATAAGAGGAGTATTATATGTGTTCCACAGGACATTTGCACCGGCGTGGGAGGTGTTTAAACACTCTACAGAGAAACTGGCTCTGTGTCACATGGATCTGGTCCGCAAGCTGCAAGAGCTCATCAAGGAAGTCCAAAAATATGTAGAGGAACAAGCCAAAAATCATAAGAAGGTATAAATACTGCCATCATCTTCGGCCTTTGATTAATATCCATGTTCATTTCCTCATAGCGTGCCATATGCCAAAATATAAACCCAATTCCTCATATTTTCAATTTAATGAGTCAATCTGCAGAACACATGGCAGTATTTAACAGTGGTCAGGGATTGTAATTATTTTAAGCTAAAACCTGAAAGAAAAGTTTTAGCTTCTTTTCTTTTGAATCTCACAATCAGGCCCTCTTTAAAACATCTTAAAAGTTGTCTTTAAAGTTTTTGAAAATTAATTCAAAGAAAATATTTTTTTCCAGCTGCGGATTGTTTACATAAATAAAATCCCTGAATCATTGAAACTATTGCATACATTATGAAAACGTTTTATAATTTTTTCCTTACTTAAAAATGGCCCTGTTACTTAATCAACACACAAACAAATAATTGGTAGGGGTATTAAAAAAAGTGTAGTTTTTGTGTCTTTAAATATTTAGTTGACTACACTGTAGTCTGTTTGCAACAGACATCAAAAACTTTATATTAACATGTTATGTTAACATGACACCAGGACAGTGAGGGCTTATGTAATGAGCAAAAATGCCAACAAATTTTTCATAAAAGTTTCATATTTTTTTTCCTTCGCTCTTTTAACTAATGCATGGTTAACTAACTACTCCCCTTGTGTTAGTTCTGTGGTAATAACCGGCAGTAGGTTTTAATTTGTAAATTACATTTATATCAAATTTCACCACAAAATAAAAGGAAAAAAATTGTTTATTTATAATTTAATACCATTGTTTTTACATTTGTTCATTATTACAACAAAAATGGCTTAACTGTATTTAATTGCTTCTGTATCTTATTTCCTAATGATCATTCCATTAAATTCTCATTACTGTGTTACAAGAAAAATGACTAAGTGGAATCAGCACCAGAAATGCTGCTTGACACTCATGATAAATATAATTCATTTTTACATCACGCTAATGATATTAAGATTTTATTGCATTACGGTTGGGTAATGAGGGTGCTTAATTGTCATGTAAATAGTCAACGCACAATGTAAAAATAGGCTTCATTCTCTAAGCTAAATATAAATAAAGCTGTAACGTTTAATGCCATGGGAAATTAATTTCACATTGTCTGAAGATTTGGACTGATTTTGATTTGAAGTTTGGACTGTTAATTTACACAGCGGCTTTCAAGAATATTTGTTTTTCAGGGATATAACAGTCTGTTATTTATGACATCATCCTAACAGGTTCTGGATGACTCAATGTATGTGCTCAGTGATGTCATGTTTTTCATTTAGTAAAAAAAAATTAACATTAATCTCTGCTCGAACATAATTTTCTGCTGTCGCTGGTTTATGGAAACATGACTGAAACTTTTGTTATCACAATACATTTTTTTTGTGTTGCAGTTTTTTTATTATTAAATAACCAAATTTCAACCAGCGCGTAACTGGCAAATATTACAGATGAGAATTTTCAGTTTTTTTGGCTTGCAGACAAAAGAGGAAGTGGCATCCACACTGGAGGCTGTGCAGAATATCCATAGTGTGTCACAGGCCTTACAGAAAAGCAAAGAGAACTATGTTAGCAAGACTCTAGAACAAGAGCGTATGCGCAAAGAAGGAGCCACACAGAGAGATCTGGACAAGGTACACAAAATAACACCTATATACATATACAATACTTCCAGAGTACCTTTTATGTTGTGCACAGCCACTGCTCCATCAAATACCTCTTCAGTTACACCAACCAAGAAGTGTGAACTAAAATAGCTGTTATAACTATTAAACTAGATAAAATATAGTTTAATAGTTTTATAATATAAATATAAAATAGTTAAAACTATTAACTACTAATAACTGTGAAAGATAAACTCACAAAGACAAAGCAGCATATTTAAAATTAGCTTTAAATGTCATCTACACAAATGTATAAATCTTGTGCACGTTGTGTAAATAATTAGTTGTTTCAATATAGTAGCACTGTAAATTTGGCAATTTAACAAATGCTTAATGTAAAATTCAGAAATGTCAACACCTCATGATCCGTATGATCCTCTGTGAAAATCTTGCATTTTGACTTGCAGGCTGGATTGAAGGTCAAGAAAGCCACTGAGGCTTATAAGTCATATGTAGAGAAATATGCCACTGCGAAGACAGAATTCGAGCACAGAATGACAGAAACCGCACAGGTATGATTCTGTCATGCATCATGTGTGTGTGTGTGTTGTACTGGTGGGTTAACTCCTATACTCAATGTATGGGATGTGTTTGATCACTGTTGTGAAATCAGGCAGTTTAATTTGGTTTAAAATATTGCAATCAGACACATAAACACTTTTACATTAACATCATGTCACCGTTGCTGCACATAAACAAAACTGATTATTAAATCCCACGCTAGAGCAATGGAATTCTCAAACACACAACCTCGTTATTGATGCTCCCTCATATGATCCACAGACACATGCACAAACACTTTTGTGTGGTCACAGATGCTGTGCTTCATGCTGTCATTATCTTGTTTCCACTCATTTCCTGCTCTTTTACTCTTCTTCTCCTTAAATCCTCTAAAACCCAACTGTCAGTCTAAGAGGAGCATAAACAGCAAATCAGGCATACAGCCATCACATACACATGCAATCACACACAAGCTTATTCATTATCACTGTGTTTGTGTGTGTATAATAGTGCTTTTTAGCCACCCAGACCACCCGGTTCACATATTAATATAATTGTGCCAACAACATAACAAGGGGTCTTATGTAGACACGCAAATATGGGACTGTGGTGGAAAATAAAGTCTGGTCTGATGTAATTTCTTATGTCTGTTGTCATTAAATGTTTTTGCATCGCTTTTTTATAATGACAGTTCAATGCTGCATGCTACTTTAAGTCATTTGAACAGTGATTTTGAGTAATTTGAACATTGTTTGAATGTTGTTTATGTGTGTGTTCAGAAATTCCAGGACATTGAAGAGGAGCATGTCTTGCGTATGCAGGAGATTATCCATTCATACTCTCAGTCTGTTGAGGAGACGCACATACAAATCGGAGAGGTGAGAAGACACAAAAAACATAAATATTGCCATAAAGGTACTAATACAAACACGTGATTATCTTTGTCAGATTTGAGGTGAGCATATGAGATATGGCTGCTGTATGATCTTGTAGCTATAGAGGGCGCCAGAGACCCTTATATACAGGAATCAAACATAAACATCATTACATGTTCATGATAAATTTCTAATAATGTCTGATTTATCAATAATCGGTTCTGTTGCCACTTTGGTTCAGAGTGATTTGTAGCATATATACACCCTATTGCACACACATCCAAATAATACAACTGGCCTTTTGCACACAGTCTCATTCATACACACCCAGAGCAAAAAGAGCCTCCGTTAGGCATTTTACTGGTTAATAACCACAAAACTATTGACTGCCCAGGCCAGGGCTTCCACCTAACCTAACCACACAGAAAATATGATTTAAATTTTTAGATAATTTTTCTGTGGTTATTTATAATTTCTGTGAGTTGAATCCATTTTCAAGTCAAAATAAACTATTTACACAAAGACTGCTCATCTGTGCACATGTCCTGAGATCTGGACCGCAAGGTTTTTTGGGATCTATCTGTGAAACGACACAGCAAGATGATGGAACAATAGCATATTCATGTAAAAGATACGTAAAAGAAACATAGCAACAACCTGTCATGTTCCAAAATGAGTTTTGAGCTTGTCACCATAATCCTTCTATCCCTGATATAAGGTTTAATACTTTCCCAGAATGCACTGGACATGGCACCTGTAGGTATATGTTTTCTCTACAGCACAACTTGAATTAATATTCAGGCATATTGGACATGCCTATATATCTACTATATATGTACATCAGCACAATTGTGTACTATATACTGTTCTTTCATTTGACAGAAAATGAATACTTTCATAATTTATTAGTAAATTATGTATTATTAATGTAATACATATGTAAAACATAATTTATAAGTAAATATATTTGTATTAAACATTCTTGTGACAACGTGTTTAATTTTTATGTCGCATTTTTTCATAAAGGTGCAACAAGAGTTTGTGAACAACATAGAGAACACGTCTGTTGAAATCCTAATACAGAAACTGGCAGAAAGCAAAGGAACGGGCAAAGAGAGACCAGGTAACTAAAACACACACTCACAGCATTAATCGCTGGCACTCGGCTGCTCTGCTATTGCTCTTGATATGATTAACAAGACTGAGGTAATGAGTTCATTATCTGTCTACATTTCTGTGGGGCATTAAAAAAAATCAACATTAAGCTGCACTGTAAACACACCAGGAGTATGTTTTGACTTGATTGCTGAGGCATGGAGGTGTTTACTCTAGAGGTTTTGAGGAGCCGTGACCCTTACTGGGGTTTTCAGCCTAGGTCTGAGAAGCTCTGGCCCGTCACATGTTAAAAGTACCGTCACATGCCAAGTGGAATGTCGAGTTCGCCCACCTTAACTCAAGATTAAGTCACTTGAGCTAGATCGAGCTTGACACGGCTACACGTCCCCCCGCGCTGTTTATCCTCGCTTACTCCTCTGTGGTCTTTCGTTTGACCTCTTGCTTCTCCTTCCTTTCACAGAGTTGAAAGTTTTTACACAGAATATAATCTTGCTCGAAGCTAAAAGTGGGCAGAGTGTTCAGTTAATTAAACCTGTTTAGCTAACAGTTATGCTAACAATATAAACAGGTTTTCGTACACTTGCACTATAGTCACTGGATTTTGCCTTTACTTGTCTTTAACCCAGTTTTTTCACTCTCATTATATAAGGTACAGCATGCACAGGTAGCCCAGTTAAACTGCATATATACATATAGTGACCCACAGGGCTGTAGATACAATATTTGGGCTTTCAGTTGCCCTTCATTTGTTTTGACAGCAGAATTAATTGAGGTTAAAAACTGTTTCGGTCAACAAAACATTTCTTCCCCCGTATCAAGCTGTTCATTAGGGATTGCGCCGCTGTCTGAGCAATAACCTGTGCGGCACACTGATGAAATCAGAGCAGCCTGAACCGGTACAGAGAGAAAAAGGTTGAACAAACTTTGTACCACGGAAACAATTCCGCAGTGACACGCTGGGCTATGGGGAGGTGGTTTGAGCAGTTCAGCGATATCCAGCAGGGCTGCAAACTGGCCTGCAGCCAGACACGCAAACTCTCCTCGCCGCTGCATCTGAGAAGGCATGCTCAGCATATGCAATTTAAAAAAACATCCTCGGTTAACGCATGATTGCATGCAGCTCTCATATTCAAACATATTAAAGCACACACATATGCGTTGACCTTGTTATCCAAATAAGGACATACCATTGACTGTATTTATTTGTATTTTCTTATGAACCATTTTTGTTATATTATAGTTATAGCTTATAGTTATAGTTATAACCATTATAGTTATATTTCTGTGGACATTTTTTACAGCATTTTTTCATATGGCTAGAAACACACAAACGCGCATGCATTCATGTAACCGCAACAGCTTGGAAGTGTCTTCATTTGTCTGATTTTGTAAACCAGTTTCAACAGACTAGCTAATTGTTGTAATGAAAATCATTTACTGGAAAATCGCCACAGAGGTTTTCAAAAGTGTAAATTTCATTATATGAATTTGTGATCTAAAGATTTCATTCGTTTAAGTGAAAGACAATATGAGTGTGTGTATCAGTGTGTATTGTGAACTGACAGTGTATGACCTTTAGTGTTTTATCTTGAATGAATCCTAATGGGGAGATCAGACAGTGAACCAATCTGGTACAGTAGAGTAGATCAGTCATACTGTATGTACGTCACCGTGTGTGATGTGGGGCTGTTGTTGCTGCGCTCAACCGTGCGCATTAGATCCGCCACTCTCCAGAGAAACACTATTGAACCGCTTTAGTTAAACATCACACACTATTGTATTTTTAGGTCAAAGGATTTTCTGTGCAATGAAAATAGTGCCCCTGGCTTTCTTGCTAGGGTACGGTAGTAGTAAAACGGCGTCTTACGTTTTCTTGTACAAGCATTAGCTTTTACTCGCATTAGCACAAAAGAAAACAGCTCTAAAGGGCTCTTAGAGCACTGAGGGGCATCTCTCCTGTCCTCACAGCCAGTCACGAAAGCACACAATTAATATTTATATGCTGGCCATGATGTTTACCGAGGGTGTATAGCCCTGTATTCTAACTAATAGTTAAAATTTTGTTAGAATAGTTATTCTGTTATTCCACATTTAAGCCACATTATAAAACATTTAACATTTATATTTGTATGTATTTGGCAGACGTTTTAATCCAAAGTGACTTACAGTTTATTCAAGGTATACAATCAGTACACGTGTTCCCTGGTGTTCGAACCCACAACCTTTGCGCTGCTAAAGCAACTGTTTTCAATTTAGCTGCAGGGACACCCAAAAATGAAACTGACCAATAAAAATTTGGCTGACATTTTTGAAATGTCACAAAAAAAACCTGAGCTGTGAAACAGTCAAAATCTGCCTGATTGTTTGCTTAAATTCTTTCACCACTTTGTCAGTGTGTTAATGGGTCATGCTAGTGTAAATGCTAAATATGCAGAGGTAAATATGCCAAATCGATGAGCGTGAAACAAAGTTTGTGGTTTGTTGTCTTTTACAGGCATTTGTGTGTTAACTGACTTTATCAGCAGCATACAGTGTTTGATTTTTGTCATTGCATTGTGTTGATTGAATTAGTTTTTTTGTGTGATTTTGGCAGGGGCTAGAAACAGAAGTGCATAAAGGCATTATAGAGTGTGTATGTGTGCCTGTGACTGTGTGTTGTTTGCTGACTTTAAAATAAAGTTATCTGAAGGGATGTGCTAACTGTCATCAACCCACTTATAACAACTGATATTAATATTGTAATATTAAATTTTGTAAATAACACATCATGCCTTCAAATAGTATTTGTTTGCTTTCATTGCAGGGCCCATTGAATTTGAGGAATGTAATGTCTCAGCCGCCACTGAAGGTCTCAATGTTTTCTCTCCTGTTCCTTTTAATTTCATTATTGTTACACATGAAAATGTAGAATATATAATTGCTTTTTTATTTTTGTAATATTTCTTTACAATAATCAATTGTGAGGCTGAAATTAGTTTTGCAGCATTTAATTATATTTGAAAATTAAAATACACGTTTCAGATGCATCTATATTTGTCTATAGTCATCAGTCTGTGTTGTTGTGTGTTTAGGTGTCAAACCCAGAAAAAGGATGGCGTTTGTCATACCAGGACGACGAAGAGACAAAGACACAGATTCCACGTAGGTGTTGAGACAGTTTAATATTCTGTTACTGTAAACTTACTTATTTGCATTTTTAAAATTAATAGATTATAATTTTGGAAGAAATGTATTTTGACTTTCTATAAAGTAACAATATGACAACTTTTGTCTGATTATTTAAAAAAGTTTTATTTACACAGTGATTTAGCATTTATTTTAAAACCCAGTATTGTTTTTTTAATATCAACTTTTTTCTTTGTCTTGAATAGTGAATCAGCTGAAGTAGAAGCTGTTGTGAGTATTTTTGTAATGTTGATGACATCCAGAATTGAGATGTTTAATTATATTATATTATACATAGTGTGCCAGAAATACATTTAACAGATATAAATACTAAATATATGTATTAAAAGATAATATGATAGCCAAATAAATTAAAATCAACAGTCAGTGTTAGATATTTTGGCTAGGTGATCCACAAAAGTGTTTTTGTGGAATTTAGTAATATGAAACTCACTTTTCTCTGATCTTTCTGGTTATATAAAAAAAACTCATTTGAGTTAAGTCGCGTGCACAAAGCTCCTTTTGTTCATACTTCTTTCAGAACGCCTCCAACGGAGCTCCCCCAGGTTTCTATGGTGCTATAGATCTTCATAACGCAGTGAGTGGTGACCTAATGTTGTTAAAGGATTGTCTATTATTCTTACAATGTTAAGACAACATCACCGGTGGTTTCTGTTTGGGAATTGTTAAAACATTTCCCGCAATATTGCTAACAGCAGTGTGTTTTACCTCGGTCTGACTCTCTTTGTGTTTTGATGTATTGAAGATCGTAAATAATGCATTTTGTAAGAGGTGTGTCCTGTGTTTGCTGCAGAATGTGCCTCAGTTGGACGAGGAGGGCTTCTGTATCCGACCAGAAGTCAACGAGAACGATATCCTTGCTCAAGATCCAACTCTTCCACTCCACCCATCCCTCACACGCGCTTTCATCTCAGCCACAGAAAAATGTTCCTTCTTTCATATCTTTCATCGCCTTTGCTCAATGGAAACTCTGAACACTTTCATTGGCTTTGAAACACAGTCTGATATCGTTCTTTGTTGCACTTTCATCTGAATCGCAGCCAAGCCATTCCTTTCCATCATATTTTCTTTTTTCCTCTGTTTTCTTTACCAAAGCTGCTCCATCACTCCATGTAGACCAGAGTACATGTGGAAAAAACAGAAAACCTCATCTTCAAAGTTTTAACTCCTGATCCTATAGATGAATGCCATCACACCACATTTTTTCAACTGTTTGCCTTAATAGCTTTTGATCACATGCCAAAGAGAACTCCTTTTATTCGTCCAGTGACTCTGACGATGAGGATGAGCCAAGAAAGTTTCACGTCCAGATCAAACCCGTGCAGACCAACAACGGCACCCACCAGAACAAAGCCACCATAGATGAGCTGAAGGCCTCTATTGGAAACATCACGCTCTCACCCACGCCTGCTGTAAGAGACACCTCACCTATACACAGTCTATGTATAAAGTTCCCATGGCCACGCACTTGCGAATTAACATTAAAGCGATCGTAGCACACCTTTAAAAACATGTCAACTTGCATTCACATTCATGCAAACACAGAATAATGGGCTCTGGTCTTCTATATAAAGGGTGTTTGGTCTGGATTGTGCAGCATGACCAAAGTGATTTCTGATTGGTTGATGTAATTTACAGTCATGGTGCTAGCTCTCACACACTTCATATCTGTCTGTTCAGCCATTTTCCCTTTGAACACCATTGTCTCAGTGGACACTAGAGGGCAATATTCCATTCTAGTGTTCACAGAGTGACCAGCCTTCTTTTAAGTGTCGCTATAAATGCATTCACACATTTTTTCTATCCTTATTTGTGTGCCTGGGTGCAAATGTTGTGCAGATTGTGTGTGTGTGTGTGTGTGCGCACAAAAGAGAGAGAGATTGTTACACCTGTAGTCAATATAAGACTAACTGGCTCATTGAAAACAGTATTAAGGCACAGATTATTCTAGAAGGTTAAAGCACTTCACCAGTGAGAGGTTAAACATGAATTTATCTCAGAACTGGTTTTAGTTAATCATCCTCAGATGACAGGTGACAGCACGCATCTGCTCTTGTGTACAGAAGTAAATTGTTATTCCATCATTTAGCATCATGGATTGTGTGTGTGTGTGTGTGTGTGTGTGTGTGTGTGTGTGTGTGTGTGTGTGTGCGTGCGCATCTGTATGTGTATAGTTGTGTGGTCGAGTAATTCCTCCTACATACATACACAAGCTGTAACAATCAGTACAATGTGTCGGCTATGTCTGTGTGTTACGCCTGTGGCCCATCTGTGTGTGTGTTGTTGGTAAACAAACCTATACAACTTCCTTCTTGAAAATCTTGCCACAGGAAGCACGGGGGGGATTCCTGTTTCTAATGAGAAAGATTACGTAGGTAGACACATACACATACACACATCAAAGCATTGTGTGTTGTGCCCATAAGAAAAGATGTTTAATTAAAAAAGCCAGCCACTGTCTAGATATAGTATATAGTTTTTTTTATCTATGTACATATCACCAAAAACAATTTAATAGTTTCCTCGCCCTCATGTTAATTCAAACCTGTAAGTTTCTTGCAGGTTTGAATTGTACCTATAAGTATAATGAAAGTGAACTGGAACCGGGGCTGTCAAGGAAAGGAAAAGCCACAGAAGGAAAAGTAGTAGAGACAGTTCGTGCACTATATTTTTGCAGGTCTTCTGAAGCTGTATGCTAATACTTTGTGAGAATCAGACTGAAATATAAATCATTATTGACTGAAAATGTTGCTTGGCAGCCATGATCACCATCACTTTCATTGTACTGAAAAACAGCTTAGACATTCTGCCTTACAGAACTACATTTGTGTTCCACAGAGGAAAAAAGTCATACAGGTTTTTTATTACATGATGACAGAATTTTCAGTTTGGTTGAAGTGACAGCTGTACAGTACACATGACAAGCTGACATGTCAAAAATAAGATGTGTTTCAAAAGATGCAAACGCAAATTCACTTTTATATGCGCAGTTCCTAATTTCTAATTTCCCCCACTAAGCTTTTCATATCACACATGTTTGTGTATGTTTGTTTATGAGTTGATAAACAGTAGATGTGTAATGGACAGAATGAAAACACATAATAATACAATACTGACATTACACAATACTGACATTGTAATATCAGTGTGTAACACAGCAATGATTACTCTTTCTCAGCCTGTGATTTCATCTGCCCTGCTTCTCTGTTTCACCCATCTGTGTGTGTAACAATTCACCCATTGTTGTGTGTGTCTGCATCCTTCCCTATTTATCCCTTTGTGATGTTTAAACATGACACTGTAATTTATTTCTGCAATAACACATCCTTGCTTGTGCCAGTCTGTGTTTTCAGCTAGCACAGCTGAGGCAACAGACACATTTTCTGACGACTCTGTTTGCTTTATTTGAGATAAATTAGCACACATCTTTTGTAGAGGCTGTTTTTCATTTCACCAGTTTCCTTGAACTTGTCATCTGTCTTGTTTCAGATGTGCTCCTTAATTACTTAGATTAACTTCGGAAATATTTACGTTTAAAAACGATATTCATCATTTGTCTATGTGTCTCATATTAAGTTTTTTTCCCTCACTCTCTTTTGTTTGTTTTCATTGTCGTCACATTCATTGTTTCCTTTTGTTTGCTTTGTGCTTACATTGGCGGATGTTTTCATGGCAATTTTGGCCAAGACAGGAAATATAGGTGATGACGAATGCCATGTCATCTGTTATGAATTATTGATATTATTGAACTTTCCATTTCCCTTTGTTTTTTGTTGTTTCTCTCTCCTCTCATGCACTCTCTCTCTTTTCTTGGCTGGTGTGTGGCCTGAGCTGTAATTGAACCCATTTGCCACTCTCTGCCTATGGACCTAAACCCCTTTCTGTATGCGTGTGTGTACTTGCATGCATGTGTATTTGTTTGTGCATTTCCACAAGTTTTCCCTCACGGTTTACCATTTAGCTGCTTTTCCGGTCTGTGTGTTCATTTTCTGATGTTTTTCTTCTCATCAAACGCTTTATCAAACTGAGTGAGAGGATTTTCCATTCACTCTGACAGAGTCTTGGGCAGAGATGCTCCGAATGAATCATTCTGAATACACAGACTCATGATAAACCATCCCTCTCTTTATGCCTTTGTCCGTTTGTTGGTGTTTTGCTAGCTGACTCTTGTTGACATTTCTCAGCCTCAAAACAATCCCAGTAGTGAATTTCGTTGTAGTCTCTGCCACTTATTTCCTAATGTTTAGACTGCATGCAGAATATTGTTTTGTAAACTTATGGTTTGAATATGTAATCTCACCAGTATGGTCTTCGTTCGTTCTTGCGCGTGTGTGTCATCCTGGGAGGCCGATATCTATTGAATGAATGTGGGCTGAAGCATTTTATGTCCTTTTCTGTTTTCATAACTCCTCTCACTCACATTAATAAAAGTCTGTTTTTATTTCTAGGTTCATATGAAGAGGAACCAATCCAGTGAGTATTCCTTTCCCCTCTATTCTTCTATCACTGAAGGTTTGGCTCCGGAGAGCGCCTGCCATTTTGACTTCTTTCTTAAGTTTTTCTTGGCTGTAACGTTTCTCACCAAGTCTCCTTCATGTTGCTCCGGTGACCCTTCCAAAGCCAACTCATCCCATGAGAAAATAAACATCTTCCCCCTTCTTTTCCTCATCCGAGTAGCCCAGCGTTGTCTCCTAAAGCCACGAGCAAGATTAACTGCTTAATTGTGTGTTTATGTTTTTCTATCCATCATAATTTTACATTTTTCCAGTAAATTGTGGCTTAAACGAACACAGATGCATGCCAGAATGCAGTGTTTACACTGCGCCATATTCTCACGTCAAGAGCGACGATTTTAACCTCCCAGGAACGTTTTACAGTAGTGTCCATAAATTCATAAAAATACAGTAATTGAGCTGACAGTATATTCTTAACAGGAACGGTAAACCGCACTTCAGAGAGCACATTTACCGCAATCTTCAGCATCGAAGATTAAAGATAGATGAAATCCATAAGATCTCACAATTAATTCCCCCCAATAAGTCCTTCAATCTTTTAATTGTTTTATCTGACATCACATCAAGATGTTTACTCAGCAATGACATTTGCATAAAAAATAGGTATAGTAGACATTGTAAAGAACCTTCACTGAAACCTTTAAGAGCTTTAGTGTATACAGGCTTTAGACTTTAGTGTTATTTTTGTAATGTTATATTGGAAAAACTAAAGAATATTCAGAATTGTAAATGAGTCATTGTAAATATGCATCTTACACAAACCTAGGAATGACACGACAGCACACATACCCTTCTGTAAACCCAAAGTCAGGTGAGTATTTCCCAGTCTTAGCCAGCATATATCTATTCGCGTTTGGCCAACGCTGCATTTGTGTTGGTGGGTATGAGGGTTTCATCTGAAGCTATAATAAATTAACAAAATGTCCAAATGCAAATTTAATTATGTATCATTGGAATTTAATGTAACCCATTGTGTCTTTTAACCCTCTACTGTCAATTGTCCTATGTAATATGTGTAATATGCTGTATGTCTATGGGGTTTGGCCTCAAATACATACTGTATGAAATACACATTACTATACAGTTAATGTGCTGTGTCCCTCAAGTCTCCCAAGTTGCAGATATAATTATTTAAAATGTATGTATTTGATGCTTATTTGTGATAAATGTTGATTTGCTGTCTGAATGAGTTGTAAGGGCATGTGTCTCACAAAGTAAAAGACCTGATCTTAGTTTTAAAGTTAGTTCCAGTTTTAAATCTCCAATTCAGTACTTAATTGAACAGAAACAACACCATCTTTGCTCAATCAAGTATGTTTTTCTGTTTTAATACTGTTTTTAATCTGCAACATTGGACTATGCCTCCCACAGTTTAGCCAGCACAGTAGTTTAAAAGCTGACTAATTTGATTAGATCTGTTATTGATTTTAACATCATACGTACTTCATGAAACACATGACCAGCAGTTTTCATCTGGGCCTAATGAGCAGATGATAATTAAAGCCTGAAGTTTTGCTCGCCCGCTCATTTGCGTGTTTCCTCAATGATCTTTAGGTGATGAGCTGGGACGACCCAAAATAACACAGCCATCATTTAACGAGTAAGAGAAACTCTTTATCTCTTTATACTTTTTGGTGGATTTTATTTATAATTATTTTTGTACGTCTTTGCAATAATTTTCACTTTTCACTATGCTTACAGTAAGAGTTTACCGTACAAATATGTTAATGAACAGTATTAGTTTTTTAGTATTTGAGCTACTTTGATCTGCTTGATTCTTCTTTTATTTTAAACAGTAGATTAGGCAATAACGACCTGCTGTCTCTGGATCCATTTGGTCCCTCCAGCACTGTCTCTTCTGCATCAGGTAACACGCATTCAATCCAGCAAATACACCGCAAATACCACAAAACTAACTGTATTAATGCCTTATTACACAAGAAATCGACACTATGTAAATCAAAATCCTAGAAATATTCATCTTATTCTTATATTTCAGTTACAATAAAATTCAATTACAATAAAAGACAATAGGAATAGGAAAAAGATAATTTACACTAAATGACAGAGTTCAGCTTCACAATAATAAGGTCATATTCTTCTTCGTTGAATACGCACGCTGTATAGGCAGATAGTAGTAACTCCTTCACCCCTCCACCCTCCATCCTTCTGCAGCCTGTGGGAGGCTTGTCTTAGGTCTGACCTCCTCTATTATTGATGATGCTTACAGCTGGTGAAAGTGTCTGGGCATTTCCTGCCTACAACATTTGCCTCTAGAGAGCTTTCTTAGGCTGCTGTTGTCACGGAAACCCCCATATCCTACAGCGGCATCATATCTCTCTGCATCTGTCTTTTTTGGATGCAATCTTTTTATGCAACGCAAAAACTTTAAGTTATGTATTTGGTAGTTATTTATTATAATGCTGTAGAAGGAGCTTTTTAAGTATGAAATTTGATATTATTCGCTGATACATGAATTTGGCATTTTACACTGGAGTGTCTGTAGTGCATGATGTCTCTGTGTTCTGCCCCACCTCTTTTCTGCACACACCCTTCTTTGTGTAAGTGTAGAGGGTGATCTGAATGTACACTCTACATATCCCTCTCTGTCACGCTTTTGACAAGACAGTTTGTCCTTAAGAGCTGAGCTCTCGGCAATCTTGACCTTAATTATTGATATTGAGCTTAATGTATAGACTATATTGATACATAGTGTATATGAGCAAAATGATATGCACACACAGTAATGTTCACAAAATGTATGTAACATACATGTTTTTTAATTATGTTATTGGAAATATGAAATAACATTTTTCTTTGAGGAGTACCCATACATGATAATATTAGCAATCTGTAATACATAAAGTGGGGTCAAAAAGTCGTAAAGAAAATACCAAAAAAATGCTTCTGTTTTGAATTTTTTTTAATTTAAGTTTATTTAATTGCAAGTAAGCAGTAATAAGCGTAGCATTTAAATAGTAGTTAGTAATAACATGTTTGTATGAATTTTAGGATTTATATTTGCATGTTTATATTTTTAGTATTTCTGTTTCAATATTTGTATCAATGACAGCATGCACTCAAGCTGATGTTTGCTAGTTTGTCCATTGCATTTATTTAAGTGTTTCAAAATCTTTAGACGTTCATTTTCAAGTTCAGATTTGATTTTGAATCCTGTATTTTTAATGAGGTCACAGACATACGGACACCACTGTATATTATACATACTTAATGACAAAGCGCACATTGTATGCTATATAGTGTAAGTACAATTTCAAACAGAGGACCTCTTTTTAGGAAGAAATATTATGGGGGCATTTTAGCGTAACTGTAGACAATAGCTTTGAAAGTCGTTGTTTGCAAACAAGTGAGTGCTTTTCTTGCAAATAAGCCACTCTGCAGTCACCAAACGCAAGCCAAACTGTCAGTCAAGCTCTGACCTTAGCTGCAGGGGCCAATCATAATCCAAAGTGAATTGGCACCTTCTGAAGTTAGAGGGCGGAGTTTGGAGTCCCCATGTCACAGACATTGTCAAACATGATTTTTCGATGGTCCTGATCTGGCAAAGGAACCGAAAGAGCAATTATATATTAGTAATGTAGTGACTTATTGCACATATATTTATTCATTTTTCCTGTGTGGATGAGGTATTTTGTGTATTTTAGTAGATAAATATTTTTAGTTATTTAGTTTATGTATAACTTTTATGTTTCTTTATATATTTTATTTAAGCACGTTTACTCATGTTTTTATTTTCTTATTGCATTGTACTTTTCAATGCTTTGTCTCTCAGACCTGGCTTCTCTGTTCCTATCACCTTTTCCTACATCTCCTCCACTGCAGTTAAATGATGAGGTTTTTGGGGACCCAGGTAATGTGTGTGACATGTCTGCAGCTTCAATTGGAAGAATGAAACTCTTCCCATAACAAACACAGCAGAAACTGCATCTAAAGGCTCAGAAATTAGCAAACATGCAAATGATGTTTGCAATTTTTTAACTTAAACTCTGTCTCTCATAAAGAACCTTATAGTTCTAAAACATGTACAGTATATGTGCACGTATTTTCAATGTCACAGGTAACCTGAAGAATAAATACTGAACCACAGTTGATTAGCTTGACTAACAATGTAACAGTGTTACCTAATTTGAATTTTCTCCTTTATTTTAACATGATTGGACATTTCATACATAATTAGGAAAGACGTCTTTTTTAATTGCTTACCCAGTTGTTTATATAAACTAGTCTTAATGTGATTGTGTGAAGTAGAGTTGTATTCCACATTCAAAGAGAGAAATCAGCACCACCTCTATATACACACACCCAGATCTTCTGGGTGATGACATACTGTATTTTAAGTTGCTCCATGTAGTCATTTCAACATGACTGTGTCAAGAGTATTTGTACAACCCTGCATTGCTCTCTTCTCTCTGATGACCCTATAACAGAAGTGGATTTACAGCCAGAGCCCACCTCTTCAGAAGTCAGTTTTGAGGTTACAGAGGCTTTTCTACTTCCCTGTAAACTTCGTCCTCCCCGTCTCGCCAGCTCATGCACCCCACTGTGCCCCCCTTTCACCTTTCCTTCCTCCACCTCTCCTTTGGAGCTCCCCAGTGAGTCTTTTACCACCCCCAGCTCTGGCCCAGCTAGAGCTATGAGTGTGCCTCCAACCCTACAGGCTGCTCCTGAAGACTACACTACCCACAAGCCCCCTCTCAGCGCTCCTGCCATCAGTCCGGATGCACTTTCTTTATGGGCTCAGAGTCAATGGATTGCCTTTAATGATGCCTTTGTGTCATGTCATGGACCGTCCCATGAAACAGCAAGGCCACGGTCAGTGCCTTTGTCTCAACAACCCAAGCTTTTCTCCAGAGGGTCTGCTGCTGACTCCATTGCCAGCACTGGGCGAGAGGAGAGCATCTCCTCTCTGAGGGAAACACCAGCCAGAGCCGTGCAGGATGGTAATTTTGTGAGGAGTTCTAAGCATGTTTAAGTATTGCTCCATGCTCCGTGACAGTGTGATGTTTACTGTGGTTTTAACAAACCTTTTTTATGTGAAGAAAACATTTTTATTTACTTTCTTTATTGTTTATTATATTTTTATTTCTTTTTAGTATTCTTTTATTTTATACATTTTGTTTGATTTTGTAGTTTAATTTTATGCATTCATTTCATTTATTTTAAAATGGATACCAAATATTCACCTTTAAGCCATCATACAATTGTTACTATTTACAGTAAGAAATTGATTTAGGTAATGGCTCATATATTTACAGAAGTGAAAGTGTTGTTTACTATTTAAAAAAATGCATAATTAGGATGGTTTAAAGGTGGAAATGTTTTTTGTACAAAAGGTTTTTTATCCTTTTTATCCTTTTTTTAATTTTCACTTACTGTTTGTTTGTGCTTTTTGATAAAGTTTATATTGTGACTGCCACAAAGCATGTGCCTGTCTAAAGGTCTTTTTCTGGCTCTAATTCAGTTGTAATCATTAGGTTTGACCCTTAGCTTGTGTGACATCAAGCTGACAATTATTTTGTATGTTTTTCAGCATTAGATGGCTTCTTTTTTAAGTCATAATATCTCTGTTGCGTTTTTAACCGCTTTTTTTAACCACTCTAACATTTGTTATCTTCTTTATGCACAGTACCACCCCCAAACAGGCCGACCACTCCCCTGGGCACAGTAGCTATTGTCCCGCCTCCAAGACCCTTATCACGGCCCAAACTTCCTGCAGGCAAACTGACAGGCATCAACGAGACTGTGAGTAAAATAGATACTTGCAAAATGATTACGTTTAATGATTCATATTTCATGATAATGATCATGATAAATTCTGACTTTTATATACTTATATATTATAACTTATATACTTGTTTAGAGGAGGTAATGGATTTGAATGCAGTGAATAATTAGTTATTTATTCACTAGTTATTTGCTTTTGACAGGGCCGACCGTTCAGCCCTCCTAAAGTGTCAAACTCCAGCCCTCCTCCTGCTGCTCCACTTGCACGAGCCGAGAGCTCCTCCTCCCTCAGCTCCAACACCTCCCTCGGTGCCAGCAACACACCGACTGTTGGTAAGTTTTTTTCCCTCAAACATTAAACACGGTTCAAGATCCAGTCGCATGAATGTAGTATATGTATGAGGAAAACTCACATTCACAATATATGATTGTACACATTGTATTTCATCATATGATCACATGATCCACACATCACTCCATCCTCACCCTTCACTGGTGGGCTGTTCTCTCGCCCTGTTTTTTCTTTTCCCTTGTTTCTCTTTTCATTTTGATTGAAGAGGATGACATGTTTGTTGGGAAACTGCCCACGTTTGAGAGGAGGTGTGAGACACCAGCAGGTATAGTGAAGCAAGAATCAAGAGGAGTATTTTTTCCTAACCTACACTACTAACTGTCACAGTACTAACTTGAACAACCAATCACATTGCCCCGTCTACTAACCACATCCAATCACCTCTAAATCATCTTCTGATTAGCTCTTCTGTGACTCAACATTTGGTCTTTAGTGTAATCAAGAAAAGGATTGGTAGATTTTTCCAGCATCTGAGACTAATGCAGATAATCTTTAAAACCATAAAACTGTGTTGTTGCTGATTTTGTGGCTAATGAAGATGCATGACAGAAATAGTGTGGCTCACAATTTCTCAGTAACTTGTGTGACTTGTATAAAGGTTTGGAACGTATGAATGAAACTGCTCGGAACTTTCAGAACTGTTTTTGTTTCATGTTAAGATGTTTAAATTTAATGAATCTTTATTGGTGTCTCTTTCTTTCCTCATAGGGACCTCTCGTGGGCCAAGTCCTGTGACATTGGCATCCCTGGATGCATTGCCCATTGCTGTAGCATTCACCGAATCAGTTAATGCTTATTTCAAAGGAGCAGATCCCAGCAAGTGAGATTTACATGATCTGTTTTGCAAAGACTGTACAGATCATTCAGACTTCACACATTATAAAGTTCCATGGGCATGGAAAACCTGGAAAAATTACAGTGTTGTAAAACTCGGATTTCCAGGCTTGGAAAAGTCATGAAAATTAATAATATTTTCGTGTCATGGATACAGTGAAACACCGTTTATGGATATGTTCTAAATTAATACATTTTAACACTGTAAAATGATTTTTTTAAACCTTATCCAATAATAACAAATGCTGGGGTAAAGTCTTAAAACAGTAATGAAAACTCTATGTTCATGTCTATGTTTACATTTGCAATTACCAACAGTTAAAGCCATTGCATGTAGGTTATAAAAAACTGTAATGTTCATTTATACAGTAATAAAATATCTCCTGCATGTATTATAACAATTGTAAATTTTTGACAGTAGACACCCAATGTAAATACATACACAGACACATGTTCATTAGGTTTGTGGTGTCCTGCATTTGTTTTAGTGTTGTTTTGTTGTGGAGCAGTATTGTGATTAAGCTCAGCTTTAAACCCAACTGTATGTTTTAGATGCATCGTGAAGATCACAGGAGACTTGACCCTCTCCTTCCCCAGTGGCATCATCAAGATATTCACCGCTAGTCCATCTCCTGCTGTACTCAGCTTTAAACTCACTAACACTAGCAGACTAGAACAAATCATGCCCAACCACCAACTACTGCACAGGTGAGAGTGTATTAAAATGTTTCTAAAAATATATGACAAAACCCCAAAAGATGCTTGAAGATAATTATTGATAACAGCCTTTTATTTTGCACACGTCTTGCTTTGTGTATCAGCATTCTTGCTGCTGTTCAGGTCAAACTGTTGAGTCTGGACTCATTTTTGTCCCACTCGCCTCAACCCTTTTGTCGTGTCGGTTCCTGCTAGCAGTTTCCAGGCATGACTTTTCGAATCAGGAGGGATTTGTGATTTAAGAGTTTGTGAAATTTTTCACGTTTCACAATGTTTCTAAAAGTGGCGTGTGTGTTTGAATATGTCGTAAACCTCGTAAACACTTAAAATATGTATAACAACGTGTATAACAGTGTAAACATGGTTTATGGGGACGTATAAACCAAATCACTTAAAAACATACTAAATGGTGAATTTTTTTATTTATTTGTTAATTTGTTTCTGTATGGGTTAGTTTTAGGGGTAGGGTTAGGGGTAAGAATATACAGTTTGTACAGTATAAAAACCATTACCTCTATGGAGAGTATAAACTACTTATGCCAACGTGTGTGTGTGCGCTTTTGCAGTGACTCCTCCCAGAGTGACACAAACACTAAGGACTTCTGGCTGAACATGCCGGCACTCACAGCGTTTCTCAGGAAGAGCTCTGAGCAGAACCCTGCTGCATCTTATTACAACGTGGACATCCTCAAATACCAGGTTCATAGCTTTTTATTCACATACCTAAACTGTTTTCAATATATTGGAAATATTCGCAACAAAAACTGTATATTTTAATCGATTTAATTAAACCTTATAGAACTGTCTTCTAGTTTTAAATCATTTCTAACTGATGCTTTCAAGATAATTCTAGGTCAAACCTCAACTGGGTCAAAAAGTCAATTTGAGAAGTTGTTCAAATTTCAATCACAGAAACCAAATGCTTAATTTTGCAGGGTATAAAAAAATTTAATGTATATATACCTAAATGGTAAAAAAGGTAAGATGATATAGTGACAATGCAAACTTGGAATTATGGGGCAAGAAATTTTGTCAGTTGGTCTAAAACTTTAAATCTTGGCTTGGGCCATCAGGTTATTCTTATTGTTGTGCTTTGCCCTGGTAGGTATGAATTGTTAGTATCTGATATAGTGAGAATAAATGAGTGAAAACAAAATCTGTATTTTGGATTATTATGTAATAGTTACTGTTGAAAATGCTGCTTTAATGTTTTCCTACTTATTGTGTTGTAACAATGAGGCCTGGCCCTTAGATCATGAACACTGATCTTTTTGCCATTCTTTCTCAGGTATGTTCAAATGGGATCCAGTCAACACCTCTGAACCTTGTGGTGTATTGGAAATGTGGTCCTAGTACCACAGACCTGCGGGTTGACTACCAATACAACCCAGAGTCCATGCAGCCCCCGGCAATGCTCACAAACGTACAGGTGTTAGTGCCCGTCAACGGCGGGGTCGCTAACATGCAGTCAATCCCTAGCGCCATCTGGTGAGTTGGAGTGATAAGGTATACAAATACAAAGCATCTTAAGGGCATAAATCTTTTCGACTTATTCCCCATATCCTGTATACACAAACAAACATATACGACACAGCTGCTCGGAATAACTGTGATAAGATTGTTATTATCTTTGAATTAGGAATGCAGAACAGAATAAGGCTTTATGGAAATTGAGCGACATCTCTGACAAGTCTGAAAATGAAGGTATGAAACTTTACTAACCTTATAATTACAAGGAAAATAATTAAGTTAAATGTTAAAGTTAAAGTTAAACATTTTGACATTAGCCTTTTTGTAAAGGCCTTTGTAATAAATACTGATTGTCTACTGATTTGTCTGATTATCGTAATACTGATTAGCTGTTCTTTCAACTGATGCCAATATGTGTATTTCATACATTGAGATGTTATTATAAATATTAAAAGGTCACAAGGTCAGTCATACTGAAGAATTTTGATGTTGACTCTGTGTGTGTGTGTGTGTGTCTGTGTGTGTGTGTGTGGGTCAGGCTCTGGTTCTTTAAGGGCAAAGTTTGAGCTGTCTGATGGCCCATCCATCCCTGCGACCCTGGCTGTTCAGTTCTTTAGTGAGGGTAGCACTCTGTCTGGTGTAGATATGGAACTCGTAGGCTCTGGTTACCGGCTCTCCCTCAATAAGAAGAGGTTTGCCACAGGTAAGAGTGAACATGGACTTCACCAATGGGTGATGAAATCTACACTGCTGGTCAAACGTTTTTGTGTTATTTGACTGAAATGTTTCTTGAAATGCTTGAACTGTGAAATGCTGTTTGCTTAACTGTTTGACATTTTGTAGACAAAAAAAAATTGTGCCAACAAAACAACATAAATAATGAAGAATCATTTAAAAGCCCAGCATATATGGGAACACCTTTAATACTGTTTCAAAAGTATCTCGAGGAGATACATCAAAAACTAGGTGATAAAATGTCAGGAGAACATTTTTGCAAATTCTATGCAAGGGCTGACCCCATTGAAGATGCTAAAACAACATGCTAACACCATTTGTGTTATTCCATAGTTTTGTTGAGTTTACTGGTTTTCTAAAATATGGGAAAAATGTTAATAAATAATGAGTAATTAACCATTAAACTTTAATTGTGTTTTGTTTCATCCCTAGTATGCATGAGTTTTCAATGCACTGTTTTTTTTTTATTAGTATAGGTTTGCATCGAAATGACTAAGTTGACAGAAGATAACATATCTTGCATCTTTCAATGCATGTGTGTGTGTTCACAGGCCGCTATATGGCTGACTGCTGAGTTCTGAGCAGAGCAATGCAGGGAATCTGGAGGTGAATCTCTGTTCATTCAGCTGATCTGTCACTGCTTCCCAGTGATATTTCTGGAAGATCTTTAGAGGGGATGGAAAAGAGGGCTGTCTGGGTAAAGGCCTCTCATGCTTCTGTTTCCTCTCCACATTCTGAATGATCCAGGTCCAGTGAAACACCTTTCTGGAGCCCAGATGAGTTTTATACTACAGTAACATAAAGCACTGAGTATCAAACACTGTGTAAAAAGTCAAATAAAACCAAACAAACAAATAGAGGAAAGAAGGAATGTCAGGATATTGGTGAATGAAATGAGATGATTCATGTTTGATTTTTTTTTATCTATTCAGGCTTTTATAAAGTCAGAACGATAGAGTTTGTTCTTTTCATATGTATAGTTAGCATTTGTAATATGATTTATATATGTGTAAACACAAGTGTATCTCAGCAAAAAGGAAAGGAACTGCACTATCTTTCTGTATATTTGTTTAGCATTAAGTTCTGATTAGTTTTCACCCAAAAGTCAATTACAGTGACAATAAGGAGAACAAACAGTAAGAGAAATTGGCTCAGCCACAGATCAGTCTGTGTTCACAGGAAAGCCTTATTACTTCTCTAAAATGCCATTGGCAATTTCCATAGCTGAGCATTACATCATCTGCTAAATTCTGTTCATATTTTTTTCCTACTTTCATTTGTTTTTGTTTATTCTGTTTATATTTCTGTGTTTTTCATTATGAATGTGCAATGAAGATTTAAGCTTTCTAAATGACGTTAATGGGTTGATGGTCAAGTTTAGTGCCATGTTCATTTTTACACTGTCATACGAACCTACTGTTAACAGCGAATTGAAACTGACCTCAGTGCCTCTTTCCTGTTACTTAAAATAATGTATAGCAAACACAATTGCCTGAATATGAAAGAGTCCATCTTCCCTTTCTTAGATTTCTTCTTGGATTTTTTTCCTCTTCCTTTATTATTAAGTGTCAGTTTCTGGATTTGCTAAAATTGGGAATTTGTGATACTGAAGGGAAACAGTCTAAGAATTATCAAATTTAGTCTTTGTTCCTCAGACTCCATTAGAGAGCTGTACCAAAAACATTGGGATTGTCCAGTGCCTCTTTGGTTGTTTTTGAAGACCAGTTGTCCAGTTGAAGCTGTGCTGTAAGCGTCTGTAAACACATGCTCCAGCCTTATAGATGGTATATGTAAAAATCTATACATAAATTCCACCAAAACACACAACAAAGAACCACCACTGTGAAATAGGTAAAGGCAAATCCTGACGTGATAACTGTTAAAGTTTTGGAGGGGTCCTTGTTTATAAACAGACCACGTTTCAGATGCTCGAATATTGAGATGCGCACTTTTCAGTGTAGTTTACAACAAATTCTTTAGTTAATTCTAGTTGTACGAGACATGGTTCATGTTTTTATGTATTTCACCAAATGTGCCGTTACCTCCCTTGGAGTGTTTTGTATTTTTTTATATGATTATGGCTCAAATAATCTAGTTAATGGCTTTAAGAGAATTTGCCAAATATAGATTGAAAAGCACAATGCAGTGAACCAGTATAAATTACAGAAAAACTAAAACTTTTGCACGGCCTCAGAATTTCTTAACTGCCAGGCACAGATTTTAACCCTTTTATCTGTCTAAATATTTGTTTAGTACCACAGCAATTTGTCATCTGACTGCCATCAAGATTATTGTCATCTTTATTTCTTTAAGTGCTGGAACCCAGTGCAAAGCTTTTACTGTGTTTCTGGGGGTTCAGAAGCAGACTGTGGTGTGGTTGGGAAAACACTGCCTCTATTTAGGAGCTATTTGCCTTGTCCTCTGTGGAGGACCACTTCTCCAAGGGCTAACCCAATATCAGAGACAGCAAACACCATTTGTACCTTAAAATGAAAAAACACTAATAAACACCAAATGTCAACAGTGAGAGGTCTCAAGCATCCCGAAATATGACATTTTTTTTGACTTGCGTCTTGTTTTAACCAGGAACTTTTTTGAATTGTAGCCTAACAGTTTTGTGAAGTAACAAAGTAAAAATGGTATATTCCAAATCCTCACCACTCTTCACATTTATGTATTTTTTTAATTGTTATTAATTAATTTGTATTAAGCATGAATTGTGATGCTGGTGTTAAAATTACAGGGGCAGAAATCAACTGGTCAATATCAGGATCAATGTAGCATCCAAACAATGTCTTCTTTAGTCCAGGGTTTCTTCAAGTAAATATGAACTAATTGTGTAGTTAGCAAGCTGGTTCTTGCTGCCTCTACAGCCATCATGTAAATACAATCACATAAATAGAATCATTTTGGAACGTTCAGATGGTCTTTTCTTTCTTCTTTATGTCCACATTTAACAGCAAATTAAAATACGTGCAAATGATTTCTTTGGGACTCACATAATGTAAATTTTTTACTGCAATTTTTCTCCTCTTTATGATGCTCCATGTAGGTAATAAATGTGTAATATATAAATCTATACAAATATAAGATATAATACAAAATTCAGATCGTCTTGTCTTTCATGTCCATTGTTTTTTTTTCTTTGCACAGATTTATTACCTGGTACCAAATTAATTATATGGTAAACGTGTTCCTGCTCAGATTCCAAACTTTTAGTTTTTCATTGAAAAGGTTGAAAATTCTGCTATGTATTTCCAAATGTAGCCTAAACAGTAAAGAAATGCCTTCATTTCTTAGCCTAAAGTACAGTTGCTTTTGTGCAGCATTTCTCCAATTTGTGCACCATTCTCCTTAAAACAATTTGCATTCACTCTTTACACACTGACCTCTAGAAGACCTCATTATGTGTGTCTGACTTACCTCTGTTACTAAAGAAGCCTCAGTCTTCAGTCAGGCTATCGACCAGGGGCATACACTCTGGAGGGGATGGGGAGGTAACCCCCTCAATTAACAGACCTTACAGTAACAGTACAAGTCCCCCAATATGTATACAATGATTGATGGAAACATGTACAGTGCACACTTCAGCTCTCCTCTGTTCAAACTGAAACTATGCCCTTGTTAACTATTCTGATGAGTTGCATTCAGACAGGGATCGGGTTTTGATTTGTTCATAACTTTGGACTGTGCTGTGTCTATTCAGTCCTGTTTCTGTGTATTTGTGCTCTGTTTTTCATACACTTGATGGTTGATTTATAGTCGGAAGAAGTATGGACAGATTTAACGATAAAGCAATTCAACATTCAGATCTAGTCATACATGAGTTACAGTGAGTGACATGCTTTGGTACTCTCTCTGTGCTTTGTGCGTGTGCGTGTTTACACAGTCATGCTTCTGAACACATCTGCTGCACTTCCAGTGCTCCTTGCAAAGTGAAATAAAACGTACCCACATGTGCTAGCCATCGGGGTTTCTTGTGCACCTCGTGTGTGTCTCTTTTTATGTGTTTATGTATGTGTCAGGGTTCTAGACCCCTTCATGAACCCTTTCGAAGTCTTCTGCGCACCTCACGGCTTGATCTACATTAGACCTGTTTAATCCTGATTACAACAATTGATCTGAATTTACCAGTCAGTGCTGTTTACACTCCTTTAGCTATTGAAATAAATTGACTACTTTACCTGATCTGGGGGCTACTGTATTTGTCAGGGGCATGTTCTGCCATAATACAAGATGGACCCCCCAACCCTAAAGCAACACAATCAATGCACCATCAATGTAAATCAGTGGTCTTAGCATGAATTTGTGATCCAGATTAAAGATTGTGTGTTCTGTGTATAGGGTTAAAGGGGAGAGGGTCTTTTGTCTCTTAGCTAACTGATTTCCAATGTTCTTCGGTTGTTGTCACAGGCTGTGTTTTCTCAGAGGCTCTGTGGGGTAATAGAGTTGAGTTATTGAAGAATGAGAGCGCATGAGCAGCATCACTTACATTTATGCTCCATTACAGAATGACATGGCCTTTTGATCCAGCACCCCCTCTTCAGTGTGAGCAAAACCATCTGAACAAACACTAGCTGGACCTTCATAACTTAAAAATGTGTTTGCTTTTCTCCTCCATCTCACACGGTTCCCCTCATTTACTCCTCTTTAATCCTTTGGCTTCTCTCTCCATCTATCCACCGTCTCCCATCTACTGTCTGTATTGTGTTGCTTTTGTTTGTTCTGAGAACATCTGTCCTTCTGTACCTCCTCCGTCTCCTTTCTCTTCCTCCTCTCCTGACCACACCTAATATTCTTCTTCTTCTCCATCCACACCTGCCAGCTCCTCCTCATCTTCCATCCTTGGTAGGTCTCCCAAAACAACAGTGCAGGAAGAGCTTGCTTCATACCATGTGAAATCCCTCAGTTTCTCCCAAAGCTCATATTTCACCCACTAGAATCTATATGATGAAAGATCTTTTAATAGAAACCTTGTTTTGGTACCATGTCGTCTGTCCGGTTACATCTCTACATGTTGTAATCCTTTCCCTGCAAAGACCAGCCCCTGTTGTCTCCAGAAGGTGATTATTAAAGCCACAGCCCCTTTCACTGGTACTGTGATGACTAATTAGGTCCTCATGGACATAAATCTGGGCATGGAAAGAATTCTGTTGATTTTCTTGGGGTTTGTGTGTGCGTATTGAACGGCCTGCATGTTGTGTGGCTTAGATTAAGAACATTTGAGTGGGCGCATGTGCTTTCGTTAAATAATCCTGCTAAGGTCTCAGTGTCAAAGCAACCATGTGTGAATGCAAACTTTTTCTCATTCTGTTTACTCTCTGGCATTGATACAACTGGCCATCTGCTGAATGGAATTTTACTATGATTAAAAATTTTAATTGGCTCCTTTCAGTCATTGACCAGCAGCATTTGTGTCTCTTCTTGTGTGTGTGTGTCCCAGCCTGTCTATGTCTCTCCTCACACTGGTTCAAATTAGCATTAGTGGTGAATGAATGCGTAACACTGTGCCTTCATACAGAGCTGGAGAGAAACGGTATGAGAGACCAGAGAAGTGGAATGATGAAACAATGGGTGGACAGGAGAGAATCAGATTGGAGGGAATGGGTGATGCAGGAGAATGAGAGGCTTCCGTGCCTGGCAAGCGGAGGCACGTCATGGGCAATTTGTCACAAGGTCGGGGGCCATGGTGCAAGATGGCGACATCTTAACTCCCATGGAGCAGCCCCCACAGTGTCCTACTATACTATCTGCCTGCCAAAGATGAGGTAACATTGCCTGCCACAGAACACACCAAAGTAATATCAAGGCTGCGTGCTTTGTTCAAAATGATTCACCTAGTCATATGTTCATGTCATTTATTTAGACTTTACATTTATAAAAGGTTTGCTCTTGCCTTCTCTTTGTCAAATACATTTAGCTTTGTATGTATATTGAGTTTTTATCAAATGATAATGTAACTTTTTTTTGCCCCTCACCATGCACATTTACAGTGTTGTTCACACAAGTTGTCTTGATTTTTGAAGGAAATGAGTGAAGCTATAAAGAAGCACAGGAACAAAGTCACACTGGTTGGAAGGGTTGGGTAGAGTAGCTCTCAGCTGATTGGCTGTGGTGGAACTACAGTACATGAATATTTCAAAATGCAGCCAGTGCTGGTGAGCTGAGATGAAGGGGGTGTTCTGAGAGAGAGAGAGCGAGAGAGAGGGAGAAAGTGTGTGTGTCTAATGGAAAGCCATTAAGGCCCGTTTATATGATTGCTGGCTTGTCATGAGAGAACGTGGCTGCTCGCTCAACCTTTTGCTACTTCAAACTCTCCACATAAACCTTTGGCAGGAGGGGAGGAGCGGAGGTAAATTAGGACAGAAGGGAATGTCAAGAGTGAGGAATTTTAGTAACAGTTGCAGATATAAAAGGATTTCATTTGGTGGATAATCATTCAGAGCGCTTCATAAATAAAGCAACCTAGCTGTCAACTGTCATGATGTTTGTGCACCACTGAGAGATTGTGTGGAATCTGATCTCATGTTAGAACTCTCAGATATCTCCCAAATCAAATCAAATCTAAAATAATTCATGCAAAATCATATGAAGACACTGTTCTACTTTTGTTTTGTCACTTTATAGTAGATCGACAAATTACAAAGAGGAACAAAGAAAATCAAAAGGGGAAGTTTTAAAAAATGATTAAAAAAAGATTGTCTAAAGCATAGACACTGACGATATTTGAGCGTTATGGAAACTCAGGTATCAAATATTCTTCCACTTCAAGCAGGTCTACAATACACACACACACACACGTTTGTTATTCACATGCATGCTACACACTTCATGATCACAAAGAGAGAAAGGAAATGTTCTCCTTATAAATATTTGGACTGGGCTTAATTGAAAGAGTGTGTCAAGCCTAAAATCTGAGCCGATTTTAAACATTCCTGTGCTGGAATCTATTCTCTTCCTAAATGTCTCTCAGGTGTCTCCTCTGGTTTTGTGAAGAAAATTCAAACTAAATATGCAGCACAGGATGGTTCTGGCACACTTCTTGACCTTCAGTCTTACAAAGAGTTAGAGCAACTCACAATCTTTCAATCATTAAAAAAATATATAAATCAGTGTGTGTGTAAGATTGAATTGTACTTCTTGTTCTATTATGTAAGTCACTTTGGATAAAAGCGTCAGCTAAATGACTAAATGTAAATGTATCCAGTGAGTTGAAAAATCAAATACAGTTCATGTTTGTGTTGGTCATCTCATGATTTATATAATATTAGTGTTTTGAGCCTGTAGTCCCAAATATCAAAATAATTCTGCAAAATTTAACCAAAATAAATGTAATTCACCTGTAAATGTGGCCCAGATGCTCTATGGGCCAAATAAGGTCTCGGTATTGGCTCATAATTCATTAGCTAAAGGTAAAACCCACCCAAAATTCATCCTTTATCCTCAGAATGTAGCTGTAATTGGAACTTTAGAACTGTGCCAGAAACCTCAGGTCTCAGCTGCAAAAATGAAAACCATTTGTGATAGTTAGAACACCCACTTTGTTCCAATTTAAAGTTAAAATTCAAGTTAAGGTTAATGTTAAGACAGTTTAGAGTAAAGTACTTTCAAAGCTAACTGATGGAGGAGAACAATAATAAATAAACAAAATTTAATTATAAATGTTCTTTTTAAAACAAAACAGGAGAGAGGTGTGTAAGTTTGCTTGTCTTGGTTCCAGAGGCACCAGAACTTTGATTCAACTTTTAGCAAACTTAGTCGGCTGATGTAATTATTGGTAATTCTATTGGCTTATGTTAAAAGTTCTTTTCTGGTTTTGGCTATAATTTGTCTGAGAAATACAAATATCAAGAAATGTGTCAGTACATACTTGATTCTTCAGATTTAAAAAAAAAAGTAGCACTTTAGGAGTGACTGGAAGGGTTGTCACAAATAAGGCTGTGAACATTATGACAACGATTATGACAACAATCTGGACTGTAAAGAAAAATCACAGAGCACATACAAATTTTCAAAAATCAAACAAAAAATTTAGAATTTCTAAAGAAAAGTATTTCTTTTATTAAAAAGCATATATTTCTTATGTCCCATTTTCAATGTTGAACAATTTCCCATTAATTGAAACATTACCATAACAAATCCAGTTAATAAATGCATTCCGAAATGAAATGAAACATTTGTGAAAGAAAACGATTTATATACTGAGCACATTTAACGATCAATATAGTGCCATGTTTGAATTTACTGCTCTGATCTGTTTGTTTACATGGATACCTGCTGTATCAATCTCTTAATAAGCTCAAAATCTATTTTTTTTCACAAACAGTTTTGTTTTAAAGACATTTATTAACCCACTGTGGTAATATGGCTGGATTGACTTTTTGGAGCTTTAAAATCTCAGGCACTATTCAATGCAATTACAAAATGGAAAACTGTCAGGATATTATTTAATATAACTGATTCTGTTCAGCTGAAGAAAGTAATCTCTACTAATCAAATCCAATAGGACTCAAAAGAGATATGTGAAATCTGTATCTGTAATCTGTAGTGTAAAATTAATGAAGAATTATTTTGATATTGTAAGAAACAATCTCTTTTTCTCTCTGCTGAGGCCCATTCAGTAAAATTGCCATTATGCTCATGCAGTGAAACAACATTACTGCATGATCCTTTTGTGTTTTAAGTAAGTCATGTAAGTTTTTTAAGCTTACATGCTAAATTTATTGTGATTCATTTGCTAAGCATGGATGTAATAAGTAATGTATAACAACCTTCTGGAGGAAAACAGTGTGAAGTTGTATCGGACACAGTTGACTGATTGTATTTCAAAGGAAGTGTGTCTTTTACTCTGACCCTAGAGATATCTTCTTATTCTGTGAAATCTAACTGGCTTCTCATATTAGTGTGTATAGTGCTGGCACATTCAGCAAATGCTGCACACATTTGTTATCCAACCCATGGTGATGGAAAGTTTAAAACACCCACGATAAGTTAATAATCCAAAATGCTATAAAACATTTACATTTTATTTTGGTGACACATTAACAATGCATGGACGCTTTACACTACAGACTAATGTTTAGTCTACAGTATGAAGCCAAATAAATATTGTTGTCTCCTCCTATGCCAACCCTATTATTGCCACTCAATGCTTTTAATAAACTTTAATCTTTAGTTCAGTCTCTTTAGACCTGTCTGTTCCTGCCCATGACCTGCTATTTGACAAAGTGATGTCACATTTCAGTGCTTGCACCAAAATGATGACTGCTAGACATCACAGTTTTTCTGTTATCTGTTAACTAACCTGAACTCAGTGTTCCTAAAGGCTCCTCCAGACATACACGAGCAAAGTTTCCAACCCTGAGTGGATCATTCTGATCGCATTTTGCATTCACCACACAGAAACAGCCGGATGGCTCGTTACGGCATCCACTATTTTTGGAGGAGCGTCCCTGAAAGCAGGAACCATGGGACAAACCCCCCTGCTGGCCCAGATAATGGCATAACTTCTGTTTGTAATGCCATGTCAAATATCATCCAGAGTCCCAGCAATGCTCCTGTGATGCCCAGCCAGCCACCAAGCTGTATGGACAGCCAGGTGTCAGATGGAGAAAAGGCCGGTGCTACACTGCTGTTCTCTGGAGCCTTCTTATCCCTGGTTGGCATGACGTTCACAGCCATGGGGTGGGCGAACTACAATGTCAACCACAGCTACGAATGGACGCAGCTGCTGGGGCCTGTTCTGCTGTCAGTTGGAGGTATGTTTGTGCTCATAAGCGTCTGCAAATTCCAAATGCTCTTCTGCCAGACCTGCAAACAGAAGGTTGAGGGAAGAACATCAGAAATGGAGCCTCTGCCTCCCCTGTCAGGACCGTCGTTTGTCTTCAGTGGACTTAATCAACCCATTACCTTTCGCAGTGCCACTGTAGTCCAGTACATCCCACCATCGCATGCCTCTCTGGCACAGAACCAGAGTCTGGGCCCTGTTGATGGTTTGCCCTCTGGTCAGCAGTCATTGGCAGTTACAGTGAGGCCCCCGCCGCAGTATTACAGCATGTATCCCATGGAAAACCTTCCTTTTTATCTTGGTGAATATGACAACGCCACAGCAGAAGAATGGGGAAGCAGGTATGAAGCAGATTGGATGCAATTAGTGACAGTTTATATTAGACTAATTTAGATTGAATTTAAATGACAATATAAATTTTATTTAGATGAAAATAATATAAAGGTAATTGTGCTCCACTCTGGATTCGGCGTCGATATTCAATGATACTGTCATTAGCACTTTCGATAGATATTTGTGACAGCTTTATTAATGCGTAGAGTAAAGTGCATTACATGAACTGGTTTCTGTAAAGCGTTTAGTAGTCGTAATTCAATGTACTTTGTAAATATGTCACTAGACAGGTTAATGGAAATGTGAGGACAGAACAGTAAAGTTTGATTTTGATACAGAAGTGCATAGTAACGAACATTCTCAAAAAACGTGTTAAGTTAAAATAACAGTCAACAGGCGCCTATATTATCGGCACAAAATAATGATTTTATTATTTGACATTTGTTGTTTTTGTTTCACAGCAGCTCAAGGAGAGTGAGGGAAGTGGGCAAAGCCAGCAGAGCAGACAGCTTCTCCCCTCCACCTACATACGAGGAACTTTTTGCCACCTCCTCCCGCTTGACGCTTGCTCCTAATGAGTAATACACATTTTACAAACAACCTTAAACGTCAAGTCTATATTGTTATTGCAGGCGCACTGAATTTGTCCCTAAATTGTATTATATATAAATGTCTTAATTGTTCTCAGTTATCGGTGAATCCGCGAGAACTGTTGCACGCGAGCGTCCGGTGAGAGCCACATGGGGGCAGAATGTGGAACTCAAGTTCCTGTGTTTCCAACCTCGTGAAAAGATGAGTCCCTTACTATCTGTAACTTGTATATCTTATAATACTTGTAAATTATTGTAAAGTTTTTAATATCATGTTCAGTCACCGCCCTTTTATGAACTGCAGAAGAACTGCATTTCCCATCTAGAGTTAAGGCTTCCTTTTCCTAGATTTACATTTTAAATAAGTGTACTATTACTATTAAGTGTAGTAGTACTATTACTAATAATATGAGCTGTTAACTGAGCTCTCCTGCTCTTCTGTAACTTTGTGTTTCTTATGTACAACTGTAAATTATAGCATCAGTGACCTACCAGTCATATTACAAATATGTATTATTACATTTATTTATTATTATTGGTCCAAAAATATAGACTTTATAATGCAAAAATATAGACTTTAGCTAATTTTATTTAATAAAGTTACCAGATAAAGTACCAAATATTATGTTTTTATTAGTCTAAATCATCATAATACATGAAATTTGATATATGAACTATAGTGCTCGATTAATGTATTTCAAAATTAGAACTGTTCATAGTTTTTTTGTCATTCAAATGAGTTCATTTTACCCGTATTACACATTTTGTTCAGTCTAATAAATTAACTGTTTTTTTAAGAAAATTGCAACGAATCTTCTGCAGGTTTTTAAAAAAAATCAGGCTATATTACACCGCTATTTAGTTTTATCCTATTATAGTTCATTCACATGTGGCTAAGTGGGGAGCTTCGTTTGTTTTAAATTTCTTCTTTGGTAAATTGTAACATTTTAATTTAAGTTGCACTTGACATCCAGTTTTAATAAAGTCAGACAAAAGCTTGATGAACACAGTTTCCGTTCCAGTTCATGTGTTTTTACTTTTGAGGTGACTTTCAAACCGCTTAATTAAAGTCTTTAAAATAATGAACAACAACAAAATAAACTTTTTTCTTCTGCTTTAAAAGAGGTGAGGGTTTCACTTTGTAGTGACTCGTCTGTATATGTCAAACGTTTTAATGGAATAACATTGAAACTAGTTTCTGCGTAATTTTATGAGTGGCTCACTCAAACGAATTAACGAATAAACAAATAACTTATTTGCTGTGCTTGTTGGAAATTTATACAAACCAACTTGATGGTTTACTAAATTAGACTTGATTTCCTCACGTGTAATAGCACTCTGCATTTTTTTAATTAAAAGACAGAATCTCTATTTAGGTTCTTTTCTGCATTAGTTCATATACCCAATCTGTAATGATTTAAATTGCTGTCTTTAAACAATTAAAGGGGCTGCCACAAAAAGTCGACAAATGCACATTCTTTATATCCAGCACAGTTTTCAACACGATGCCAGCATTTGTATTGCGTCTTTGTATATATAAGCCTACCCTGTGCAATGTAAATTTCATTAATTTCACTGCGCCATAAAGCGCGGGTGGCCGACAAATCTCAATATTGGAGAACTCTGCTGTATTTAGAACGGGGAGGAAAGTGAAGACAAAAACAGTATTTCTCCGTAGGTTGCTTGGTTGTACAGAATTCACTGATAAGTAACTTTCTCAGTTGCTCAATTTATTTAGAGAATGTCTATTTGTTAACAAACAAACAAATAAAACGGCAAATAAGGCAAAGTTCGCTTAATCAGTCTTTACAAAACTAACAAGAGAACCACTGAACGTAACAGATACTATATTATACAGATAATTTATTATTTTTAATATGCACGGTTACGTCCTGGTTTTCGATATGCCACCTCGGGTGTTTTCGGTGAACTGTCAGGTGTCAGGATGCTTGCTGGTCCTCGGAGGGCAAAATGTGAACTGATGGTCTGAACACTGAGGCAAGTAGCTCAGCTGCTGCTTTCCCCTCATGACGCTGAAATTCTTTTTCATCTCCTTTTACGTATGAACAACTAAATTATTGATAAGCCTGACAATGTGACTGACTATATTCTGATTATAAACTAAGTATTCCACACAAATAGTGAAATAGGCACTCATGTTGTGTCTATATTCACATACTTTTATAGTATGTACCGACTTATTTGACATACTAATTTCCAACAATAACAAAAATAATTTATGCATTGTTGTTTAACAAGCAGGCATGCTTTTAAATTGTTCAGCATTACAAATCTGATGGCTCCCAAATTCTTATGGCTAGCAAAGTGTCTGCTGGTTATACACACCAGAATCTCAACCTGCTGTACCAAAGTTAGGCTACTAGCTATTTAGAGCTTTATGACATCCTACTTATTTTGCTTTTTGCTTGTATTCAGAAACAGGTTTTATTTTAGAATATTTTACTGCTTTACAGAAAGGGAACGGATGACTCTTGACCACTGATGAAAAATAAACAGTGTAATCATTAAATAACTGCTTAATTATCTTTAAAGCTACCTTGTTGTATATCATCAAACATAACATTGGAAGCCAGCATCTTTAGGATGTAATGAGAGGTCAGCTTACCAACACACAAGACACTAGGCCTATGTATTATTCAGAGGGGCATCAAACATGTCACCATAGGACTTAAGCTAAAGTTAGCATCTAACTGTAATTAAAACACTTCCAAATTTACAAGACCACCAGAGCTTTTTATCAGACCTTACAGAACTGGTATATCTCCACCCTGAGATTTCTGTCATCCTGGAGCATGCTACACAAATGGGTGTAACCCATTGTCAACATCTGTGGGAGTCTGTTGGAAATGTTAGCTGAATGCCACTTCACTGGCATTCAAAAGTCAGTCACTATAGCCGGGATGCCCATCGTGCTGGTGGTCTGTTCAACACGTGACATGCTGCTCAGTAATGCTAAATAGTGAGGAGGGGAAAAGGGGACAAATGGATTCCATGTTTTCAGCGCAACACAGCGGAGCGAACTGGAGAGAGAGAGCTTTGTTGTTTATAAAAAACATGTGAAACCAATCAAATCCAAATTATCCACCCGCTGTTCATGTTGCTCGCAGAGCCAGCCGCCCCTCCAGAGGTACCGCCACCCAGATAGAGCGAGCATCACTCACACACTCCCTATTACTCTATACAGGTTAATGCACTCATATGCTGTGCTGTTGCGGGCATACGATTATACACTAATGATGTACACGCTAGCTGTTATACATTCAGAGTAAGAATGGCTGGCATATGAGCAATCATATACATTACCATATGAGTGAATGGTAACACACACACAACGGTGTGTTTGGGGCGCATCTCACAGTAAAACCCTGAGATGATGAGATCAATATGGCAAACAGGAAATGATTCACAGACACTGCAGACTTTTAAAGCTCATTTACATACAAGCTTAAACGCAGACACACGTAAACACCGTATGTATATAAACACATCCGTGCGCACAAACAGATCTGCTGAATCTATTGAATCCGTTATTCATTTACGGTACATTTCTGAAACAGGAATACTGCTATTGACACACGTAATTTTTTTGCCATTTTCCTAATGCAATTGTCAGTGGGGAAAGAATGTTACCTTTACAGAATGAAGGCTAAAGGGAGTGCCGAGATGAATATATATTTACAGTACGCAGCCAGTTTGATGTGTGTGTGAGGGCCTTAAGAAGCGCTGATGGCAAATCTATCAACAGTCCCCAGGCCCCTATTCAAGTCTTGTTCACTCTGGCCGCCAGTTCCTCTCCGCAGCCTGAGAAAGCTATTGACTTATCTGTAACTGTGCTTTCTGGAGCCACTATGGGCCCTCCTCTCCACAATTGTAATATTTCCAATGTCTGGACTTTTACGCTTTGGCCTTGGTTACTAAGCAGGTGTTCCACCGATTCAGATAAAGAACCTGATATGATCCATTGGATTTAGAAATATGAACCACAAAATTGGATTATTAACCGCTGGTGGAATAATCATTTAAGAATGGAAAAACGTAGCCGCTCAAAAGTAATGAAAATTTCTCCTTCAAATCAACATCCTATTCCGAAAAACAATTAGAAAGAAAAATCCATTTGTGGTTGGGAAGCATAAATCTTCAGTAGGTTTAAAAGTTATGCCAAGGCTTCAAGATCCATTTCACTTCTGGTCCTGGACAAAAGTCAAGATTGTCTTCAGATTCTTCATTGAAAGTTCTCTGCGAAGCGGTTTCATCTTGGTCAGAAAACGGCCCTCCAGAGTTCAATCCGTTACCCCTTAATAAATGTCATAATGTAACGCACAATGCAATAAACCTCACAAACCATACGTGTAAAACAGAATGGGATATGAATTGCCATTTTAGGCTGTGGTGCAGTGGAAATAATGTATCTGATGGAGAAATCATGTCCAATAAAACATCTCGTCTTCAATAAAACAGAGTCCTTAATGAAGCTCAGATGAAGGGCTGGATGGTCTTTGCAGATGTTTGACTGTTGTCTGGAAAAAGAACCTAGTTCAGTACAGGAAGCATTAGTGAGATGACCACCTTATCTCTTTCTTCCAACTTTATCTGCTTCTTCTTCTGTAAAACTTGTACACAAACACTCGCAGACAAGCCAACGGATGAGTCTCAGAGGACATTAATGTACAACAGGTGGTCTTCACCGGAACGGACACATCATGCTGTAGCAGATGATTTCAGGCCTGCAGGTACTTTGAGAACTGGTAAAGCACCAGCAAAGGTGTTAAGCTGAATTACTTTACTAGATTTATGAGCCTGATGTTTTTAATGAACGGCATGCGTCTGTGCTCGAGCGCCGTGTGTGTGTGAGAGGGAGTGAAGGAGAGAAAGCACATGGAGAAAATAAATCTGAGCTGTTCTATCAGAGGGGATCGTACATCTGGACGGTTGTAATATGTTAACTGATCTAACCTCCATAAAACTTTCATGAAATAATTCTCTGTGACAATCTAACAAGCTTTGCTTTTTTGATACAAAATAGCCCGAGATTCCTTACAGGTTTAATCCCTCCCTCTCTTAATTCTGCCTCATTCTTAAACTGGAATAGATTTGGTGAGTAAATGTAAACAGAAGCAGCGCTGGGAGTGCAGATATTTTGAAAACGTATTCCATTGTTTGCGTTAGTATTTTTCTTTAGGGAAAACTTCTGTTACTGTCAGTTTGACAGGGCAGCCAGCCAATGTTCCATCAATGTGTCTCTAGTGTCAGTGTAGCACTTATATTCATGACTTAATTTAATTTGGATGCAGTATGTCTGCGGTGGGTCTGTCTGTATGTGTATGGCCTACAGAAGGGTTAGAGGGGATGGAAAATAAGGGGTTATTTTGGTTTCAAATGTGTATCTATTCACATATGGTCCTTGTTTTGGCCCATATACCCCAAGATCTCAGGAGTGACCTTTGACACTGCTCCCTCAGACTGACATGATTTTGGCTGGTTCATTCTGGGCTCAGTTTGACCCCCTAGGACCTTGAAGTTCAGAGGTCACAGTTGCTGAGCAGCAAATTAACCCAATGTGTCAAACTTTGCATGACACCATGTTCAAGCAAGTTTGGTTAAAAATATTTCACTCCTTTTGGCTGCTTAGATCTTTTGATGTTTTGATATTTTTACCTTGATTATTTTGGATTTTTATTCTTTCTCCTGCTCTATTCTTCTTTCTTCTCTTAGCTTGTTGTTTACTATTTTTTATTGTATGTGTGTATATTAAATTCATAACTGTTATTGTGTCCTCTGTCTTTTGTGTCAGTAACTCATTTTTCACCCAATTCCTTTATTTTTCCTTCTACTGCCATTCAGTCTCTCACTTGAACCCCCTTTTCTCCTTTTCCTTCTTGTTTAAAGATGTTTCAGTTCAACTGTCACAAATTATGTTCGCCTGCCCAGCTGTCAAAACAGGGGTGGGTTTTTGTCAATGCACTCCATATACTACCAAAAGAGTATGAGGGTCAAAGAGGAAGAGAGAGAGATAGGAAGAGAGGAAAGGTGGGAGGCCGGGGGCTTTAATGATCATGTTTGGACACAAGCAATTATCTCTAATTATTGTTTTTCTTTTCAGTTTCCCTGTCCTGACGGAGGTCCCAGCCAGACCAACAAGCAGTAATCCGGCCTCGTTGAAGAGGCCCAGTGGGCCCCATGGTGCAGCTCGTTCGTGGGACTCTCGGGCTTTCATCTCAATGTGAGTCTGGAGTTGATTCAAACACAGAGCGATGGATGAATTAACCCCAAAGCCCTTGCTTTCAATGGGTTCAGCTAAGAGATTATATGTGTTGATGGCAGACCTTTTATATAAGAGATTATATGTGTTGATGGTAGGTCTTTTATATTTACTGGGCTTTAAAAGACACGTAAAAACTGTGCTACTGCAGTTGTAGTGGTTTAAGCTATACTCAACCCTCCTGCTCATCGCACTTTCCCTTCTGCTGTCCCGCCCTCTTATCAGACGCCCTGCTTATGACGTTGTGAGCTGTAAAATCTAATTGGAATATGCTGTGTTTAAATCTGAGTAAACAGCTACCAGCCCTTAGGAAAAGGCTGGGCCAAAAAACATTCAAAATAATATGACAGACATTTTTAGTTAACCACCAGTTGTGGTTATGAATATTGTTTAAATACATAAAGCAATCTTTTGAAATACAAGCAAGACATTTAAGGCTGTTTTCCATTGTATATAGCCCAGAAAACATACTTTATAGTAGAAACTGGGACTATGTATTAAACTATGAGGTACCTTAATACGTTGATCCTTATTAGAACTATATGTCAGCTACATGTCAGCATTAGAACCTAAATTTAACTTGGTTTGATTTGATGTGTTTACGTCTATATTTACCACTCACTGAATTTCTCCATATTTTATATTGGCTCCATTACTTCATTATATTATATTTGATATATTTTAAAAAATGCACTACTTTGCACTAATACCGACAAGGTTAACATTATATTTACTGTACTATATTTACTATTTAGGTAACACACCTTACCTGTAGCTTTTAAAGTGTGTTCTTCACATACTTTTTAATGTGACACAGATACATGCATACATGTAGGAATTATAATAGCAGAAAACACTGATTCACTCTTGGTTATGAATCCTCATGCACAGCCAACAGAATTAAAGGAGAGAGAGAAAGTAAGAGAAAGACCATCTTCTTGGTGGTCCCAAATAGCCAACAACGTTATTTTCTGTGTATTTCTGAAAAAAAGAACGGTGAAAAGAAAGAGGAAATATGACGAAAAGAAAAATAAAACAGTGAAGAGTATGCTGTCATTTATTCCTTCCACCTGCAACTAATAACCCATTGAAAGTTGTTTCAACAGACTGACCCCAGTCTCGCCTCATGCTTGCACCACCCACTTGTGTGATATTTGAATTGCCTGTGCCTTCAGCACGCCCCTCGAACCCCCGGTCCCTGCCCCTACTCAGTCATAAATGTGTGTGTGTGTGTGTGTGTGTGTATGCATAACTTCACCCACATTCTAAACATTTTTCTTAACAACTGTTTCCAATTCAGGTGCATTTTTGTCTCAGATATGTTCTCATGCAGTCTTATTAAAACATCCACTGTTGAAATCTGTTATCTGAGCTTGTAGCTTTCAGTAATTCTGTAATCACTTGTAGCTTTCTGTAATGACAACTGGTGGACATGTTGGGTGTAAGTGTGTCTTGTTGGGAGGGGATTTTACTGGTGTTATGGTTGTGGAAGACAATGGAAATGAAGTGTGTGTCAAGACGCTCCAATGAAGGAGCTGACCTGTGACCTAGATGGAGCTTGTTTTCCCTGAGCCAGCGACATCCTGAGTCACCTCCAAGCTCCACTAAAGATGCCCCCCTAATGTTACACACACACACAATCACAGCAGTACTTCTATATGTATGCTGATTGAATAGATCAAATTTGTTGTACTAAATGGAGATTATCTTCATCAAGACCTATAAAGATTAGCTCCCCTAAATTACTAGGGATGATCTGTCTATGTCTCCAGCCTCTCCAATCTCTCCCAGCCATCACATACGACCTCTTACCCATGAACCCTCACCCTTTCTCTGTCTGCAGGAGCACACAGTTAAGAGATTACAGCAGCTCAGACCTTGTGCTCTTTTGTTGTGTGTATGAGTCTGTGTGCGTATACCGATAGAATGAGGCTTAGGCTTCTCTTATCATGCTGTCATTGTCTGTTTAAGTCAAGCTGGCTTCTCTATTGGTCTGCGTCTCATTCTTTGGATAATCTGTAAGGAATCCTTGAAGGAAGTCTATAATTAGTTGTGACTTTTAGTGAAATGACACTAACATGAATTGATGTTTAAGATTTTATGAAAATTATGACAATGTAATGCTTTATTTTGTATATGCATTCTGCATATATGTGTTCCTGTTGCGGTTGGGGGATTGATTCCCAGGGAACACATGTACTGATAATATGTATACCTTGAATGTACTCTACAACTTACCCTATATAAAAGTCTTTGCAGTTTGGCATTGAACTTATTGGATTTCAATTCGATTCTTTATTTATTCACATTTAATTAAAACTGCCCTGGGCAGGAGTTGGGGTAGGATTACATACCTACAGTGTGAACACTAATCCCTTCTCCTTGATTGGGGGACACTCCTCTATAGGATTACGTCATAATAACAATGTCTCTGTGGGTCTTGCCTCATGCTGACCGTGAGCAAACTGACTGTCAAATTCAGTACCTGGCTTGAATTGATTATCATAATTGCTCAGTGTCACTAATCAAAAGGCAATTTTGGAAGGTTAACCCCGGACTTGAGAGACTGGGAGCCTTAGGGAGCCTTATGGCCTTATCTACACCACTAAATCTTCTTATCTGAACAAATTCATTTTAAGATTAGATATAGGAGTTATGAAGGTCCTTTCCCCTCCCTGTCTTTATCTGTCTCAGTGTTCCTCTCTCTCTCTCACACACACACACACACACACACACTTACATATTTGCATACACACAGACAGTTATATTCATACTGAGGTTTAGATCAACACAGAGTGATGAGTGTGTGTTGACTGTCCACTGCAGTCCTTGCACAGTCCTGCATGTTTTTGCAAGGAGTGATGGAAAAACAGAGGGGTCTGGGTAATTTGGTGACACGGGAGGCCCCTGGCGTTCTGTTATCTGAAGACCACCCATCCGAGTTTTGCCTGGACAAACAGAAGAGCTGACGGGTGTAATATGTAGCAGATGGAGAGATTGAGAGGGAAGGAAAGAGAGCAGGAGTCACTGGGAGTGAGAGAAAGACATCAGAATGGACCCACTATGGTGGTGGTCATTTGGTCATCCTGGTCCCCCATTAGCCACCTGGGCTCAGGGTGTTTAGTCAGCCTAGACTGCATCTTGGGTTACATTGCTTTGAAAGAGCATGTCTGTTCTGCCTCTGTCTCTCCTTCCATCTTTTCACACATGTTTAAATAGTGACTCATCATATCTATATGGTCAAGTGTGAATTAGGTTGCATAGGAAATGTGATGGAGATGAAAAGGAAAAACAAAACATGCAATTACTGTAGACAGCTTTGTCAAAAACAGACACATTTCCATTGAGAAAAGTTGAGAACAGACATTATCCCTGTAAGATGTTGCTCTATATATGGACAAACGTTGAAACGGCAATTTAGGTAAATAAATTAAGCTTGTTTGGTAGATTTCTTCCTTTTCTTTGAAAGAAATATAATTTGGCTAAAGTAATGAAGAGTTGTGTGTACTTTTTACAAGAACATACAGCATATTCACAGTGGTCTTGACTTCTTTTTTAGACCATTAACAAACTGGATATTAAGTGGAGGAGAGAGAAACTTAATTAAACAGTTGTCACAGAGTAAAACATGCATGAAAACACTCCTGTGGTAAGCGTTGTGACCACAAGCTACTAAGTGCTATTGTCCACATTATGTTTAGTGCACATAGTTGCTATTTTCTGAATCTTTGAATTAAAGTTTATAAAAAGGCAGACAGAAAAAACACTTTCTTCAGGATTTTTGATCAAATTAAAATGTAGTTATGTGGAGCAGACATTTTTAAATGATGGGCATACAGACACATGTACAGGTAACTCAAGGTAAGAGGTGACAGCATGTTAACTAAGCAGCAAACTGTTACCATGGTAACCCCCAAGATAAAGCTGGAAGAATTTCCAGTTGTTCATAAAGAAACCCTGCTGGCTTCCGTAATGGGAGAAGCTTGTCTTTGATGGTCTTGGCTTCACTCTAAACACTGAAACTGTGGTTGCTCAAAGTATTTCCTCAGGTAAAACATAGATCGGTGCCATCATAAAAATTGTTTTAAAGTTACCAGTCTGAACTGTAAACTGTAAGACTGTAAACAATAATTGCTTCACACACACACCAGAACAAAAGAACAGTCAAAAAGTAAGCAAAGCCTCTTCAAAAGACTGCTGCGAGCACTGGCAATCTTCTAGGTTTTAATGAAGAAAGCATTTACTGAGTGAAGGTTTACCAGGAGAAAACAAATAGGTAAAGAATAAGATTTACATAAAACCTAAACAAGAGCTGGCTGGCTACGAAGAACTCTATTATATTTAGGATAGGCCAGCAAGAGAGAGAGCATTGAAATTAAGTGTTCCGAGGTTCAGTTGGTCAAGCAGATACTTTATGTGCATATTGCATATAACTTGCATAACTTTAAGCATATTGCTGGATGGCATAGATGAGTTGTCGGGGGTTGTATGAAAAATAGACATAAACAAGCAAAATACAAATACTTTTCATATAACATCAAATTAAGGGTTCACATAAAATTTCTGAAAAAGTAAATTTAGCTGAAAAATAATTAGCTAGCTCAAGCTGACTGGAGGTAAGAAAACAATGGAAACAAACAATGTATGAGGGCATTTGTGACTGTAACTTTTTTGGTCTCAGTCTACTGTATAAATCACATCTCAAAACATGGTACAGATTGTGGAAACCAAATGACCAGTAGTGCTGAACCAACGCTCAGCACCTCATAAATTGATGGAAGACTCATCTTTACTGAAACACAGGAGCAAATCAGCATGTGCTTCACACATTTTATCACCCCTAACCAGATGTCCGTGTCTTAACCTGTCAGCACTTACAGTCTTTGTTTTTAATCAAAATTGCATTTTTTTCTCCACATTAGATAAGAGTTAATTCAAGATGTTTTTGGTAAAAAAGTGCTTGACAGTTTGGTCAGTAATTGAATGCAATGTGCAAATACAATGCTGCTTGCTTATTTGTCTGTGTTTGTTATTATTGATTTTTACTATTATACTGAATTTTTAAAATGCACTATAAGCTTCTTAAACATATAAAATAGCAAATGCTCTTTGATTTTAGGCCAGGGAAACCTATGAGATGAGAATGGGCCCTTTATTCTGAGTGACTGAGGGTTAAATTTGCTTTGACACCTGGGGTGACCACAGCTTTTATGCTTCAGGGTCCAAAGCAAATGGGGGTAATTTCTGCTACAGCTCATTATTAATGTGTGTTGGAATTGAGAGAGCCCCCCACCTTCCCAGTCAAAACCTTACAGCTGTTTGACCACACCCAGCTGCCACATACATGAAATATGTTCTCCCAAAAAAGCTTGTCATCAATATAAACCTGCAAATTTCATTATGATTAAACAATGCTCCACACTTTTATTAGTGATGAGGATTTAATAAGTGTAGTGAGATAAGAAATTATGATAAATATTGTGAATACAAGAGATGAATGTTTTAACAGAGAGGAGAGGTAAACAGAGCAAGTAGATTTTAGTGCTTAACAAATGCAAACGGATAACGCGTGCCTACTAACACTGTTCTGCGGCTTTTTTATTTCAGACGGAAGCACTGCCAAAAGGAAGCTCTCTAAACAGCACAGCAGCAAAAATGACACGTCATTTTAGGAAAGGTGACGTAACATATTTTATGTATTAAATATTTATTTATTTGAAGCATTTTTCAATTTAGGATTATAATTTTTGCTGATGGAAGATTGTTACAATTTTTTTTAAAAAACGTTGAGATACGTGTTTGTGTATCTTGAAGTTTCTCTTCTACTTAAATTCAACAACAAAGTATGTTACATGATGTGTTGATTAACATGTCGCTTGTTCTAGTCTTTTGTATATACGTACCATAAACCCTGACACCCGTTTGAGCAGCATTCAGGGAGCTGAGTGAATATCCATGAAACCTAACGCCAAAGTATTCGGGTCTGAATGTTTAGGCAAGGTAACCCCAAGGGCTAATAAAACGAATAGAGGTAAACCATGCAAAACGGCGCAATGAAATCCAGGCTAAGTAAACGAATCAGAGTTTACAAGAATCATTTAGAAGAGGAAAAACGTGAAAGAAGAAAAATGTCTAGAGCTTTAATGCTCAGCAGGTGATTGCCTTTTTAAACAATAGTAAAATACAAAATTTAGAATTTCACATCTAAATTGTTAAAAAATAACTGTGCATGATTATAAATTATTTTGAGTTTTATGTTGTGCTGTAGAGACTTTTTAAAGTTATCGGACCTAATGGTGATTTTGTCTGGTGGTCTAAATATCTTGACTTGTCAAAAATCAATAAACTAATTACAGAATTATGTCCTTTTCAACACACAAGCTTCCATCTAGCAAGGTTTTGTCTACTTTTATTAGTTATCCAAAAAGAGGCAATTTTTCCTCTTTTTATGTAGTCAAAAACAAGCCTTAGTTCTTCCATCAACGTGAAGAACGAACACACCGCTTGTGGACACGCTCCAGAGAAAACACCAAGCCCAAAAACAACAAGGGGGCTCTTTTTAACTTCTTCAGACCACATCTCAAAAAAAGCTGAACAAACACAACCTGCCACCGGCGAGGGTCCGTTGTCCCCCGCGCGGCACTAACAGAACGCGAGGGATAGGACTGGGAAGATTTAGACACTAAAAATAAATAATCACCAAAAACAGCTAAATTAAAAGTTCACCTCAAAGTATTAGCACGATCCGCTTTCAGTAATGGTAATTTAACAAACTCCTTGGTCATCCGTGAAATAAGCCTACTGAGAGAATAGAAAAACAGTCCAAGCAATGCAACAAACTGTGATTTGTATCAGTATTGTGGAATTACCTAGCGACCCACCTCAACCTAGAACGAAATCTCGTTTAAAGATAAAGAATAAGGGGTTTAAAATTAATGAGGCCTAACTTTTATTGTAGTCTATCCTTAAAGAGAAAGACAAAGTGACCTGAACGTCGGCGTGAAAGAACGGGTCTGTGAATAGTTACTATTCAATTTGTATTTCGTTCCCCGCTGGTCACGGAGGCGAGATCTGAGGAGAAAGTGAAAACACATGGCTGAGGTCAGGCGGATCGCAAGACCACCAAGCATGGGAAGAGACAGTGAGAGGGAGAGGATGATAAAGAAGAGGAGAAGCTGAGAACTAGCGTGTAGAAATGGTGTTAATAAACATAGGTAGCCATCGACCCCATTTACTCTATTGACACATAATTTACATTGCACGGAGGCAAAGCCGCCTCTTTTTACGACGCGGATGGTTTGTTTTGCAACGTTTCGCCTCACAGCCGCTTAGTGGCGTCCGCTACTCGCGCCAATCAAGAAGCTCGTGACTTATACCCAGAGACAAGTTTTGAATTCCTGACGCCTAATGTGTTTATTTTGAATATCCCAGGGAAATTATTACATCAGCGGCAAACTATGTCCACGGAAACGAGGCCTCTCCTTTGAAAATTCAAGAAGTGAAACATGATTTTAATTACATAATAACTTTTAAATTGTATTTGCACAATAAACGATGTGGAAGTTAGGAAGTACGAAAGGTAGGACCAGAAAAATTGCGTCATATCTCTGCCAAACAAACATAGGAAAAGCAGGAGAAATGTGAAAGAGAAAAGTGTAGAGTTGTGGGTGTTTATGCTAAGAATAAAACATGCACCACATGCCTTAAAATGAATAATTAATCTGACGGTATTTCTTTTTCTCTGTCTTTTTTTTTGGCAGGGCCCGTTAGTGTTGGCCCCTGAACGGTCGCGTGATAAATGACTGTGTGGCTCGCCTGACTCTCCTGCACTAATTAGCGCTCTGTGAACTCCGTCGCCTTCGCGCGAACACAAACCAAATCCTATGAGCTCAACGTGAGTGAAAACATTTCTCTTGTTCTGCCCTTAGAAGTCTCTTGAAAGATTCATATATTTTCAGTGAACCCGGGCCGCCTGTTTCCACGTCAACTCATTTCACTACAAATGTTACTGTGAGAGAGGGGTCATTTATTTGTTTCTGGTCATGCAGACAAGTGTTTACAACCAGAGACGTAACATCCTACGTTACGTCAGATCAACGTCATTATGCAATGTTAAGGGAATGACACGATTCTGTTTCTCAAAAGAGACCAGCTCGTACATCAAGGTAGTACATATTAATTTCGATAGTTCTCCCTGCAGGTAGATATTGTTGTAGTTTCACTACTATGTTTCACTATTCACTGCCATTCACAAGCAGCCAGATATTATGGTATTTTTGTAAACCGCATATTGTAGTATATCTATATGTTTTACCAGTGCCTATTTTTAGTGCTCTTAAAATGTAAAATACAATAGTTAGAAATTGAAAAATAATATTTTTACCTATCTGCTGCTAACGTCACCGCTTATGCAGGATCATTGGACGGAGAATGCTGTTGTCTTATAATGGCTTCTTTTTGAAAGCAAAGGGTTTCCTTAAGGGGGCGCCTACCAGCCTTAAAGTGATTTTATTATAGATAGTTATAGATAGTTTATTCACCATAATAAAATAAAACCATTTATTTACCATAATCCGTCTAGAAAGTTACCATGATATCATGAATAATAATGAATAACGACAGCGAATAATCAAATTGTGTTCTTCACAGAAAGCTATTTGATAACAGGACTTGGAATATTGTATAGAAGTCATATGGACTTCTTTTATGATAGTTTTATGGAGATCTTTTGTTCTCTATGAATTGTTAGTATATGAAAAAGACCTAAACAAATAAATTTTTAAATTTTAAATTTTATTTATGTATTTATTTAGGGGATTCATGTTTGAAGAAAACAGGGTGTGTAAACAATGACAGATTTCAGTATGGCCTCCAGCTTACTAAAATCTTTTTTTTCATGTTACATTTTCGCTTAGGAAGAATTAGTCACAGGACATTTACAGTTAAAAACGGATTACCCATCATTAGGAAAGATGACAGGATGTGGGATGCCTATGTCTGGGCCTGAATGTGCCAGGCCAAATGGGAATGCTGAATAGACCCACACTGGCATAGACTCCACAACAGAATATTACCCAACAGCGCATAAAGCAATGTGTAGACTTGGAGGAGAATTGCAAGAAATTAGAGTTTTATTTAAGACAGAGCCCAGACATTATGACAAATCAATATTTTGAACTTTTTAAAGGATTAATGATGTTTGCTTTTCCACATGAACCTCTCTAGACAAACCCAGCATGCCCCACAGCTTCTCATCTAACATGTTTCAAGAATGTGGAAGACAGAGAGTAAAGCAGACATTCTTTAGTTCATGTGTCATTTTCATTAACCAGTGGAAATAACAGCCCTCCCGGTCTGACTCTTACTCTGCCCCTCTTTAGGTTTAGAAACAATTCAACACTTTTTTTCCCTTTCAATATAAAACCTGTCATTAAATGTTTTAATGTTGTGTTATTTTGAAATATCTCCAAGAGGATTGGTTAATGTTTGTTTTTGTTTTTTTGTTTTTGCTGAGGGAACAGACCAGCTAGTTAATCGTCCTACTCTTATAATTGTTTTTCAAAGCATTTTCTATGGTGTAGTTGTATATAAACACAGATTATCTTTGTGTACCATGGGAAAAAAGGGCTTTGTGTGTGTTTGTTTGTGTGTAATCTCAAAGTGGGCTTCTCTCTCTCTCTCTCTCTTTGTGGTGCAGGGAAAGAGAGGGTGTGGAAGAGTCTCTCTCATAAATCACACGGTGTGTTGTATGATTACAGGACTCCAAGAGTGGTCAATATGGCAGTTTGTCATCTCTATAGGGACAGTGTGTGCATGTGTGTGTGGTCCCCATAGTGTGGTTCAACAAAGAACCTTATAGTCAACATCTCGAATGCATGTTGTAGTGCAGATATTGTCTTTGTGATTTGTCTGCGGGGAGATAGCGTTTGTCTCTTTGGCTCTTTATTTAGGGAGTGTACATGGATCCACATTATGTTTACAGAATAATCCTTCTATGACAACGTGTATGTTCAACTGATGTGCAGATAGATTTGCGGTTAGTATGTGCCTGTTTTTGTATGTAGGAGATAGAGGGAGAAACAGAGACAGCTGCTGCCTGCGTGTATATGCTTGGCTGAGTTTCACCTAACTGAAAATTGCCACAAGTGATTTGAGCTGTCATATTTTTCCTCCCATTGACCGAACCACATGTGTTTCTAATAGACATCACATGACGCGCTGTGTAAAGGATGTGTAACAAGCGCCCTCCGTCAGTGGTAGCCGCTCCACCCGACCCCACCTAACACTCTATGCGCTCTTCCAGCTATTACTATGTCACCGAAGGACCACCAACGCTCACTGTGTATGTCTGTGTACATGCTTGGTGATTATAGATTCAGGATGCATTTCATCCACCACATCATTAATCATAACACCCCATCAGTTACTGGAGCTGTGATAAATACATGCACATGGCCATGCACACACAGAGCAATAAACCCCTTTCATTTAAAAAGATATGGATCTTTTCTTCTCATTCAAAATGAAAACACACATATACGGTGTCACACCAGTCTTTTGAGCTATTTGGGAGGTTCTACAGTACCACCAACAAAGAGAGGGTGGGAAACACAAAGACCCGCCCACCTGTCATTTTCTCCCAGTTGTCTTACATTACAACATCTGTGTGAAGTTCAGCTTCATTACATGGGTTTTATTTTGACTTGCTGATTCCCATTGAGTGGTGTATTGCATATTAAAATGATCAAGTTTCATTTGATGTAATCATTTTGGTTAAATTAATGTGCTGTTTTAAGCGGTGGTGATTTATTAAAAAAGACAATGATTATATTAAAACAAAAATAATTTAAGAAGAAAGTGGAAATATGTTTCTGAGTTTTATACCAACATGCATTTGAAGTGATTAATTTGTTATATCTGCTGCGTGAATTGATTTCTAGACTATGTTGGGTACTTGTGAGGACTGGCAGAATGCCTCTCAAATGAGCGGCAGGTCTCTTTCACAAACTGGCATAGCCATTTTTTGTGAGCGTGTTTCCCCTTGTGAGCAAGTCTGGATCTTATTAACTTAATCTGTTTTATGACATTTCTCTGTATGTGTGGCAGCCATGAGAATGTTTTGGATGGGAACCGAACTCAGTTCTCAGTTCCCCTCACCAAATCCCTTTATACATCATTTATACATCAAGAATTAGGAGCTTAACATTCATTTATGTCAGGACATGATGTGCGTATTCTACATAACATTATTTTGTTCTATTCTATACTTTTCTGTTCCTCTAACTTCAACTTAGCAAACCCTTTGAAACCTTAGCATACCTCAAAAGTCCCAAGATAAGAGAGAGACATTTATTCTGTAACAATGCTGTGTAGTGATTGGTCGGATGCAATAGTGAAACATTGCACCATATAGATCATAGTGTAACAAACCTAAATGATGGACAGCTCCAAATGTTGCTGTTGTTAGTTTTGCTGTCTTCCAGAGCATATTTCTCACAACTGAGAGTGGAGATGTTTTTATCACCCTGGTTGACCTGCCTATGTCAGCCAATCAAAATGAGAGAGGCTCAGGGCAACCCAGGCATCAGGCTTTCCTGAGACAATAGCAGTTTGCTCCTATACTGTCAACAAGACTGTGTGAGCATGAGTAAGTGAGAGGCTGACAGCAGTGCAACCTCCTTGTGTTAAGCACTTATGTAATAGCTGTGTGCACGCGGGAGGCAACCTTGCTAAATGCTTGACACTGCTCTCATATAGATGCATTATGCAGTGAGTGATTTATTATATACTCTTCTTCAGTTTAGCACTGTTTAAAATTAAAGAAACGGTGTCCATTCCTTGATACATACAGTGAATCCCCCTATCAACCAGATATTAAGATTAGTATCAAGAACAGGAACTGTTCATTAAATTATTACAACATTTATATTAGTGCCAAGCATCAAAACTATGTACTTGTATGCAAATAAAAATGTATTTGAACTTGCCCCTTTGTTGAACCACATGACCACCTACGAATATTATATTATGAATGTTATACTATGAAGCTATATTATATTTTCAGTATACTGCAAAATTAGTATGCTATATTTTAACCCCTTTTTAAAATGGATCATTAGTCCTATAACCTAACCCTAACCCACACTCTAACCCTCACAGAAAACTTTCTGCATTTTTACAATGACAAAAACTTAACCATATTTATAAAGAGTTTTTACAAATGAGAATGCCCCAAAAGAAATTGTTCAGATTTGTCAGGTTTTGCTGATTTTGGATACAAATTTGTCCCCAATATATGGTTATAAGTAAATCCCCCTCCCACACACACACAAACTTCTTTATCCCAGTCTGTCTCTGTATATTTCTCTCTGCTGCTAGGGTTCATTGAGCGACTGAGAAGACACACTCCGGTCCAGTGACTCCAGACTAACAGTGAGCTGGTGGTCCGTTCTGTCTGTTCATTTAGCCTGGGCCCTGCTACACAGATCTCAGGCCATTGGTCTCTTGTTAGATGGATTAGATTAAGCCTTGTACCACAGATCCCAGGGCAGTAAAAATGCATTGTTTATCAGAAATTGATAATAGGTTCAGGGTCACTGTTTCCAGAACATAGTTAGACACTCTTTGTGTAATCAGATAATGGTGTCAGAGAGCAAGCCCTGATCTCTGTTCAGATTTAGAATGGTCACTGCACCTGCCACAAAGACTGACCAGTTTCTGTCTCTATGTGCATAAATGTTAATGAGGAAATTTGTCCGTGTAGAGAGAGAAGGGAAAGCGAGAGGGAATGTGTGTGGGTTTATGTGTGGGGGGTAAACCCTAAAACACTGAAAGGCACTGACTGTCTGTGAATAGAAGGATTATCTCATTGCTCTTTAAAGTGGTTGACAAAGGGTTTGTGGTAAAACATTCACATCTCTTGTCAACACTGATTCATCCATCAGGTTATATTCTTCGATTAAAGGATTAACCTTGCTCTGAGGGTTCATATTCAGCAGATAAAGCTCTTTATTCAGCTACCAGGAGATTATAGAGAGTCAGTCCCAGACGTAATTAAGGCATTTATCCAATTTTTAGTAATCAGATATTTTTCTAATTTATTTGAGGGAAGTAATATGTGGGTGAAACCTGAAAACTGTGCCAAGAAAGTCTGTCACACAAGTTTCTCAGCTGCTCTGAGTTTCCCTCAACTTTCCCACACAGAGACATCAGTGCACATTTGGTTGGCAGCCGTTAGTCTGTTCCTGTGTGTTCTCATCTTCTGACATTAGTTGTGGCATCTTGTCACACACATGTCAGCGTTGCTAAGTGAGCACCACCCAAACAGAGCTTATACTACCAAGAATTAGAAAGTCTATTGTTTTCAGCCCAACCTCAGAGGACTTTGAATTGCCAGGACATGGAGTGTGCATGTGTGATCTGGGGGGGGAATATGCCACAAAACATGTGCAAGTTTAAAACTCAAACTTTTTTTTTAATTCATAAAATCTCTGAAAATGCTAATTAGCTGTAGCCATTATAATTGGTTAGCAGAGCTAGTGAACAAAATGGGTGGGAAATTATTGACGGAAACAATGCATGTAGTCATTTTATTTTATTAATAACCTATTATAATAACCTTTAATAGTAACCTATAATAACCTAACCTCACAAATATCTTAAAATCAGTTAGAGAAATAGAGAAGTTTTTTTTTAATACAAAAATGTAAAACAAAATTGCATAATCAAAATATGTTAATGGATGTTGCAGTTTTTTTTGTTTATTTAGCATTTAGAAACAATGTCAAATATATTCTATACGGTAGAATATACCTAAATAAACGTGTAAATTTCTTTATAATAAAATTGTGATAGATAAACCTCTAATGACCATAGTATTTTCAGTCCCGTAACTGGCCTGTCATTGCAGGTATCTGTGTTCTGTTACAGGGAGGGCAGGCATATAGTGGGTGGCTATGTGGTGTTCTGGGCCAGCTCTACATCTTCTCAGTGGGGCTTTATTGGGTCTTTGTATTCTTGTTTTCCCACAAAGGGACTTCAGCACAAATCCCTCTGGCACAGAGGGGCTGTAGCAAAGTAAACAGAGATTTATGTCTTTAACCTTTGGACCGACCATGAGTTTTTGAGTGGTAATCGCACACGTTTATGAGTTATGGGTCGACAGGTTAAAAAATACAAAGCATTGTTTCTGTAGGAGTAACTGTGATTGGATGATTGGTCTCCAATTTCCCAGGGTGCCCTGGCCTTACAAGGATACTGTCTGCAGGTTATTCCTCATTTCCTACCTAATGGAAAAAGTATGTTAGGAATATTTTCTCCATGTGCATTTCTCGTAGTGTAGCTGTAGTATGGTCTGTGTTAAATTGTTACAGTTTCATCATATTTTGTTTGTATGGTGAGCAATGATGGCTCTCCATTTGATGTTATCCAGAGAATTCCTTTAACTCATTTGAAATAAGACAGAAGCGGAAAAAGTCAAAGAAAATGAAAACACACAACAATTTTGAGATACATCACTTCGGTCACAGAAGCCAGAGTATGTTTGAAGTTCTGTTGGTGTGTGTGGGTTCCATTCAAGAAACCCCCTCCCCACTTCTTCACCCTCCTTGTGTCAGTAAGGTTACAGCGCATACGCTTGTTTTGTGAGACGAATGCATTCGTTCTCTATTGTAATATGAAACACTCCAGGCCCGCTCTCTCTCCCTTTCCTCCTTCTCCTCTGAATGGAGAGACACAATTAAAAGCACATTAGATCTTTTCAAGTGCTTGTAATTTCATAAGTGAGGGTCCCCAGCTTCGCGCAGGGCTTAGATGAGGGAAAGCCGCAATATTCAGAGGGGCCCGGAGAAAAGATGGGAGAGAGATATTAACTTCACCGGGGACTGTTCTTAAAGAGGCCACAGCAAGCCACACAACAGCCCACCCACCCTGACACCTGCAGCCTTAAAAAACACACTCATATAAACACACACACATACATACCCAGACACTCTCAGCACGAATCCTATTCACATTATACAAAGAAACCATGTTTAATCACTTGCTGAATCAGTGAGATTTATAGTTAGAATGATGTCTAACGAAGGTTGATGAGAATTTGATTGTTAGACTGCAGTCCAACAGTTAATAAACCATACAAATGGCACAGGGCAGCCTGTAGGTGCCTGACACAGAGCAGATGACTTTCTGGAGAAACATGGGGTTGAATATAAAGGGCAGTTGTGAATGAAACATAGCTTTAAATATTCTGAACGTCAGATTATTGTCAATGATAAAGTGTGATGCCTGTATAATGTATAATGAATGTTCTCTGTAGACTTTGCCAGTGTTCACCAAACTGAGCCTTTCTGAGCACACCCAGACACTTTCTCTTTACTTTGACAAAAGCATTAGTACTTAGATGAGCTCCTCTCAGTTAAGTGATGCATGTAAGCCTGACTTTGTTTGTTGCAGTAGTGCAAGATGGCATGCACAGTCAGTTACATTAAGTCTTAACTTAATGTTTGCACACACATGTGTGTATGTGTGTGTTGAGGAGAAGCAGAAAGGGCATGCTGTCTTGATGGAATTTATTTTAGAAATTCCCACCATAACTCATATGCGTGTGTCTGTGTAAAGGGATGATATATTGGCTTAATCAGATAGGAAAATATGAGTAACCCAGATCCTGCTACTACATCCACTCGCTTTATTATTGTAGCTTAAGGTGCAGCATGGAACTGCCTCCTTTGATCCTGACTGTTTGAGTGTGTGAATGTGTGTGTGTGCATGTGCGTGTTTATTGTTTTAGGTGAGGGTGGTACTCTGTGCTATTGGCTTTGATTACAAAAGGTCTAACTTTCAGAAGAACAGAGGAAAGATATTTAGCATGTTTTCATTGAGAACATTAACCCTATATGTGTTTCTCCAGCAAGAAGTGTGTGTGTGTGAAATCAGAGACAAGGCTGCTCATTACCAAGATCATTACAAACCCAGTGTTTCTAGGGACACAGTTCAATAAGACACACCACTAGTCATCAATCCTGTGTGTGAGAGAAAGTGTGCAAGCGACAGGGAAAAAGAGAACAGCCCCAGGCACAAGCTATGTCATGGCTGACATTTGGTGCTGATGAAAAATGAAAACCATTTTAACCAGCCATTACCAAGATGCTTTGATGTACTTTCAGTCTGACAAGACCCAGCTGTCATGATTTTTTTTGTTTGTTTGTTAATAAAAATGTAGCCTGCATGTTGGGGTCATAACAAAAGACTGTAATTAAAGCCAAGCAATAGAAAAGTATATTTTATTGTAAAGTCTTATAATCTTAACTGTCAAGTAAAATAATAATTCGAAATTGTTTTAATTAAATATATATTATTTATATACATTCTAGTTCTTCTAATTATAACGTTTTTTTTGGTGTGTTTAAAAGTGATTAATACAGACCTATTCTAAATTCATTTTGCCTTCCATTGTGTCATCACTCAGTTATTCCACTTATCACTTTTATGTCATCAGCATCAGCAGTTTAATATATTGATCTGATAAATGTATTGACTAGTAAGATATCTTAAATGAGCAAGACTTGGTCTCCGAATGACATAATGCTGTTTCTCCATCTGTTGATGTAGTAATGTGGTCTATTTGTACACTACTATATCATTGCCTCATAGCCTACCTGGCCAAAGTTTGAGAGCTATGGAAATAAACTCCTGTTCTGTCACTAAACACTGTTTTTAATGTGTAATGAATCATACGTGTTGTTTGTAAAAGAGGAAAAAGGATAATAAACAGTATGGACGAGATTATGAAAATATAGAAAAATATATTGAGACGGACTTTACAGAGGAGGGAGAATATGAGATGACCATTGTGATGTATGATGTACGAGTTTCAAGTGTGCATGTATTTATTGAGAGAGACAGTGCTATAGAACACCTCCTGAAACTGTTTCACCCTCACTATAGATACCATTTACATTAAGCACCATGTGTGGGATTGTGATAGTGTTCAAACTCTTTTTTGAAGGACCTGTTCACCTCCCAATTTGCTACACATTCACCTCTCTGCAAAAACATGATTATCGCTGCAGCGTGAAGCGGGCCACCATCATTCACCCGGCTAAGGCTTTCTGAAGTTAGCAAATCACCAAGAAAATTGGAGAGGTCTGCAAAGTGTTCAGCACTTATGATCCCATCCCAGATCTCTTAAGTGTGTGTGTGTGTGTGTGTGTGTGTGTGTGTGGTTGGGGGAAGCCCACACCAGAGAGTGGTGTTAGTTCTCCAACCGTAACATAAACCAATTTTCAAGAGTAGTTTTCTCCTTCATGGTATATCTAGGAACAATAATACATTTTTAAGAAACAAGACATTTATCAATCCCACATTAAGTTTGCTCAAAAACAAAAAACACAAAAAAAATTCAAAAATACACAACTCAGAGAAAACCTTCACAAAGGACAAATGTCTTGTGAAGGGATGTTTTGAAAGCATTGTGAGAGAATTTGGAAAGCATGTAGAACCTTTTTGTTCAAATGATTTATTAAATCACTGACTCTGAAGGGGATACAAACTTTTTAGGAGCATAAAAGATAAATGTCCAGTCGGTAATGTTTTTGGGTGTATGCACAGCAGTGTGTATTGTGTTATAAGAGTGTGTGAGAGTTATACACATTTTCTTTCACTGCACTAGTTTAAAGATGCTCATGTAACTGACATTGTTACAACAAAGGAGTAATCTGAAATTTGTGTATATATGCTTCTGTGTAGTAAAGACCAATGATGAGTGCATGCCAAATCAACTATTGATTTGTAGTGAGCAATTTTTAACCGATCAGTCATTTGTGAGTTGCAACACTCAAATCAATAATTTCTTTATACTGATCATAGACGTTTTGTTAAGTAAAAGCATCTGTGTAATGAGGACGCAGAGTCGTGTTGATCCATATGCAGCGTTTTTAATCAGAATGGTCAAAAACAGGCAAAGGGTCAAAAACCGGCAAACAGTGTTTTTGAGAGAAGGCAAAATCATAAACAATAATACAGGCAAAGGTCGGGGCACGCGGCAAACAAACATAAACATTAAACAGTCACAGTTCAGGGCAGGCAGCAATCAATCCAAAAACGTAATCCAAGGCAGAGTCAAAAGGGTAGGCAGCAAACAATCAGAAATAACTAGAAACCCCTCCCAGTCCGTGAGGTACTGGATCCTGCCACCCCGGCACCTGGAGTCGAGTAACTGGTTGACCTGATAGGCCTCCGCCGTCCCCCAAGATGGGAGGGGTCTGTTCATGGAGACTCTTCTCCGGCTCTCCAACTGGGGCAACAGCAGGTTTAGCAGAGAAACACGGAAAGTAGGAGAAATACGATAATTAGCCGGGAGTTGAAGTCTAACAGATACAGGGTTAATTAATCTAAGAATTTTGAAAGGACCCACATACCCACATGTGAGCTTCCTGCATGGCAACCGGAGACGGAGGTCCTTGGTGAAGAGCCACACCCACTGGTCAGGAGCAAAGTTGTAACTGGGCTGTCTCTGACGATTAGCTTGTTGTGTCTGGCGTCTAACTGCATGAAACAAGTGGGTGTGTGCTCTCTCCCAAACCTCCTTACTGCGTCATAACCAGTCGGTGATGGCGGGGAGATCAGTGGGTTCTCTGGACCAAGGAAATAAAGGTGGTTGAAAGCTAAGGACGCACTTGAAAGGAGTCATACCAGTTGCGGGTTTGACCAGAGAGTTCTGGGCATATTCAGCCCACATGAGGCATCTACTCCAGTCGGACTGTCTTTGGTTGCAATATGACCTGAGGAATCTAATAATCTCCTGATTAAGTCTCTCAGTCTGACCACTGGACTGCGGATGGCAACCAGAGGTTAAACTAATGTTAACTCCTAAACTCTTGAAGAAAGCTGCCCACACCCTTGACGTGAATTAGGGTCCCCGGTCCAACACAATGTCCTCAGGTAAACCATAACTGGCATGCTTTGGAAAAGCGGTCAATAATGATAAGGATAGTAGTATTGCCTTGGAAGTTGGAGAGGTCAGTGATCAAGTCTATGGCAATATGGGACCAGGGACGGTGGGGTGTGGGCAATGGCTGAAATGGGCCTGCAGGGAGCTGCTTGGGAGTCTTAGAAATTTGACATGTATTGCAATTATGAATGTTAGAGATGGTGTCGGATGTGAGGTTAGGCAACCAGTATCTGTTTCTTAGTAATTGTACAGTAGCGTTGATACCTGAGTGGCCGGAACTAGGGTTTTCGTGAACCTGAGTAAGTACACGCTTCCTCGAGGACTCAGGAACAAATGTGAGGTTCTCGGGGCACTCGGGGGGTGGCGGCTGGCATTTAGTAGCGTTCTGGATTTCGGTCTGCAAGTCCCATTGAACTGGGATGACTAATATCTTTTCCAGGATGATGCTCTCAGGGGGGGGGGTCGTGGGCGTCTCATGGGGGTTCTCAAATTGTCTGGACAGCGCATTCACCTTAGTGTTTTTCGATCCCGGGCTATAGGTGACAGTAATGTTAAAGCGAGTAAAAAAAAGGTGACCACCGAGCCTGACGGGATTGAGTCTTTGGCAGTGTGTAGATATTTGAAGTTCTTGTGTTCTGTGATGACCATAAAGGGAAAAACAGCCCACTCGAGCCATAGGCGCCATTCCTCTAGGGCTAATTTGATACCTAGAAGTTCGCGATTACCCACATCATAGTTGCCCTCGGCAGGGGAGAGCTTATGGGAGAAATACGTGCAGGGAAACATCTTGGGAGGAGTATAGTGTCATTGCAACAACATGGCACCCATTCCATGATTAGAGGAATCTAGGGTTGAGAATTGGAGATCAGAATTGGGGTGGTAGTAAATTGATTTTTGAGTTCCGTGAAGGCTTTGGCTGCTTCCTCGTTCCAGGCTAGTTTACCCCAGTTACGCTTCACCAGGAAGGTTAGGGGTGAAGCCACAGAGCTAAACTCTTGGATAACGGTGGTAGAAAATGGCAAAGCCGAGGAAACGTTGGAGATCTTTTACGGTTTTAGGGAGACGCCAATCAGTCACAGCACGAACCATTTTAACATCCATGGCTACTCCCTCCTTACTGATCACATACCCCCGGAAAGAAATGCTGGCCTTATGAAACTCGCATTTCCTTCCTTTGACAAACAGGTTGTTCTCGATTAGGTGGTTGAGTACACCTCTAACATGTCTAATGTGATCTTCCAGTGACTCGGAATAAATTAGTATATCATCCAATATATGATATACTATGATGTATATCATTTCAAAGCTGTTCTAGAGCTGCGTGAATGGGTAACGGGTAGCGGAATTTGATAGTTATTTTGTTCAGAGCTTGATAGTCAATACAGGGACGTAGGCCGCCGTCCTTTATTTTAACAAAGAAAAACCCCGCCGACGCGGGAGAATTAAGAAGGTCATATAAAGCCTTTCACTAATTCCTCTGAAATATACTGGGACATAGCTTTGGATTCGGGTTTAGAGAGAGGAAATATGCGACCTCTAGGAGGAGTAGCACAATCTACGGTACGGTGTGGTGGTAATTGCAATGCTTTCTGTTTACTACAGTCACAGTTCAGGGCAGGCAGCAATCAATCCAAAAAAGTAATCCAAGGCAGAGTCAAAAGTGCAGACAGCAAACAATCAGAAATAACTAGAAACAGTCCAAACACGAAAACCAGGTAAACAACAATAGAATAAACGCTCTGAAATGTACGCCGAAGAAAACAAGACATCGCTCAGAGTACATGGAGTCCGGGTTTTAACTAATCCACTAGATTGGTCTCAGGTGTGCCGACAGGAAGTTATCAGCCCCAGATACGGGGCCCATTGGAATTGTAGTCCGAATGTGTGTTAATACTCTGGCGAGGGTTCCCTCTGGTGGCGTGGAGGAGGCAGAGCGGGAGCCTCCTCTGTAACAATCTGTTAGAGATGATTATATAAAAATGATGTTGCTAAAAACCATAAAAGATGCAAAGAGACATTTTTTAATGCACTTTTAAATGTTAATGCTAAACACACACACAAATATTTTTATTGTTGAACTGGACTGTTTTAGTTTAAAATTATTGGGTTTGGTTTTTTTTATCTTATTTTCTTTACATTTTACATTGCTGGAGACTATGTCACTCTCACCGTAACAGTATGAGATCAATGTTAAAACCCATCATATCTTAAGCAGTATGACAGGAAATAAGTCCCGTCTGCACATCTGGCTGGCAGAGTTTTCTCCATTCATATTTTTCCACAAGGTTTTGATTTGTCAACACGGCTAAAATGGCTGATTTTGGGTGCACGTATCCATATCATAACTAAATATCAATATTTAAACTGGTCAAAACAACATTAAAACCAATGTTTATAAATATCCAGAACCAAGAATGTTTGTGTAGGTGTACACTGAACAGTCCTACAGTTTTTGCACAATTTATGTAAATTTTATGTGAATTTTTTTATTTTTGATAAACTACATCTGGATAATATTTGTTCATGGAAAGTGTAGGCTCAAAACAGAGAATTTATTACTATATACTATAAAATAAAAACCGTCATACACCTTGAACATTGCCACCTTTTAATAAACTTGCATGTTCACAGACGTAATATTTAAAGCACAGATTTTCATACAATACCAGGCAAAAGTAATTAAACCATCCACATTTTAGAATAATAGTAAAATAATCAAAACTATGAAATGGAATCATGACAATTATGTAGTGAACAAAAAAGACAAGTGCAAAATATGTAATTTGTTACCTTTTATTAAAGTTATAAAATCGCCTTTTGCCTCGCAAGTATGAGCATTTTGTCAAACACCTTCAGAAATGATCTTAACGAGTTGGGCTTAAGTGGTATTGAAGGAGCTTTACGTCTGCTTTAATCATTAATATCTGGTCCAAATAATCTATCTCTTAAATTGTAAAAACACTCTATGTCTACAAATGAAATTTCAGGCATTTATGTATAATGATTTAGATTTTGAAGGATATCCAAATATTTTGACTGTTATTGTTAGTCTTTAAAGAAATTCTGTGACATTTCAATCAGTGTGTTACAATTCTGTTTGTCTTTTTGTAGATTACACAGTCTAAACTAGCGTAAATGTATTTTACCATAAGGCTTGTCACTCACACATCACATGCTCATTTATCCACATTTGCAGTGTGGTTTTCAGGTCTTTTGTTGTGCTCTTCAGTTTGAGTCTTTGTATGAGACTTTTTTGTTTCTCTATTTAAGTCACATCTTTAAGAACACTGATTCAGTTTGTGTTTGAGGTACAAACAATAAAAAATAGAGACATTTAAAAGACTAGTGTGTTACAAGTGCCACAAAAGGTTGTTTACAGCAATGACATAGGAGAACCGTTTTTGGTTCCTCAAAGAACCATTCAGTCCATTTTACCATTTTAACCAATAAAGGTTCTAAAAAAATATTTCTTTATTACCTTTCAATAGTCTAAAAAACCTTTTCCCAATACAAAAAAACCTTTTGTGAAAAAGGTTAAAAACTTTTGTTAAAAGTTCTGTGGATGTTAAGGGTTCTTAATGGAACTATACAACCAAAAAATGGTTCTTCTATGTCATCATGTAGCACATTGTAGCACAGTGTAGTATCCTGTTTTGACCTTTTGTGCTTAAGTGTATTGGGATCTCTCTGTCAGTGTCTATGTAAGTGGTTGAATGATTTTTGAATGAATTTTCTCTTGCTTTGTGAAGTGTTTTCATGCCTCCAGTCCTGTGCAGAAACTCAAGCTCTTAGACACATCAACTGTATCTCCCCTCAGATGCAGGGCAGATTATTCACAGATTGCCAAATCTTGAATCACTAGGTTTCGCGTGAGAAGGGAACAGCCTGATGTTGTTGTTTATCTGTCTTAGTGCTGTATGTGTTTTCTTTGATGACACACAAGCACACACTGACCACTGTACCCAGTATGCTTTCCAGTTTCCCTATAATAATTTTAATCACAGTGGTTTTTCAATAACACACAGCATTAGGCAATGAGATTGATTTACTGCAACAGCAGAGATTCTTACCAAATGCATTAGAAACCTTCACTGGAAAAAATAAGCACATTACTTGCTCCCTCTTGCTCTGTTTTCCTCTCTCACTGACATTTGTTGGCATCTAGATAACATTGAAATGTGTTGACCATATTTGCACTAGTTTTGTGATAACTGAGCACAATGTATTCTACAAATACTTCTACTCTACATACTGATTCCAGTTATTAAAATAAAAGACCTGTTCAAGGATTAATAGTCACAGGCTGCAGGAACTGTTAAATTCACTCGAAAATACTTCAATGACATGATTTAGTTTTTCCCTGCATTGCAAAATTTGTTGCGAAGAATTAAGAATGGCCATGACTGTGTTTCTGAAAAGATTGACCTACAAAAGTCACAGATATCTGACTCTAGGTGTAGCTGGTACTTTAATTGAGAAGCTGGGGTTTTAAATACAGTGTGCAGTTTAAAGCTCAGGTGGAGTCTATGCAGGGAAATCAAGTCTGTAATGTAAAACATGCGGTCATGACCATTTACATATACAGCTCATGAAACTCTCTCGCACTAATCACCATCACACTAGTCTCTGTCTCTCATTTTCTATTAATGATGCACTTGTAGCTGAAAGAGTGATACCTGATGCCTGGTGATATAATGCCTGATCATATATTAAAGAATAACATTACAAAACAGAAATGTTAATTACCTTAATTTTTCAGATCTGATCTGCAAATGTACAGATAATGAGCAAAACTGATCTATATGAAGTGCTAGTATGACCTGCAATGCTTGTTTCATTAAATTCAGAAATGGTTAACGCCTCGACACAATGACGTACAATTTCCTTGTTCAGCAGCATTTTCATAAAGGGATAAAATAAAATCTAAAATAAAATAAAATCTGTTTACCTCAAAGCTTGAAACTAAAAAAAAGTTGATTTTTTTTTTAAATCAAGTACACCTAAAAACACCTCTAGCTAACTCAGTTTAAAATAAGTAATTTATACATATTTGCCTATATATTCTTTCTTTTAAATACATTCTTAAAAGTCTCTGTTCAGGAATACAGCGCATCATTGGACCTGAGAGTTCCTGTGACAATGTTCTAAAAAAAATGTTAATCATAAAATGATGTAGGACGTTAGTTAAGATAATCTGAAAACCGTTATAGGGAAATCCAGCCAAGACTAGTTTCTGAGACTATTCTGTGTGGGCTGCAGATCTAGCGTTAAAATTAGGCCTCAGATTTGCTCTCCTTTTACCTCTCAAGCATCCTCTTAGGGTTTTGGTTGAAGTTGCGTCAATAGAACCCATACGGCAAAGAACCCCTGGTTTGAGGGCAGCCTCTTGAATGCCGGAACATCTGAAAAGTTTTGGAGTGGAAGGTTCCTCAGTCTCATTAACGATGGCCTAGGTGTTAATTGGCGATGGGCTGGTCTGAAAGACGGGGTATGCTGACATAAGTGCTTATTTGACAGGGAGAAAGCGATGGAGGTGGAGGTGATCTGATGACGGTTAGCTAATTAAAGTCCAGAGACCGCCTTTTGAGAGCATGAGAGGTTAATTACGCTTGTGGAGAAAGTCTGACATCACCTTTCCAAAGCTTATTCGCTCACTAGAGGTTCAAGAGGCTGCATTTCCTCACACAATTTGTTCCAGTTAGCCTCCTGAGGGGTAATGACAAAAAAATAGATTGTGTGTTACAAATTGCATTATAAAATACAATGGAAATACATATGTGTGCTGAGAAAACGTCGATAAAGACATCTACATATGTAATTCAAGTAAATAGCAATATATTTTTGGCTCGAGTTGACTATGTTGGTTAACAATGTGTCATTTCAGTGTATATTTAACACAGAAGAAGACTGCATGGAGATAAAGTCTTGTGGTATGAAGCAGCCTAATGACACACACACTCAGTGGAATGAGTGGTTTATGGGCAATGTGGTTTACAGGACTCTCCATAAGCGATTTATATATTGAGTTAAACTAACTATCTATCCTTTCGCTCTAACACCACCTCTGAACCTAACACTCACAGAAAATGCTTGCCATTTTAAATTTTAATAAAAACACAATTTCGTATGCTTTTTAAAATCAATTTGGTTCATGACGACACAGGAAGTGGCCTAGTAAACCATGTTTACATTGTCATACACGTCATTATACACATTTGTCATTATACACATAATTCCTTGTAAACCACATATACCAGCACACACGCGCTTAACATAACAGTTAATTAGTTAAAAAATACAATTCATACAAAAACATTCTATTACATTCAAATTATTGGGATTTAATTGGATTTGTAGAAAAGCATTGATTACTTTTTGCACAGTCGTCATCATTCAAAGCACCACTATGGGCTTTTGACACGCAAATACTGTGTAGAGCTAAAGCGCCTGGAAATCTTGAAGAAAAATATTATCATAACTGCATTGTGAGAAATATCGTTAAGAGGGGATCTGCGTTTGGTGGACGTTTGAAGAATTTTCCGCTGGCAGGGTCGACAGACCTTCGGGTCAAACTTTTGCACTAGATGCTTCGACTTTCCCCTCCATGCCACATAAATAATTCAGAGACCTTGTTTGTTCAGAAAACATGCCCCGTTTAAAAGACTTCAATGACATTTAAAGGGGACTGGCGGTAGACTGTAAAGCCATCCAAATTACCCCAACAATCAAAGCAAAGACTCACACACAGTTTATTTAGGGAGCCAAAACAAAGTATTACAGCCAAACCACTTGCCTTGTAGTATTTATGCAAACTTTGGTTTGGTGCGAATTTTGATTCTACTTGTTTGATAGCTATATTATTATTATTAGTAGTAGTAGTAGTAGTAGTATTAACTATACAATCACAAGTTTGGCACTACAGACCTGTCTTAAAGTTTTTGCTTAATTTTGAATCAGAGTAAAACATTGGACCACACATACATTAAATAAAAGTTTTCTCATTTCAGCCTCTGTAGGATTTCGGTTCCACGGCGGTTTCCTAGCCAATGTATTCGTGACCTGTCATTTGGATCTGTATTCGGTTTCCACGCCAAAAAGCTTAAATGAATGCGCACTGTGAAATACAGTTAATATACGGTATGTTGGCATCTGCTATTAACATTATCTAGTTACAGTTTACAACTACACTTAGACGACCTGAGAGTTTATAGGGGTTATTTATGTCGTCGGATATAATTGGTTTCAGGGACTTTTGTGCCATGTGCAGATCACATTTAAACTGAGACATCTGTTGCGCAAAAAGGAATGAGGATTTCGGAAGGGTTAATCAAACTTGTTATGCTTGCAACTTCACTTGGATGATGGAGTGAGGTAATTATAAGAGGAAAAAAGTTTTTTTGTGGAATTGAAAACGGGAGTTAAACTAGTCTATTGTAAATGAGTAGCGCTTGAAGTGATGTAAGTTTTGGGCCTGGTTCCGATGTTATAGGCATCCGCAGCTTTTATTACGTTCTGGTGGGTCTCTGAGGCATAAGTGGCTGGTAACGCTAAATCACTCGCGCCTTTTATGTTGGTGGGGATGTTTGCCAATCTTTATATTTAGAGTGCGCATAACGGCCCACAAGCTCGTACACCGGTGGGCCAGATTTTCTTCTTAAGCCTTCTAAAGTGATCAGCGACAGGTGGATTCCCTTATATTTAATCTACACATACACTCGTACACTATTTTTACCCGTATGCGTTTGGAAAGTTGGGCCGTTATAATCCTGAAAGCATACGATTTATATTAGGGTTTAATGTGTTTGCACCCCTTTAAAACATCTAATATTGCTGTAAGATTTTAAACCTTATTGGAGATTAATGAGGTTTTGAGGGTGGGCTTAGTTCCATCGATTCTTTTCGGATGTTATAAATATATGGGAATAGACTCATGAATTTACATGTTACGTTTATTTATTTATATGTATTGTAAATGTATTCAGTTTGTGAGGAGACGATTTAAAGAATTCAAATAGGCTAAATGATGTCGTTACTCGTTATTATATATGGAGAAACAACAACAATTCTATATTGTTTGCATTTGACAGTTATTTGTTATTTATCAAACTGAATCTACTATAAACGGAAGTTTTATATTTAACAGTTATTTAATACATGCTATACACGTACATCCTATCTGAATGGCAGTCATAATTTTGTCATGACCGAAACGTAAAATTATTAAGAAGGCTACTGTGTCGATTAGAGGGGTATAGGGGTATATTTTGTGCTTACATTAATTTTCTGACAATTCAATATATTAATAATGTATATGAACTCATACTGGCACAACAGGTGGCTTTTATTGTTTAAGCAATATATATACATTTCCTACAAAACTTGACGTTGAAAATTGCATTACTTCCTTAAAAATCTGTAACTGTAGTTTTTATTTCTAAAAGTTGTATATCACCTTATATCACCGTCGTTTAATCGCGAAATATGTGACGCGTTTTGATCAGCATTGCTATAATTTGTTGTTTACAATAAATGCGATAAACGGATTTAAATGAAAACGAGTTTTTCAATACAGTTTTTTCAGCTGTTTTAAATTAAATAGTACTGCCGCATCGATGTTATAATAGCCTACAAATTGCTACAAATCTGCTCAAGACACTTAATCATTTCAGCGATTCTTTAAACTGTGAACACGCGTCAATTACATCGCTTAGACCATAAATTATATCATCTTTATAAATAATATAAAAACGCAGTGAAAGCATTACACGTTGAAAACACGTTTTAGGTCCCCAGCTGCAGGGAACGTTTTCAGATACCAATTTTCAGTTATCAATAACGTTCTTGCAGTAACGTTAGTAGAACACTTTTTTAACGTTGAATATCATGCCAAAAACGTTATTATTAAGTAGTTAGTAAAACGTTTTAAAAACGTTACACAATCAAAAAACGTTTTGAACGGCGTCCATCCAATAACGTTAGTACAACGTCTAAAAAACTGGACATTTTGAACCTTCCTAGAACTTCCGAAATAACATTTTTAACGTTTTTGTTACTTAATGGAATCTCTAGGTAAACTTTCCTACAACCTAATTATTAGCTTATTAGCTGAGTATAAACTGCAATATATTTGACAAGCACTTTAAGTATACATTTTAAAAAATGTTATGAAATATGATTTGTGAGATGTTTTTACGTTTCATTCCTATTCGTTTGTCAAAAACTGCTTCTATTTCAATGTTGACTTTAAAAAAATGCAAACAATAATAAAATAAAGTAAGCAGGTGGCAGAAGCACTGCGAATCTAATTAAATATGCTGATTAGCAGTGACATTCCTCTCTTTGCTTCTTATTATACATATAATTTCCCTGTTCTGTGCAACTGACTCGAATTTGGTGTCGCGTGTCTCAGAATTTCATCCGGATAGTGTGAGCATGAAACCAGATGTTAAATTACGTCTCTTTCTGATGCTCAATGCGTGGATAAAGTTTGTGACACGGGCACTCTTCTCATCTTTCAGCTGGCAGAGGAAGCCATTATAATATCGATTATATGATCTCACCCTGAAAGACGCAAAGTCTTTATGTTTTTTAATAGAAACCGTGTCTTTGTCAGATTCCCAAAGCTCACAGAACACATGTGCGCAAAGTAGTGTGTCTGTGGTTGTGTACGCTGCTGAGTGAGCGTTTGGGTATGTACGCCGGACCGTGTGTGTGGCTTCAATGACAGCGATCCGTCTAAGGTTGTGTGAGCTTTGTGGAGTTTAAGGTCGCCCTTGAACTCCTTTTCACAAGCGTTTGGTTAGGTTAGTGGTTACGACTGCATAATCCAAAATCTTGTCACAAGGCTGCTCGCTTTGTCTGGTCCCTGCAGGCAAGAGGAGGATAACATGTTACAAAACTTGATATTTTGGGAAAAATGTATAACGTATAATAAGTTAACTTAACAGAACGGGTAAATAATATTAAAATTAAGATTTCATTTACGGTATAACTATTTAAATGTACATTTCAACTAAGGACATTTCTAATAAAAATTGTTTATGTCCTATATCTTAAAATATTTTTAATTTTCTGTTTTCAGTTGTCACTTTTCGGATCTATTAATTTTTATAAATACATTAAAAAGCATTTACTACAGAAAATACTTAAATGCACCTTTCTATAATGAACACATTTTAAATTCTACATATAATTTTGACATTTTGGAGGGCCTAAATTTAAAAATATCTGGGTGGTGTGCATTAACATTCCTGACACTGTAAAACGAAAATTCTCGTTAATTGACTGAAAGGTTGGTATTTGAGCATAATGCAAAAAGAAATTCAGTTTTTAATATTTTTATATTTAAAAAAATTTGTCAAGTCAGAGTCATGTGACAGGGAAACCAAACTGTAGGATCTTTTAACACTTGTTGCTTACTGGTAAGTAGCGCGAGAGCAGCAGTGCATGGATTCTTTTGGCGGTGAACACGTGACACTGTTGATGGTCATAGTGATTATTAGTTGACACCGTAGCAATTTCACCGTGGCATCATATAGCAGTGTAGTAGTGTTTTTAAATATTATTTACAGCAGGAAAACACATTAATACCAGAAGACGGTATTGAGATTATTTTATCGTCTCGCACATTTGTCATTATATTTAAAGCAGATTGGTCTGGTGCACTTCCATGCTGTGATCTTGAATGCGTAATTCTGAGTGATTTAATGCAAACAACCGAGTCGCAACATTCCGAAATGACAAAAAGCTAGAGGCATTTCATTCAAGTTTAAACGTAGAGGGGAGGTGGAAAGAAGAAAGAATTTCCTTATGCTGCAGGGAAAACAATCGCATTTGCTTTGCAAACTCAAAAAACACCCAGTTCAAAGCTCGTCTCTACTTGTATATTTAAACCGACATATTTTCCCTATATGGCAAATAAGTCATCCAAATTTTAAACACCTTCCAAAGTCTAAACTGTTTTGCAACAAATAATTTATATTCAGCAGTAAAACTGCAAAGTACCTCCTAAGGTTTAAAGAATAAATTTCAAGCTATAACAGGGTTAGGGTGAGATTTTACGCGCTGAAGCACCCATATGAAAAATAAGATCGTACCTATAGCCGTATCCTATACTTAGTAATAGCACTTTCCGAATTAAGATAGCTTTATTAATTTGGCATACATGCCATATACCCTAAATCATAGTTTACAACATGGAGCACGACATCTGTTGTAGAGGGGAAAATACAGCACCCCCCATTCTCTTAATCGTTACCAGATGTGAAGGCCAACTAATTGATTTACCGCCATTCAGCGGCCCTAATGCAGGCTGAGATGGTTAATTGTGTATTTACTCATTTCTCCGGGGGAAAACACAGGCCCATCTTGACACATGAATATTCCTCTGGGTGAATTACAGGAACTTTTTTAACCGTGTTTTACCTTGATGCCTTCGCTCTCTCTCTTTCTCTCTCTCTCTCTAACCCCCAGGCTACCTGTCACTAACATCTGAGCGCCACATGCTTTCCCCCATCCTTTTCAATGCGCGCAAAAAAATCTTCCCTGGTTTCCCCTGCCCGTCCAGGTTCTCTTCCCAACGGATGCCTCGTTCCTGTGACCCCACACGCGCTCCCTCACACGTCTACCAATCAAAAGTGCACCGGAAGTGTAACATCTGCGCGCGTCTTGAAACATAATTCCCACTTCTGCACTGGATTTTGTGCGCGGACCTTGACAAACCCACGGCGAGGTAAGATAAACTGAGAGGAAATTCCAGACCGGTCTGCTGGGACATCATCGGTCGCGCTCTAAAAGTAATTTGCCTTTCGTATACAAAAAGAAAAATTCTCAAGATCGTTATCGTCAAAATGGGGCGCTATGCTGCTTTAGCTAACACAGATGGCAGTCCAGATATCAGATGAACTTCGGTAATGGTGTATCTTTACGCTTTGCCAACAGATAAGTCCCAGTTGGTGAAATGTTTGCTTCTGTGTACAATCGGTTTTAATGACACCATAAACTTATCGTGACACCTATAATGAATAGCTATTATAGTGCACAAAGCTTTTCCAACGGAGCGCAGTATTCCAAGGAAACACTTTGGTGTCACGTTGCAATTGCTTCCCAAATAATAAACAAATTTTCTCTGCCGGACTGTAAACACTGGGCTAGCCAAGGCGGAAGCATCAGTAGAGGTGAGCGTGGTATATCACAAACATTTCCCCAAACGGCTGCAGACTTCAGACCAATTATGGTGATTTTGCTTTGCATGGTGGAGGAAATAGCTTTCCATGCTGCAGAATGTCACCGAAAAGTTCCGGGGGCAGCAGTTTTTCCTCGCACGTGAGGATATGCTTCGCACAGAAGTTTTAGTTTCACATACAAATGTCCCTTGACCTGACAAAGAGATGTTTTCACTGCCCCGGCTTTAAATGGATTCACATTGCCATATAGGAGCATAGTGTGGCAAAATAATTTTGCTGATTCATTACACGGTCTATGAAACAAGACTGTAAGGCAACTTGTGGAGTAGGGATGCATCAGCAGCAAAATAATGAAGTGACGTGAAAATAGATTTTAATTTTTAAGAGAGTACAAATGGTCCCTAGCGATTTCCTGACCTTATCTTCATGTCTTTAATCTGCACTTCGAGCTTGTGGATTTGTGCACTATTTGAAACGCATATTGGAACATCTGGATGCATTTCTGGCAATTTAACGCAACGTCATGGTGTATTTACTTTGACGTTAATTTTTATTTAAGTTTGTTTATATGCATTTATTTGTCTACTGTGTAACTCTCATCCAGCACGTTTGTAAATGAATCCGTGAGAAAACGCAGGAATAATCTGATGAGACCTCAGAACAGTAATGCAGCTAGTAATATGCTAAATATTCCACATAATTACTACTGTTTGTACTGTTAAAGAATGATATGTAATGAGAAATCTTGTCAGCGAAAATACATCTAAACTATTATTACATTAAACTCTTAATACTTTTAACATTTTCACAATAGTTTATATAATTTGTCTAAGAATGTCTAACATCACAGGAGAATATTTACATTTTATTTATTTTTTGAAACTTTATCCACAACAAATCAATTGTATGGTTATAGACATTAAACATTTTTGAGTAAAATTGCTAAATTCATAGTTTTTGTGTCATTTCCATTTAAGATTAATTTCTTGTTTTCAATAAGATAATATTGTCCAATAAAGCAAAAGCATGAAAAAGTACATAAACCGTTGTATTTATCAATAAGCATTATCTTGATTTATTTTTTTTCTGTTTTTCACACATCACACATTTCATATCTCATCTCAAGCGTGATCTTCATTGGCACTTTTGTGTACTTGTTTACCCAGTAAACCATAAACTTGTTTACCCAAAATAAAACTAGTGGTAATGATTCATCATTTAGACCACAACTGGGAAAGACATAATTTGTGTAACAATTAATATAAGTTAAATTTAGACGAGACAGTTTGAAAAAAATTATGATTAGGAAAATGTGTCATTGTTATTAAAATTGAATTATTAATATTTTTAGCATGTGTTTTGATATTTTAGGAACATTTTCAACCTATACAAAAAAAGGGAATCTTAAAAAAGGATGGAAAAAAAACATGAATCTTCAAATGTAAATTAAGAAGTGGTGGGTCTCACTTTATTTTAAAGTAGTAAAAAGTAGCTACTGTTAAGAACAGTAGGAAGGCCTATACTGTAACAACATCCTACAAGCATCATCATCATGGTTCTCAGCCTGCGTGTTTATCTTGTAAAACGTTAGCGTCAAGTTTGTGAACATTACATAAATATCTATTTGAAACAGATTCTTAGTTCAAGAATAGATCTTAAGGTTTAATTGTGACTCAGAAGACCAGCTGTTAAGATTTAGGATAACTGTGCGTTGGGCTGCGCTGCCATCGTGCTGTTAAAGCGATTTGACTGACTGCTAACTCTGCCTTGGGATTCTGTTCTTGTACACCTAGTCATTTAGTTAATAAACATATAGCTTTAAGTGTTTTTATTTTGTGTCTTTCTGAATTAGAATGTCCTCTCACCTTTTCAAACTGAGCTTTTTGAGAACTGAGAGTTTTGTAGGAGCTGGTGGTCAGATGTGTTTCAGTAATATTGTGTGACTCACGCCAGCTTCGATGTGCACACATGAGCAGGTCTTTGCAAGAGAGTCTGCTTTTTAAGGGCAGTCCCTGTCCAAATCAATCACTGTATACAATCACTTTAAATTCCTGCACCTAAACATTAAATTAACTGACTCGAGTATGTGTGTGTTTATAAAGCAAAGAGATTATTTATGAAAGTAAAATTAGCTTCCGGCATTATTGTTTTCTTAACATTTACATATTTATAAGATGTGTTTATCCAGTAAGGCTTAAATTGCATTCATGGTGCGTTTCTTTTTTTATATGTGTATTTTTAGGAAATAGAACCAGCAACCTTTGCACTGTTAATGCAATACTCTGCCAATTAAGCTACAGGAACTACAGGAACTGAGCTACAGGAACTGAGCAATAGAACGTATTGCATGCTTGTTGTGTGTGTAGAGTGTGTAGTAATTCATAGTCAGAAGGCCTCCAGTGTTTGTCCATATATAGCTGTGTTGTCACCAATATACCCCCACTGCTCACAGTCTTAGTGTTCTATGGAAAGGTTCATCAATATTTTGTGAGACCTTTGACATAACCCCTACAATTTAAAGAATGGGATTCTGGGTACACTAAATGGCCATGTGGTTGGCAGGGCGGTGGGACTAATGAGGGAATGTCGTCTCGGTTTTACAGTTCAGGCCAAAAGCGGTCAAGCGGAAAAACGGCCCCGGACTGCCTCATGCAAACTTTCAAAAGAAGGGGAGCGCACAATCCCCACAAGGGCTTTTCTTTTTAGTCCATCACTTCAGCAACTCCGTCTCTTATTCCCACTCTCTGATCTCTCTATGGTGTCCTATTCATTTTCATCTCTATCTGCTCGGCCTATCAAGCTCTTTTTTTTCCTGTTTTCTGCTTCTCTTTTCGCTCTCTCTCACAATCAAACTCTGCTCTCCACACTTTCATTCTTTCTCTCAGCCCTCTTTCTCTCTCTTTTATATTTGGCCAATTATCAGATTAAAGAACACCCAACTCTGTCTTTTTTGATATAATGAGTGTTCACCCGCCTTTGAGAATCCATCATAAAAGAGACAGTTTCAGACACATTGAGTCTGTCATCAGCCTGTGTCTGTTGTGACTAAAGCCCAGTCACCATCCATCCTTGAGGAGTGGGAGTTTGCAAATGATGGTTTTGCTTCATTTTTATTAAATATTTCCAACCATTGCTTGCACTTTTTCAGCCAGCTTGTTAACATTTTTCGACATTCTGAATGTTCCACAAATGGCTTTAGTCAGTTCATGTATTTATGTTGGGCTGTGCATTCACACACACAGACTTATAAATGGGAGATGGCAGGATGATTGTAGATCACCACTTACCATGATATTCCAATCCACACTCCAAGTTCCAGTATCAAAACCTAATGGGCAGTACTTTTCTTAACTTGAGTTTTTTTTAATATATTTTCAGTTGTGTTCCAGGAAGTCTCAAGATGCATATTCATCAGAGATAGATTTGTGAGTTTACATTAACTTCAATTCCAGTAGGCAGTCATGGTAAAATAATACGCCTTATGTCAGTATAGAAATCAAATCAGTGAATCTGCTCTTATGATTGTAGCTGAAATATATCTGATTCTCTCTCTCTCCCTCACTCACTCACTACCTCTCTCTCTGCCTCTCTCTCCTCTCCTTTATCTGTTTATGGACGAGAAAAAAATATATAAATAGCACAAGCAATTTAGAGAGATACTGTAAATCCTACAGGAGAAGATTCCTCTCAATCCAAAAATCCCTCACATGAGCTTTTTATGTGAGTGAGTTTTTCTTTTCAAGAAAATGGAAGAAAACACTGAAATTTGGAAAGTGTACTGTAGCAGATTGTTTTGTCTTTTCACAAGTATTTCTTTCCAGTTGTCTGTTTGGCTTTAATTTGGCTAGTGAAGTAAATTTTATTATCAGATGCTCATGAATGGCAGGATTATGTAACTCAGTGTTTCCAGCATGGCTCAGCGCATCATGCAGGCTCCAGTGTATTACTGTGTGCTTAGCAATATCTCAGTCTCAGTTTTTGCGTATTTATAAGAAGTTCACAGATGTGTATTTCTGAATATCACATATATGTATAAGTGTGTGTGGGTTACTTACTATTTGTGAAAGAAATGCACGCCACTTCCTATCTCTATTATCAGCCATGTGTGGTGGTAGCTTTCAGAGATAAGCGATGAACTCAGACACATGCACAGTTTCAGAAAGAGGGAGGTAAGTCAGATATTGAGCAGCTTGTCCTCCCACTGGGTTAAACAGATGTGGAAAAGGATACAGGTTCATCACACACACACATATGCGGTATTCTGTCATTAATTAGAAACCTCTCCACCTCAGCCTTAGGAAACTAGGGCTTCAATGATTCATGCCTGCGAGATGTCAGTGAGGTATGTAAATTCACCATTTGAAGTTCTGTCATATTAGCAATTCAATTTCTGTCTGTATTGACTTGAGGAGAGCATCTGCAGTTAACTGAGCTCTGAGCTGTTGAATCATCTCAAACTAGTATTTTGTTTCCAATCTTGGGGAAATATTGTGCAAGCTATGCTAGTATTCACTCCAGGCAAACCTTCAAACCAACATCTGTGTGGAACAGAGACTGTTGACTTCTTTCTGCAGCATTTTATTAAAAACCGAGCAAAGCATCTCTGCTTGCTTCTGGGTCTCACTCCTGAAAATTTGTGAGTGAGGTGAGAGCTGCTTGGCTTTTCCTTCCTCCGTCTGTGTGTGTATATGGCCTTGAGGGATATCTGAGGTGTAATTCTGCCAGATGTTTGTGGAAGTTGGAGAACATTTAAGGAAGTCATACACTGTTCAGGCTCAACAGGTTAAATGTCACAGGGCAGACAACAGCATCTTTGGAAAAACTTTCATATTATTTGTGTGCATGTGCACATTGAGAAAGAAAGTCTCAAAAACTAGAGTCTTAGAGTCTGTTTTAGCAGTTGACAGCTCTTCATTTCATAGTGTGAGCTTTATGGTAGACAAGGCTGTTTATTTTGAAGGTTTTCAGACAAACTGTGGTTGCACAGAGTCAGTCTTTCTGAGTCCACTTGATGGTTTTACGACTCTGTGCGCGAGGCAGAGTGTAAACGGGTCATGACCCGGTGCTGTGCTTTCTTTTCAGACGAGAAGATGGAAGACTTTTAGGGTCATAGAAAGTGAATGATCTGCTCATGACTGTGGAGAATGTGCATGTAATCTGCCACTGTGGAAATCAGTCAGACACAGTCTCTCTCACTCTAAAATACTCCCTCTCTTTCTAAAATACTCTCTCCCTCTTCCTGCAGGTCCATAAAGCTGCGGTTGGTTGTAATCCGTCCCAGTAGAGAATGCCTTGGAAAAACAAAGCATGAATGTCACACATTGATTTGGGTCAAAAATGTGTGTCTGTACTTGTGCCAGGTAGTAACAGTCTGCAAAGTCATTTTGGCAATATATAATAAAAACAATATAGACAGTATAGACTCAGTCATCAAAAACAAATAAAAAAGTGGCATAATTTAATTTTAGCTAATAAAAGAAACAAAAAGTTTAACTGAAATAACTGACATCGAAACAGGATCAGGATGCTGACAAACATTTGACCTGATGTGTGTGTGATGGTTTGCACTCTCATGTATGCTTATGTGCACATTTGTGGTTTTAATTTAGTTTAGTTATCCAACATAAATAGATAATTCATACATCAATAAGAGAGAAATGTAACTAAGTGGAATTTCCCCAAAGTGCAATTTAATGGGTTCAAAAACTACATGTTCACCATGTTTGCTTTGGCAAAACAAATTTTTATGTGTGCATATATTTGTGTGTGTGTGTGTGTGTGTGTGTGTGTGTGTATGTGTGTGTGTGTGTGTGTGTGTGTGTGTGTGTGTGTGCGTGTGTGTGTGTGTGTGAATATACGAATGTGTCTGTACAGCGTATGTATACACAATGCATGGGCATGTGTGCATGCGTGTGTCAATGTGTACAGTTTTTTGTCATGCCTGTTAAAGGATATTCTTGTGTTCTTTCAGCATAGATGATTTCTTGGATAAAACAACAAACACTCTGGTAAAACAAAGCTGAGAATGTTGTCTTAGGCTTTGGAATACAGAACTATTAGTGAGGGACAAGCATATGTTTTGTGGAACCTGTCAGAAACATTGTGTAAATATTATTTTAATGTGGAGATGAATAGGAGGCATGTGCACTAGCAAATAACTGAGGTCTAAACCTCCTAATAAAGAATTATGGATTAATTATCAAAAACAAACATTGGATATAATCAGCATGTAAACAATTGTCAAGGAAGGAACAACATGCACAGAGGAAGATACATTGCTTTATTTGGTAGCCAAGAAACAAACACAGAAATTATTTTCAGTATTAAGAAATGTTACTTTGTTGGAGAGTTTTCATTTGAAAAGCCAATATTTAGCTTTCATCATTCATAATTACAAATAGTATGACAGTCTTTGACCTGTGACAGTTAACTTAAGCTGTTAAAATGAAATATAACCGTAAACCAGGTTATCTGTCGACAACCATTGTATAACCAATAAATGCATATTTTATTGAGCTGTTACTGTGTAAGTTAATTTAGGTAGTTAAAGTATACACACACATTGTTTTAATATCAAATAAATTCAGTAAAGATTTTATAATAAACTCTTGGCACACACTGTAAAAAGTGAATATGTTGTTACCAAAAGAAGGGAATATGACCCTCAAATTATTGCCAGTGGTGTAAGACAATTCAGTCGGGTTTGTTTAGAAATATTAAAGAATTTGAATAAAGCCAGTCAATTCATGTTACCACATGAAGCAGATTTTTTGGCTTTTCCCTGGGTGTTTCATGGCTTGGTGGAAAGAGGGGAGGAATGAAAATGGAATGAAAAATGCGAGTGTAGAGGTTTCAGAGGGAGTTTTGGGTTAAAGAGCAGTACATTACACTGGGCAGCCTGAGTAATTAATGCTCACCACCCACCCATAGAGCCCTCCAGCCAAAACGCTGCAGAGAACTAAATCACATCCGTGTGTTTCTGTGGGTGTGTGTGCATATATGTGTAAGTGTGTCTGTACATGTAAATCTTTTCCCATTGAGGTGGCAGTAGCAGTTGGTTTTCCTAAGATAAAGAAAGTAAATATGTTTGGTTGTTTGTTTGTTTAGAAGCTTAGCTGGTAACCTGGCTAAAGAAAAGGTTCATATTAGATTCTCATTAACAAAAAAAGTCACCAAAATGATGTTTATATGCAAATGTGTGTTTAGTGTGTGTGAAAGCAGAGTAGACCGGTAGATGACTCACTAAATCGATGTGGATGTAAGAGGGAGAGAGAGAAAGAGGGCCCTTCCATGCAGGATATATTTTAAATGGTGATTTGTAGATCTGGCAGCTGGTTTGTTTGGGAAGAAAAATAGATTTGCAAGACACTGAGACAGAGCAGCAGTTAAGGAAATCTACAGGACTTCAGTCGCGCAGCATCTCGCATATATATCCAGTTACCCCCCCCACAGACTCCGCTCCAACCTCATACTGCGATCCATTCAACATGTACAACCCTCACACACACATACAAAAACACGCACGCACACTCTGACCACCCCGAAGCATCAGCCTTCAGTCGTCATAAAGACCCAAACTACCGGCTCAGTTCCAGCCATGTTGTGACAGGACACGGGAAGAGTGCAATGTCTTGGGAGGAAGTATCAAATCAAACAGCATCTTTTTCTACTTTAGCAGGAGATTCTGATCCGGTCAGAGGTGCTTTATGCAGACGTTTAAAATGGGCCCATTGGAAGAGAGGATAAGCACAAACAAAAGATGCATTCATCTGGCCCACACCGAGAAACATAATGTTATTGCACAGGCCCGCTTTATACCTGAGGGACAGAGAAACAGGGGCCGCACTCACAGTAAGAGACAGAGACATTGACTCTGAGTACAAAAGTGAGAGAATTCATTTTTCATCTTGTCATTTCAGACATTCTCTACAGAAATAGATGGTGAAAGACTGAAATAAGTGGATGCGGGAAAATGGAAAGACACTTAACAATGAAGGGGGACTTCCACAACTCCTCCCTGAACATTCACAGGAATACACATATGCACAAAATTACTAGCTTGAGCGAACTGAGTCACTCTTACAGGATCCCGCCTCTGTTTTTATGTCATTGAAAAAGTCTAATTTTTCTTAATGAATACTGTGTGCACATATTTGGCCATGTTTATTCATTAAAGTGGGGAACAACTGCAAAATCACTGCTATGTTGTTAAATCATTTACAGCAAATGCAAGGTTAAAGGACCTGAAGTGTATGATTATGTCATTTATGTGTGCTAAATAACCCAAACAGCTCACTGTCAAGGAAAGCAGTAAGTCAGCATGCTTTGGCGGTTGGTCTTAATGCTGAACATGTTTCAGTAGACCGTATAACCTTGGCAATGCTTCAGGAAGGCTTTGCGTACTGCTCTCCAATCTCATGCTCCATCATACTACATATGCTACTTTGACAAGGAGGGGCAGGCCTGTAAATGTTTCCACTTTTACCTTAGCCGGCATGACGCCCCAAACTCTCCCTTCCCTCACCTCTGGAATCCCACACACACCCTGTGGTTTCTGATCACTATCTTGCAGATTATCAAAGCCCTATAGCTCAAATCTGTTACTGGGTCTGTTCATGGGTGTTCAGATGTGGCTCACTCTTAGGCAGGGGGTTCCCTTGTAAATAGCTGAATGGAACAAAGTGTGGCACAGATGGAGCTGCTGTTGTGTCAAAAAAGTGATGGTGTGAATAGAGGAAGATTTGCATGGGACGTGTAAAGGATTTGAGCATTATGTGACACCAGAAAGGGCCTGTCGTGGTTAAACATCGACCCTACAGTGTAGCCTCTAGGTGATGATCACAAGGTTGTTTGCATTCATAGTTCTGTGTTGGTTTGTTTGTTGTTCTGCTATGCACAGCAAAACCGCTAGTTGGCAAACATATTTGTACCTTGTGTTTCCCTGCTGCTTCATGCACTCCAGCATTTTCATTCCGAGATTCGATTTCTTCCCACAAATCTCACATTTCCAAATATGTTCCAAATATCACATTTTTAAAAAGGCCGTAACTGCCGTAGCCTTTGCCATAAATTTAAACTGAAGCTTTCACCAATGACTGGAAAAAACAGCCTATGACTGATGAAATTACAGCATCATGTTCATTCTAGAGGAGGGAGGTGTAAAAGGGAGGGTTCGATATGAGACAGAGAGTGAAAGACAGGCTGAAGAGCAGGGCTTCATGGGTGGTTCCATCTGTTGCCTTTGGTTTCGTTGAACGACTGACAGGGGCGTCATGCAAATGTGAAGTACAGAGAGCAGGCACAGACAGAAACTCTAAATGCTGCTTTCTTTGGCCACACACATGCACATGTTCTCCTCACAGCCATCCTCAAAATGCTAATGTTAACATGAGTGACTGCGTTTGTTGCATTTCTTCTTAAATAATTAAGAATGATAAATGGCTTGTGAAACAGATATTGGACAACTGGCATTTGTGCTTTTTGGGGTAATAGTTTTATAACATGCTTTACCAGCACTTTATGACAACCTGTGTGTCATCGAAATATATTTTTGACCCTGCGTTCAGCATCAGCTATCAAAGGGAAAAGCCTTGAGCCAGAGAGAGTCGTACTGAACCTCTGGTTAACGTCCATTGCGGTGTGTGGTGTAGATTACCTAGGGGTGTCACTGTGATGAATAGCCCGGCATGGCGTGCTAAAATGTTTATGCTACAGTGGCGTTATTGCGTGTAACTGGCGTCCACAGTCAGGCTGTTCGGGAAAACCTGATCGGGTCTGCAAATATAGGAGACATGAAAGGTTGAAAGTGTGTCTGTCTATGAGCTACTGAAAAAAATCTGTGAAAAAATCTCTTTTTGATACCTTAATTGTTTCTTTTACACAGAAATGAGATCAGATTGAGGGCAAATGAAGATCTCATAATTGTCAGAATATTCCCCAGTAATCTCATGCGTCTCCATCCAGAGATTTAAACCATTCTCAGACTGTATACAAACACCAAAGACTGCGTTGATTTCAGGTAACGGAACATTTCCAGTTCTTCTTGGAAAATTATCAGAGCTATTATGAGAATTATCCACCACTATCATGCTATTTTTATTAATGTTGGAATAGGTAAAGTTTAAACTTTAAATAAACTTAACTGAGAATTCAATAAAGTCAATAATGAAAGAGCAACTTCTGAACAGTATATTTTTATTGGCATAAAATCACATACTCGTTGTCTTTTAGAAAGTGCAACAAATGCGGCTGACCTTTTAATGAGTGGAGTTTATTAATGGCACCTTTGAGTCATATGAAGTACATAGTTTATGACAACAGGAAGTTACCATTACATCATAACTGAGTGATATATAAGAAAATGTGTAGTAATTTATACATGTGCAATAATGAAAAACAAAGTTTCACTTTATAACAATATTGTAGGTTATTATTTAAATAATTGTTTATCCAATAAAATTATTGAATTATTTATTTAAAACAAAAAGGGACTGATTAGATCTTATAATATCTGTTCACATATGTGCTTATGCAATTTATGGTGTTTTGCTTTTCCAGCTTTTACCGTGATCCGAGGTGTGACGCTTTCAAGTGCTTCCAGTATCATCGTTGAAAAAAGCAGGTATATCCCAAATGCACAGTCACAAAAACATCAGCAAAGAGTCAATACAGATGCTATAGTTCTCTGTTGTATCTGTAAATATAGAGGTTGTTCACTGTCAAAATAACACGTGCATATTTCAGACGAAAGGCTTCTGGCATGGACTGTATGTTAAGATGTGTTTTTTGAAACTTTATTGAAGAATTTATTTGTATGTTTTCGGTTTTTGGATATTTTGGAGATATTTTTGAGCATCAAAATAGCCATTGTTGAGCAGAGCTGCTGGATATATTTTCATAACCTCTCCACAGGAATCCCTTGGATTCAGTGAAAACACAGACAGCAGGGCAGATAGAATGACTGGATGGGGAAAGTATAGCAGTGGACGCATTTTAAAGAAAGTACAGAAATAAGAAAAAGAGGACTATGATGAAACAGAGATAGAAGCAGAAAAGGCATAAAGAGATAAAGCAGAATTGACAAAAGACAGAAAGAAAAAGAAGAAGAAAAGAGAAATCCTGAAAAGAGGAGAGAAGTAATTGACTGAAGTTGGGTGGCAGAGAGACTAGTGTGTTAGTGGGCTCTCTAACTCTCTCTAATTGGAGCTGTATTCAGACCTGGCTTTAGTTCTTAAACTTGCTAATGGAGCGTAAAACTCACACACACACACAAACACACACACACACACTGTGTCTGTAAAGCTACAGAGGATAAGTGTTGCTAGGCTACAATGTGAATAGATCAGAAAAGGATTCGACACCTCCCATGGAGGGCATTCACTGCCCTTTTGCATCTCTGCTTGTAATACCTCTCATTCATTCATACATACATGGATTCCCAAAAGTTACATTAATAGAGGATGTAATCAAAGCGGATTGTAGAAAGCAAAGTGTGTTTGCCCGTGTGCGAATATCTGTTAGCTGAATGTTGCTTTTAATATTCTGATCTGATGATGTCATTGGGATCAAACTTGTAATCCTGAAATGTACTTTATGTGGCAGCTGGTTTGAATTAACTGGTTTTATTCAAGTCAAAGATATGATTTCACATTACTAAATGAAACAACTTGGAAGACACCAATGACAGTCATTTATAAGGCTGTAATAGCTCCATAAGTATATTACAACATTTTCGCTTTTTACAGTGTAGCCTCCAGAGTTTTCTGGTTTCACCTCTTCTGAACTTTTTGTGTTTTTGTATCCAAAATATGAATGTGCAGATTTTCTTAGCTTTATATTTTTCCTGTTATTCTGATTAATTAGCACTGTATGGGTAAACACACAATGGCAGTAAATAATAAAAGTTATCAAATCAGTTTTCATCATCCTGCAATTTGCCTAAATGCATGCATGGTGTTTGTTAGTTTAGGAATTGTTTATATTTGCATTATCACCCGTCATGGTAAGATTATATTTCCTGTATACAGTTACTGCGCCACAACCTTGGTGGCAAATGCTTCATACTGTAGTTTTTTTGAGTTTTTGTGACTTTTACTGTGGATGAGCGTTGCTGACAGTAAACACTGCAATGTGTGCTTTACCTTGTGTGACTCTGATCCTGTGACCCTTTAACCTTTTTTAATAAACATTTAATTTGGGATTCTGGGTGAAACTCAGCATTGCCACATGGTCACTTTGTTCTTTGGTCTGATACTGTCCACATTGACTTACTATGTAGTCCACTCAGTTGACTTCCTGTCTCAGTTGTGTCTGATTTCTTTTATGTTTGATCAAAGGATACATTTTTCATCAGCAAACATTTTAGTTATAGGCCTAAATGTAGTATTTTTTATATTTATATCTTCCACAATATTATTACTATTATTATTGGTGGTAATAGTATATAATTATGTTTCCTCCATTTCGTTTGTAAACATAAGCTCTATATAAAATCTATATAAAATGTGGCATGTTTTTGACTTGTGACGATGTGGACGCTTAAAACAAATAAATTCACGTTTTCTGACGTCGTAGCTCAAGCCGCGAGGAGTCGATTTCCTCCGTTTGGTACAAGCGTATTTGTCTTGATTATTATATTATTTGTATTTGTCTGTTATTTGAGTTCTAGATAGTCAAACAAGTATTATTAGTTTGGAGCACTTAAGATTTAACATTTCCACAGTTGTGTGGTAATGATGCAGAAAAAAAGAGGACAAATATGACAACGTAGGAAATGTATATATTTATATACTATACTTGGATATATTTTAATAATTATTATTTAATGCATACAATGTTATTGTTATTGTATATACAATGTTAATGTATATATACAATCATTATACAATTATTATATATACAATCATAATAATTGTTGTTATTGTTATAAACATTGTTATTATATTTACTGGCTTTAAGTAAATACATAATTTCTCCTATATTCATAATATATCCTATATCGCATATTACAAAGCTCGTGTAATCGTGACCAGATACTGTTTTGTTTGAATATGTACATAAATTGCGATGGTTTACCCAAGAGTAGTCTGCAAAAATGTGTATGAGACAAAACAATACAATTAGTGAATTATGGCCATAATATACCTAACATAAAACAACATTTTATAACATAAACTACCGTTAGATTATTATAAAAAAACTATTAAAACTAAATTACCGTAAAAGCATGAAAACATAGCACATCCAAGCATAGGAATAAAAAACGGATATAGTGAGTTCAGCTCTTCACATAAATTATTTTAGATTACTATGATGAGATGTACTGATGGTCTAAACAATAATAGTTGGGCTACAATAACATCTGCTTCTGACTATCTGAACAGTATTCGGCTGTGAGTGATTATCACACCGTAAACCGACCAAAATGTGTATATTGTTTTATTTCTTAATAAAGTTATGTAAGTAAATGTATCTCGGGGTTTTATGGGAAATAAATTAAAGGGAAATAAGGACAGGTGGAATTAAGAGATGATCTGTCTCTTAAGCTGTCGCCCCATACTCTTTCTCTCAAGTCTGAATGTGTGTGTGTGTGTGTGTAATAGGCGCCCTGTGGGGATAGTAGGTGCATGCTTATTATTTCAAAATGATATGATGCAATAGCTGCTAACTCGAGAATTTAAATGAGCGTCTTGCAGTCTGAACATATTTCTTGTTGGTGCTTTTATTAGAAAGCGAAGCTATTGGCTGTGTTTAATACTCGGAGTCGCTTCCCCTTAGCTTGTCCACTACCATTCTGTAAACACCAGCACACTCGCAGAGCAATCATTATGTTCACACAAAATTATGTCTCAATGGATGCACGAGAGAAAGTCTTACTTGTCCAATTTATACAGGAGAAAGACAGTAGGAAAATGATAAGTCATTGTAAATACATCGAATGGGTCAATTTGTTTATTCATTAACTTTAGTTTTTGTCTGTTTCTTTAAAACTGTGGAATATTTACCTTTGTCGTGTTTATCTCCAGCCAGCGGTAGTGCGGTTACATCACTGTGGCACTATTCTGTTTGTGTGCACGTAAGCGTGCGAGCGTTTCCTGCTCCATTGGCCTACTGAACTATCACCACTCTGCATTTCCTTTGCGTCTACTCCATACATAATTGCGAACAATTAAACTGTGTAAGCATCCTTAATTGTGATTGCTAAAGTTCAGCAAACTGGCCTATTTTATATGTACACACATACTGGGTACGGGTTTTCGCCCCCTGTTAAGATGATCGCTTTTCCTTTTCTGCTGTCTCTCTAGCCCAATGTGTAAATTGAATTCTGGCCCTTACAATGGCCGCAGATGACAAGAAAAAGGGTGTAGAGGAGTGTACTCCCTTGGACAGGGCCAGCTGGATCAGATCACGCCGATTATCATCGACCTGAGGGCAGGGAAACAACACCGTGCTGTCGCTGGTTTGTAATTACAGAGATAAATGTGGGAAAACATGCGATATGTAGGCTACGATGTTTAACCGACATTGACGCTTCTGTTGTCCGCTGGTGATGAATGAATATAAAACGAATGTTAACATAAGCTACTTTCTATACAATAATATATATACAGGCCAACCTCTAAATGTGCCACCACAATGCCTTCTGTGATCATGCTGAATACAGGAAAATTATGGATTTAATGAGATGATTGCAAAGAATTATTACAAACATCAGGCATATGTAATTGCATAGGTGTATGGAATAGATAAGCGGTACCTTTTCCTTAATTTAAACTATTTGTGTAGTTCTACTAGAGTGTTGTCTGAATTACAGAATTTATGTAACCAAAAATAATTTAGTGTATTAGCAAGACCAAATTATGAACAATTATTTTATATAGCAAACTGCTATAATTTTAATAGGGTGTTTGATTAAGTCCTAAGTCAACCCTGTTATCTTTCTGGATGCTTCATAAATGGTTTCTTGCATCAATATCTTAAAGCGGATTTGCTGTAGTTTATTGCTGTAGTTTATGTAATTTGCTCAGAAATAGCGTGCCACCGTGTAAAGTCAAGCACAGTTCTCGAAATCTCTTGACATTTAAAGCATAGGCCATTTACAGTGTTTGAATAAGCAACTCAAATTGTCCCTTCATTGATAATTGGGAAATGGGCAGCGCGAATGTACAAGAGTGTCAGAGCATTGTAACTTTTTGTTTTGTTTTTCTTTAATAGAGTGACCACAGCAACTCGCACAGAGACCTCAGTTCATCTGGGCAGCCATCAAAAATCTGAAAGTTGGTCTTCGTGGATCATTCTTTCTGGAGTAAAATCTTGCAGCAATTTTGTCTCATCAGATGGGTAATTTCACAACAGCTAGTTGGTAACCTTTACATTAGGCTTACCTGTGCCTCTAATCTCATTCTCTTTTAAAAAAGTGGTTTCCTCGACAAATTCTGCAACAGCAAAAATTGCAGTCACTGACACACATAAACAGCCTTGTTTTCTTTGTTAAAATGATACATTATTATTATTTCCTATGTGGTTATTTTTGTCGGCATTCATCTTGTTGTTTTTCTCCTACTATATTGTCTAAATGCCCTATAAGTTTGCTTATCTTAAATCATGTACCGTACCTTATATTTAATACTGAGGCCTATTTAATTAGAAGTGGCTATATCAACGTGTTGTATCCTGTCTTGGCTGAATTCTTTTTTTAGGATTTATACCAAGTGAATACAAAGGCAGTATAGGCAATTATCCTATGCACATTTAATTATGAGCTTACCAATGAGGTAATTTCCACTCTGCTTTGTAAAACAATATTTATTATTTATGAGAAACAGACCGTGTATAAAAACACACTCCGAGTATATAATATCAAAGAATGTACATTGTTTATTAGGTTACTGAGAAGTACACCTTGTATAAAAATGCTCGATTTTAACCCTCCTGAATTTTTTATTATAAAGTACAAATAAAAAATCAATTTGCCAAACTAAAAAACATTTGCGTTTTCATACACAATATTTAATTGTAGACATTAGACATGTATTTTATAGCCTGTTCAAAATGTTGTCCTGAGACGCCCTAAGCTGTGATTACCATCACATTGACAACGAAAGTTCGTGGGGAAAAAATAGATTTAAAAATGTTAACATAAATATATATTTCATATTTCACAGCTGGAATATAGGCACGAAAGTGTCAATGTCCAACATTCAGCTGCTTTTTAATAAAGAAACAAAACAATACAAAAATAATCCTACCTTACACACAGGAGTGTATCGCTTTAAAAAATTTGGAAGTTTAGTTAAGAAATTAACAGCCGCTTGTGCCACTGACAATCCGGTTTGCGTAGGTTTCGTGTAAAGACATCGGTCCGTGCAAGACTCCCTGTAGTGGATGTGGCGGATTTGGGGAGTGCTGAGACGCGAGGCTCTGCTGCATCACCGGGACCACCGGGGAAGTCCGTGAGGCACAATGCGAGTGCGCAGGGCTTAAAGAGCTCCCAATAATGCTGTCTATAGAGAAAGGTGATCGGTGAACCGGGGATTTAGCTGCAGTCTGTATGGGGGAAGAAAGACCGGGACTTAGGGAAGGATAGAAGCGAGAACGAGTGAGTTCCGTAGTGGCCGGCATGAGGGAAGGCGCGGGGATGAGAGTTCCGGTGTGAGGATGCCGGGACGGGGGCGGCGGTTGCTGTTGCTGCTGCTGAAAGGCAAGAAGCGCAGAATGTGCGTGGTAAGACTGAAGCTGTAGACCGTATCCGCAACCGTAAGGTCCGTAGCCGTACGCGGCGGCCCCATGGAGAAAGCCTCCGTGTTCCCGGAGAAGTTCGGGCGCCTGCTGGCGTTTAAAGCGTTTCCGGCGCCGTAGAAAGCTGCCGTTATCAAACATGTCTGCTGACTCTGGGTCCAGTGTCCAGTAGTTGCCCTTTCCAGGGTTCCCTGGCTCTCGCGGTATCTTGACGAAACAGTCATTTAAGGACAGGTTGTGCCGTATAGAATTCTGCCAAGCTGGGAACTTTTCACGGTAGTATGGAAATCTGTTACTAATAAAGTCACATATCTCGCTGAGCGTTAGACGCTTCTTCGGACTTTGAAGTATTGCCATGGTGATGAGTGCGATGTAGGAGTATGGGGGTTTCACCAGGGTGTTTTTAGTCGCTGGCTTGTAGGGGTCCCGTGCGTTGGAGGCATCCGCGCAAGGCGGGGAATCGGTGAGAAGGATCTCGTCGTGCATCTGAGCCACTTCATCCACGTAGGACCGCGTGTGGCCATCACCATCATCTCCCTCCCCAACCACGTCGATGTCGGTCTCCTCTGAGAGAACGGATGCATCCGACATCTCGGAGCTCAAAGTCATGGCTCTCTCGCGCAGCCGCGCGGTCCCCGATGGGCTACGGCGGAGAAGCGCTGGGTGTGTTGAGCCTGCGTGTTACCTGCGCGCCTCGATTCGAGAGAACTCATAAGACGCTTTGGGCAGATGAGCCAGATGAGCGACAGGCAAAGAGAACGTGCCAGTGTGCCACCAGTGCCATAGGCTTTTATTGGATTAATGTCGGCTTTGAAGCAAGAGGTCGCCTAGATCCCAACATCCACACGCTTATTGTATCGGGGGAGTATCGGGGCAGACCCTCCTAAAGGCCAAACTAGGATTCCAAAGAGGGCGGACCTTTCCTTGTTCTTTATACTACCTCCCTGATCACATGACAACAAAGCGTCACCATTCCTATTGAAAAGATAAAAAATATCAAGCAGACGGTCTTTGAAAAATAAATCAAACAACTGTGAAGTTCATATCATATCTTTGGTCAGCGCTTCCAAAATTTCCTGGGATTTTCATCTCCTGGGTAAAGTGCGACTGCCTTTTTTAATAGGCTATTAATTCGGAGCAAGCTCAGCTGAACTGAGCAGCACGACGTTATGGTAGGATCCTCCCCTATTATTATATGTAATTAATGCTAAAAAAAAGATACAAAAAATAGGGTTAGGGTTTTAACTGTACTATTCGTTATGTTGGGGGTTGCGTTTAATGGCAGGTTTCTCGACATAATGGAATTGTAGTTTGTGATTGAATTTTTTGTTTTTTGAAATGCTTCCACGCATTCACTGGATTTCATGTCTGCCTCGCTACACAGAGTAGTTTGCGGGAGTGCTCTAAATCATCCGCAAGCCATTGGTAATGGAAAAAAGTCAGCTGTTACCTCGCGTCAACCATACGGATTACGAAAGAGCAGTCGAGCTTGCAAAAAAGTACTTGCGAAAGAGCTCAAAAGTGTCAATAACTTTTTCACTAGTTAATTGGGATTTATATACATTAATATTTTTTTCCAAATTTAGTGTTAACCCAGTGAAATAGTTTGAATATTCTACTGGGAATAAAAAAACAATAATGTGAATGATAAACACTGCACTGATTAAAAAATGACACGTGCGTAAAACTTGCACTTGGGCCTAAATTAAACAATATACTTTAAAATAATTACATTGACGACAATGAAACCATTGCTTGAAAATACATAATCAAATTTGAATGATTCATGACTTGATAAACTTAAAGACATGCGTCAATACTGAAGGATTAAACGCGGGTCATAATAATCTTTATAAAAGTATTTTTGGATGAAAACAGACCTGCATTGTTTATTTGATTTTTCTTCCTTTTAGAGATAGTGTTTGCCTTTGTCATCTATTTCTGTTTCCTTCCTTGCGTTTGTTTTTACACTGAGTCTAAAGCCGAATGTCGTTACTATCAAAGGCTGAATAACATTAAAGAGAAAATCTATCAGCTGTGAAACCTAATTGCTGAGGTTAGCAAAGCACTTAAGAACATTGCAATAACAAGTATTAAATGGCGTATTTTGTGTATAGTGTTTGTTCACTGTTTCACGTTAAATAAACAATTTAAACTTCATAAATGTATTTGGAAAAACAGTTATCGAAATGGAATAAACTGATAGTTATTATTGTAATATTGTATAGTTACATTAATTTTAATGTAACTATATTTATACAATAATAATGTATTCTTATGGGTTGATTTTTAGCTTTATTTATTTTAATTACTGTTTAGATGAACACAAACCAACAAAGAACACTTAGTAGTAGCTAATTTTCTACTCGCTCTACCAATGAAAAGAAGAAAAAACACTTAAACATAGAGAAATTGCATTGACAGTTGGCTACTAAAACAACTTGTGGTAAGAGTGATGAAAACATAATTGTCCTATACACACAACGCTGACCCATAGAAACTCGTGGAACCCACCTAAAATACAAAACATCCTTCGAATTTCTCAAAATGAATCATATTTTCATTCATTATTACAGGTCTATGTTGGTTCTGAAGGATACAGTGGGTTTAAGGGTTATTTTTGTATGATGGCATAAACATCTGGTCCGGTTTGATGGCCGTTTTATGGTGACTCATGTGGTCAGGCTTGTGTATTTTACATATATTTACTTTATCCAGCGCTGAAAGAGTGCCATCTCGCGGCAGTTTCATGAGTCTGAAGCCAATATAAACGCTTCTAGTTGTTTACGCTATTTTTCTCAATTTCAGCCACGGTGAGTTTTTGTATCTCTCAATATTATTTTTTATTATAATTTAGTAAAATATTAAATCTCTGATAGGTTTGATCAAATTCGTGGGTTTGATTTGAAAGCTATACACAAAAACCATACACAAAAACCTTTTAGGTTTTGATTATGAATAATTAAATAAACATCAATAATTAACAGTATTTGTGAACAGTCCATTGCAGTTTGGTATTAAGTCAAATTAAAATGCAGTATGTTGTTGTACTTGAAGAAAAAAATTTTTTAGAAAGAAAACTGATTTTACGTCAATAATTGTAACTGTATGTGTGAGATACGAACGAACAAAGATTGCACAATAGGTTTAATTTAATCTAGCTAACTCTAAATCTTGCAGCAAATGACGACGTCGTTTATACAGTCAAGTAAACAAAATATATTTTCATTGTGGGTTACATAATCACAATCATAAGCTGCTTGAACTATTTTTAGTGAAAACAAAATGAACCTGAAGGCGTTACAAAAGCCTACAGTTGGCCAGACTGACACAATAACTGCCTATACAACTTTGAGTAGTTGCTTTATTGTGACTGTATGTTTTGGTAGTGTTTAAAAGAAGATACGCAAGCTTAATATAAAGTTCCGTCAAAAAATTGTCAACTGGGGTAAGGTGAAGAAAGTTATCGTCTTAGCTAGGGCATTATGATATTAATCCTCACCAAACAATGTCAAGAAATGCTCACATGGTTTTGTATAAATACATGTAATAAATAAACCCTATTTAATTGCAGCCTAAAAACGAATGTTTTGTTAATAGCTAAGAGTTGGATTCACAATTCATTGGGATGTCAGTATATGCACAGTCATCTTAAGGACATCACAATGACTGGAAGTGGTGTTCCTGTTGAATCTGCATAAAGTATATGAGCGTGCGAGTGAATTAAAAGGAGATTTGAGAACTGGGCGTCGTGAGCCGGGTCAGGGCTCGTATTTGTGGCTAAGCCACATCTAAAGCGTTTCTGGGGTCCCGGAGGGTTGAGCCCAGGCGCTTCCCGTGCCACGGGACACCATGAAAGCACTAAACGAGAACGAAATCTCTGCTCTCGATGACAAATTCCATGAAAGTAATTTTCGAGGTCTGTAAGGGATTAGCTCAAAGAAATTATTTAAAAAACGCACGACATAAATTTGAAGACACCCGTGAACTTATAATGTGTATTTGTGATTAAAGGTGCTTACAAATTCTCATCCCCTCTAATGGTTAATGTTTTTGAATATAGGTCACTGGACTTTGGTCCAGTTTTGGTCCAGTTAGGTCACTTTGACACGCTTTATCTGCCAATGGGTGCTTAAACCTTTGAAGAGAAGTGTGAAGATAATTTCTTATTTAATTTTTCCCTTCACCATCGCATTACTTTCAAATTATGTGTAGATTTGTATTAATGTAAACGTAATTTGTGCTGATGAGTTCTCCCTGTGCAGACTTAAAAATGTCGTGGTATATAGACCTTTTTACCTTTTATAATAGCCTAAATTATTCTTCATGGTTTTTAAGTGTTTAGGGATTTAAGTTGTGATGATTTAGATTTAAAGTTTTTTTGTTAATTATAACTTTAAAGGGCGTCATGGTAATCTATACATGTTTATACACAAGCTAGTATTTATACAGTCATTGTAAAATCTTTGCTATATCTCCTCTTTGGTCGTTAAAATATAGGTGATTAAAAACAGGCTTTAAGAATCACACACATTAATGGTTCAGCATTTAGCCGGCATTATTTTAAAAGACACAGTAACGCGTGTAATCAGTGTTCCATAGCTATAAATACATATTTATAGATGTCTTCGTGAATTAATATGAGGTATCACCATTTGAAGTAAACTACTAACAGATGTTGTTCATGATTCTAAAATATTATGGTCACCTAGGAAAATAAACTATTTCAATCCATTTGATTCCACAAACTTAATTTACCGTTAAAGTCCTACTGTGGGTATCTTTGTTAAACACGTAGCTATTACTGGGGCTTTCTCGTTGTTATGCAATTTGTAACTCGCTCGAAACGTTGCAGCAATATTTTAAAGGAGAAATCTGACAGTGCTGTGTCTATTCTTGGCCCTGAGTGCAGAAAGGCAGGCATGCAGTCTAGTTGCTGCCCACTACAGTGCATTTCAGCCGTGTCGTCACTTCCGTCCTTCTCTTTCGCTTCCATCTTGCTCTCCGCGTGAGTTTGCTGCTAGTGTGCAGGTCAGTGAGGCGCTCTAAATACACTCTTTCCTGCACAACCACTCCTGGTTCCGAGGCTCAAGGTAAAAAAGTACCTTATTTACCAAACGCGGCTGCTGTTTTATAGGATTCCCCTGCGATAGGTGCCGCAGTCGGTTCGGTCGAGACTTGGCCCTGCAGGGACAGACTTGGGCCTGAGCGCGCATGAGACTAGCGGTTCTGCTAATAGTGCAAACAAACACCACCGATCGATTTAATATTATTACATTTATATTTCCCGATTAACGGTAATATGTTGTCTTGATGACGTTTTGAGTTGATGTAACTTTATTACAGATTTTTCTGTTAGCTCCTTAGTACTTTTAGTGTGCTAACTTTTTCTTTGTGGCCTCCGCCTTTTTGTTTTTTTCATAGATAAACCCGTCGTATTGTATTTTTAAAACTTCGGATCGCTGGGAAAACTATTTAGTTGGAAGCGCTTTGTAGTGTGTATGACAACTATCTGACTTAAACTATTTGAGCCAGGTGGTCGCTCTTGCTCCACTGCCTGAGCAGGCGTGACAAACCAGTTCCTATTTTGTGCTTATTAGGCCTGAGAACCTCTTTACTACTCCACCCATATTTTCTCTTGACTCTTTCTGTAAATGAAAAATGAAGCAAGGACCTGGTTTTAACGTTTAAGTTGTCGCTGTTTTTGTTATGAAATATTTTATAGGCTAAATAAAACTTGTCTGCGTCTGTCATTCAGACCGCACCTCTTTAACTCTTTTTTTTTTTTTTTTTTTCTCTGTCGAGTATTACACAACATTACTGACATCTTGCGTTATGTTTTACAGATGAAAGAAACTATAATGAACCAGGAGAAATTAGCCAAGTTGCAGGCACAAGTCCGCATCGGAGGAAAGGTAAAGCTCATAGTTGCTGTGTTGAAGCACTTTAGAGAAAACACCCATTTAGAGTTGTGGGCTTAAGATATTTACTTCGCAACTGAGGGAAGTCCTTTACAGATGTATTTATGGTATGTTTTAAAGGGGACTGCCCGCAGAAAGAAGAAGGTGGTCCACAGAACAGCTACCGCTGATGACAAAAAGCTTCAGTTCTCCCTAAAGAAACTGGGAGTTAACAACATATCTGGCATTGAGGAGGTGATGTTTTATTCCGCGGAATAAAGGACTGTTATAAATATCTCATACATATCATCATGTAATGGCTTCAGTGTTTCTTCAGTACTTGATCAGAACTTTCAATAGAACTTTGCTTTGTTTCATGCTGTTGTTTTGCAGGTGAACATGTTCACAAACCAGGGCACAGTGATTCATTTCAACAATCCCAAAGTGCAGGCCTCACTGGCAGCTAACACCTTCACTATCACAGGCCATGCAGAGACCAAACAGCTGACGGAGATGCTGCCCTCTATCCTTAACCAGCTGGGCGCTGACAGCCTGACCAGCTTGCGCAGACTTGCAGAGGCTCTACCTAAACAAGGTGTGTGATTCAGATCTTATAATTGGTGACACATTTGTGTTTGAAATTTGTTTTGGAATGCACATGAGTTATTACCTAGAAATACGCTTTGATTGTCAACATTTTTACATGTGTGGTGTAAATAGTCGTGTGGCCGGGGCTATTTAATTTTTTGTTTGTTTCACTGAAATTTGTTATCACAAAGCTTTATTAAATGAAGCATGTAAAACCTGTCAACACAGATTCCATTACCACATTTGATACATAAATGGTAAATTACTGAATTGTGATTCCTTTGGTGCTTATGAATTGGGTTTGCAGAACACACAATGTGGTCCCAGATATGCCGAGTGAGAAACACAGAGCCTCATTTTAAATAACTGATTGAGTGCAATTAAAAGATTGTAGATTTTCAAGTGTTACATTACACAGTTAAAATAGGTATGCATCTGTTCTTGGCTTACCTTGCTTTCAGTAACTTTTCATATTGCACACTGTAAAATACTCCAGTCCAGTAGTTTGTTTCATTGGGCTGTTCAGAGAATGTTATTATTTGGCATTAAATAGGTTAAAGGCATACCCAGAAGTCCAGTAATGTTTCATTTGGTTTGTATGTGGCAAGCAGCATAGTGGGTTAACACACAGTGTCAGCTGTGTTTGTGCTGATAACAGGTGTAAGCATGTGTATTGGGGAGGGGTGTGTCACCCCAGCTGTTCTATGTTTTTACACTAAAGAATGTAATAAAGTACCTAAATAAAGGCACAGAAATTACATAGCAGCATATTTTCAAAGCAGGCTTATCCAAACAGCTACAATAATACACTACAGGTTGTCCTGTTTGAGATGTTTTATTTTCTTGTTTGGCCTGATGCATTTCTAAATACTTAAATTTTTTAGGAATAAGATGTCTTGTTCTGCTGGTGCTTATAAAACCTCAGAGCTGATGAATTCATAATTTGTCTGTTTAGTCATGTATTTTGTAATCCTGGCAGTAGTGGAAATGTTTTAATTGACAGCAAATGTGCTAGTTTCCAACTAACAGTGAAATGGTTTATGGGTGCAAAATTTGACCCTTTCTCCCATTGTTGCAGCTGTTGATGGAAAGGCACCAGTAGCTGCTGGAGAGGAAGATGATGATGAAGTTCCAGGTCAGTAATGACACACAACCTTTTTCCTTAATTTTTCTCTTTATCCTGATATATATAATACTAATATTTTTTGGTTGTGTGTTTTTATTAAAACTTGTGTATTTTACATTATGCCTCCTAGCTTGAGGTCCACAATTATTACTATTCGCCTGTGTGTGTGTGTGTGTGATGTAACAAGCATAGCACACGTGTCAGTCCAGAAAACAGGTTTAGACGTGTCATTTTTGGCTTTATCAGTATTATCATAGATTGGTGTTTAAATTCTCTATTGTTTGTGTACTGAAAACGTAGCTTTTCTTTTTGAAAAGAGGTGGGACCAACACATAAGGTTGCCATTACAATTCCTTACGTCTTGGCCAACTCCAGTCAGTAACCCAATCTCACAAATGTAATGTATGATTACTTCTCAGACACTGAAAAATTAGCTCAGCAGTGCATTGACAAAGGGTTAACAGCTTGTGCCATTGTGCCTGTTTCTGTGATTTAACCTTTTGTGTCCCCTCTGAAAACAATCAAACTCCAGCCTTCTGTTAGTGATTTCCATTTTTGACACCCTGGAGCAGAATAGTTGATGTTACATTTATCAGATTTCTCATAAAAGGCAACCTGCTTTTGATCCTTGGTGCTTTCATTTTTACAGCTGTGGACTTCTCAGTCCCACGGTGCTCATTTATGTTTGCTGTGGAAATCACGCTCACATGACCCCACAGACAAGCAGATAGTACCGTTTTCATATTGTGTTTCTATAAGCACTCACAGGTTTCCTAAAGGTGATATTTTGGTCCCGTCACTGTTACACAATGTTTCATGTTTTCACAGATGTCTTCCCAGTCCTTTTGAATTGTCCTTGTCTATTTGACATTAACTTGTTGATGTTTTTTCAGTGAATGTCCGTTTTTTCTTTTTACAGATCTTGTGGAGAATTTTGATGAGGCTTCAAAGAATGAGGCAAATTAACTTCATGAGAAGGAATGACTGAAATCTCTGCTCTCAGCAGACGTGGGACTTTTTTCATTTCTTTAAAACAAAATGCATCCCTGACTTTTTTCTTGTGCACTGCTGTGACCCTCTTATGTCAAGACTGAGAGTGTTCGATTGTTTGTACCACACAAGTTCATGCACAGTTTTGAGTGTGTGTGTTTGCTTGTGTAGTCCAAGAGGCATCTTTGCCTCCACCTTCCTGGTTACTGAGGCTTAGTTGTTTGCAGCCTAAATCAACATCTGGAAATAAACATTTGTTATTGACAAAAAGCTTATTAAATAAACCATTCTTTTGTCTTTATTGGGGTTGAGGTCATACTTAATGTTGGCTTAAAGCAAAACCTTTACCCACAGTTAAAATGATTACAGGTTAGAACTGCATTTGTAGATGATTTTCTAGCTACAAGGCACTTCTTCGATGAACAAGCTCTGTTTCCTTTAGACAAGCTGACTTTAAAGGCAATGTAACTTGTGGTTATAAACATTTGTTTCCGCCCTAAAGCGTGCTAGTTTTCGAGTTAAGAAAAACAATTCGGACATGTCTTTAGGTTTAAATTAGGGTTTATTTACAGTGTTGTAGCACCAAAATTGCAATAAATGAGGACAATCTGATGTACAAATCTGAACAAAATCTTGCAAAGGTGAAAACAGCATTGACAGGTGTTACCGTAACTATATTTGAACTCAACCAGTATTTAACCAGTTACTTTTTTACCTGATTAATCAAGTTCCCATATCGGTTCACCTCAGGTCATAACAGCTTTACGACCTATTCATAATATCAGCAGAGTTTGTTGAAATAGTTTGCATTGTGTACCTGAAAGAAACCTGCCACAATTAAGCTAAGAAAATCCGTTAACCAACCACAAAATCACACTGATGAAACTACAGACATATTAACAGATTTACACACTTAAATTGGGATGTCAGCACTTGTGATGTCAGTAGTTGTGTTCACCTGTGCATCTGAATCCTTTTAAACAACAAAAAACAACTTCATAAAAACTGGCTATAACATGTAAAATGATGTCTGCTTTATCAGTTCACTGATATTAAACACTCAAATATTCTTTCCAAATCTCATGTTCCCTGTTTCTCAGTTACTTTGCCACAGTCATTCTTTGATGCCTTGCAGAAGTTTCAGAAGATGAGCCTCCAAGACCTGTTGAACTGTGAAACAATGAGAAGAACATCAATCATGTGCGATATATATTTATATATCAAAAGTCTGTATATGTAGCATATCTTAAGCAAGCTTAATGGTGATATCCATTGTATGGTAATAGTGATTCATGTATAGTTACCATTTCTATGACCCATTGCCACAGCCATGTCCATAGCATTGAACCCAGAATCAGATTCCATGGTGGGGTCAGCTCCACTTTCTGTTTAGCGATTAAAAGTAATATTTATTACACTACAATTGAAAAAAAACAATGGAATGCAATACAATTAAACTGAATGAATTTGATGTGAATTTGAGCTTTTACCTAAGAGGATTTCCACACACCGCACGTGATTACCATGGACTGCATACAGTAATGGAGCTCCACCATTCTGGAAACACACACACTGCCTCACTAAACACAAGCGTTGATTTTGGATGCTGCACTTTTCGTATTAAGTCACATTAATACTTGTGATCTCCAAATAAAATCAGCCATTGTATAAATTATCAGTTCTCCTGAAACTGCTTGTCCGGTCAAATTAGTGAAACTACCCATTGTATAACTAATAAGTAATTACAGCATTAAAAGTACTATTTCATATGACATCCCAGAACCACAAACAGAAACCTTAAAAACATTTAAACATTTTTGAACTACTAAAACATTTTGTAAAGGTCACTGAAATGTCCAACATATGATTACTATTCTCACATCTCAGATTTCAGATTTCAATGGGTTGTTGAATAAACAACCCATGAGTTAAAACACGGACAACTACTTACCCAATCATACTCATTCACATCAACCCCACAGTCAATGAGCATTCGAACAATATCTGTGTATCCTTTACTACAGGCCAGTGATAACGCACTCTCTCTTCCTTTGGCCAGGAGATGAGGATCTGCGCCCTGTAAGAAAGGGGTTTTAACCATAAAATACCTTTGTCCTGTGTGCCAAGTACAACGCATTTCTTTTGTTGTTTTAGTTTTATTTGGTAATATAGGTTTGAATAATGATTGGTTAAGGTCTCGGAGTCAGACTTTTCACATTTTGACATCTTATCCATTTTGCATAAACTTAATACAGATAATGACCACCTGCCTGACATGTTAAGTAACCAACCACAGTTGTTTTCTGAAATTAACGATATTGTAATAGACTGGTAAGCATTAAAGTGGTTAAGTCAAACAAAGCTGCAGCAATTGTCCCAAATGGTTTTACAGATAACACAAAAGAACCGATGCGGTGAATATGGGGGGAATTATAATGTTGCGCTCACACTCTGTAACAGAAACTCCACTACAGCGATCTGGCCGTGAGCTGCTGCCCACATCAATGGAGTGAATCCCTCTTCATCCTGAAGGTTTATCACAGACTCTAATGGAAAGTGAAACAGGAAGGTACATGTCAGTGATTCAATGCTGCATCATACTTGCTTCGCACTTATCAGTTTTAGCCATGACTGACCTCAGAGGTACCATGTAAAACCAAAGTGCAGTTTTACACAGAACCAACCTTGTTCTATTCGACTTGCTAAAAACACCATCTCTCCTTGTGCAGCCAACTGGTGTATAGACAGTGCTGAAAAAGAAGAAAAACAAAATATTGGTGAGAATGACACCTTAAAAAAGGTGTGCTGTGGTAGAGTGATAGATTCGAATAGTAGTACTAATGTACTTTGACATGTATATGGTTATACTATATAACAGTGGGTTGACTGTATATACAAGGATTTGTTGATGATGACGGTCTTTTTTAAATAGTTTGTAGTAATATATAGAAAAATAATATGAAGAATAATGAGACTTACAATGAACCAGCAACGGTGTGGATGAGACCTCATTGCCTCTGTGTTTATTGGTGAGTGTGGTGGACTGTTTAATCGGAGAGAAATGTTTGGTGGTCGATGGTGTGTACACATGTCTGACTTGAATACCAGGTGAGGGAGATGTCTGGATATTACACTCCGCTGTTGACACAGACAAGACAAACAAACAAAAATTATTTATAATTAGTAAGTTAAACTCAGAAAAACATCTACAGGTAATTATTACCTAATTCTTTGAGGAAAGGTTTTTGGTCAATACTTACAAGCATTTTTCTCTACGTTTTTCATTTTTATTCAAAGATAGATTTCAAAGGTTTTTATTACTATATCTATTACATTTTAACATGGTTTTCATCATGGGAGCTGCGTTGCCATTAAATCACATCAAATATCAGTCATTTGCTTTACCTTTAAATAACACAGAGGCTACCTCCAGATCAGAGTTAACCTGGTCCTGGATGTTTTTACTGTCTTCTTCATTCAATGACTTCACAAAGCGTGAGCACACATTCATGTCAAAGCGATTGGGTAAAATAAACTTTATGCCCATGGTGTTCTGTGAGTTGGCATCCTCTGATGAGCCAATAGCGACTGGTGGCTCCACCTTGATGCCTGTCACCTCTGGTAAAGGGCAGAGGCTTTCCATCTCCTCTGATGACATTGGGCTGCTTGGAATCAGTGGTTTGACCGAAGCGTTGAATAGCTGTTGCACTTGTTCCTCAGTCTGAGTCAAGCACTTATGATAAGCATAGATTAAATGTAAGTCCCATGCAAAATTAAGCTTTGCACCTGTGATAGAGAGAGAGATAGAGAGAGAGGAAAATGTAAAAGAACAATGAAAACCTCACAAGCTTTACAGTATCAACACGCTTAATGTCAATTTGAATAAGGTTGCTGTGTGCTGATCGGCTAGCCAACCGGTTACCGAACTGTATTACTTACTGTGTTTATCAATAAAAGAACACGCGAAACCTTCACTTTACAAACATCTCTTACATCTAGGTCTTTTATTTTCTTTAGCAACACAAAAGCAGTAAGCATAGGTAGCATATCTTTTCCATTTCTTGATTAGCGGGCTAATGCTAGTTTATTATTTAAGTGTTAACATCAGACTATGTGCAATGTCAAATATAACATTATTTAAAACTGTAGACAGTCGTTTACATTTAGAAATGTAATCAGAAATACCTACCGGTTTAATAATAGCCGTTTTGAAATGACTGGTTGTTTCAGATGTGAATATGAATAAAGTTTTTTCAAACGATCACGTGGCCGAGACGGTGTACTAGCCCAAAAATTTCATTTCGACTTATTTATATGTGGATACATGGGTTACATTGTAATGTCACGTTGTACTTCGTAATTACATTGTTAGTGCTAACATTCTTGTATGCAAATCATCCCCGCTACCTATAGTCATATTAACCTTGAATTGTTTACTTATTGCCTTAAGGCTTTTATCACAGTCATCATAAAGGTCGAACAAAATGACAGAAACTAATTACTGTACTCTGACTGTACTAACTGTAGTTTTTTTGACAGATTTCAATTTTTGCAACATGAGAAATAGGCTTGCACTTCTTTTATGTACTTTTCTTATCGAAATGTTTGCAGGATTTCAGAGCTTCTTGTTTTTTTGTAATTGACTAATGGTAATATACTTATATTAGTATATAATATATAATATAGTATATTACCATTATTACCATATATATATATATATATATATATATATATATATTTGTTTCTATAAGCGGATTGTTTTTAAGTATTCTACAATAGTCATGATCATGCCTATCATTTATGTAAATGTATTTGTGTAATTTTGAAATTAGTGGTCAGTGGATATGTAATCCTCTATCACATTTATTCTCAGAATCGAGTGCAGCAATGGATAAATATTTATGTAAAATCAGTTCCAAGCAGAGTCAAAAGGAAACAAAATAGAATGAAATCTGGCCCTAAAATCCAACCACATCACCACTGCAAAAGCATTCATATAATAACATTTTGATTCTCTGCTTTGGTACAGCTGGAGGGTTCAGTACAATTTGAACAGACAGATTCATTTCTCACTGTGGCATGAGAAAAATGTCACTGCCTGGTGAATGGGAAACGTTTTTTGATAATGAAAGTACAATCACAAAATTATAACCTATTCAGACATGTTTTGAATATTTAAATTTTTCATTGCAGCATTTGTTATTTTATTAGTCTTTTATGTACTAAATCAAGAAAGTTGTTTAATTCAGATTTTTAAAATAATGAGCTTCAAGTTATGATAATATCTCTCGTAATAACTCCCATACTGGCACTTTCTGACACCTCTCATACATCATGACCACTACAGTGACTTTCTGTTCTGCTTGACTGGATCTGCAATCATGCATTTATCAGGCCTGTGGTTTTTCTCCCCACCATTCAAAGTTGGGGATATATGGGATATACCAAATATTTCTGCATAATCGGTCAATGTTCTGCTTTAGAAGGCTATTAGCGCCATTCATTTTTGTGTTCTCAGCCGGGCTTCGTGTGCACTGTTTAACAGACCTCGTCTAAAAGAAGGAATTTCGACACAGGCAACAAATCTTTAAACAGACGCAACAAATGGAAATCCTTTTTGGAATCACTCCATTGTTTATCAAAGTACATGCAAATAAAATAATACAAAATGGCCAATTCACAGTCATGTATTATGTGATGAATACAGTTTTTGTGCGCATTTTCTGAATGTGAATGGGAGAGATGGTCCAGTGGAGCATGGTCAAACATTACACAGTTTTTACCAGAGTTTAGGCCTCCATACCTGACCACTTAATCTCATGGTGCCAACACTTGTATAAGGCTAACAGAAGCTCATGAACTATGTGCAGGGAGATTTTACTGGTGAGGTTTGATCTCATTGGATCTATTTCAAATGTTTTCTAGACTCGTTCCATGGCTTTATCTCTTTGTTTGTTTTGATTTGACTGTGTGAGGCTAATTCACCTCCATGCTTTCAAAGCTGCAAAGTGGAGATTTGGGATTAGGAACCCATTTTAATCTGTTTTTAATCTGTTATTTTGGCATTTTAATTCGTTATTTTGGATTTAGCCAGCTAATATTGCATATAGAATTTATTCTATGGCACTAAAAGGCCTTCTTTGGCCAACAGCACCTTTATTGTTAATTAAAGGTTTTTCACGATGTTTAATTAATATTTAAATTGTGACTTTAATGTCATAAACACCAAAAATAAATAATGATGCTAATAGAGCCAGTAGATTACGAAATCTTGAGGATTATATATTTTAGACCAATAACAAGGGTGTATTTGCTTCAAGTTTTGAGTTTTTCACTTATCAAAACAATCAAGCTGTGTTTGTGTGCCAGGTAGAATTGGAGGTGACTTAAAGAAACAGCTTTATCCAAGTAAACAAAATATTTATAATCTTTTCCAACACAAACACATATAGTACACTGCAGCCTTTGTTGGAAACCTTTCCTAAACAGAGGAGATTAATTGTTTAAACAAAAACAAGGCACAGACAAGAGATTCATATATGCAGGAAAACTACTTAGTTTAAAGCATTCATGAGGTTTTAAGTTTTTTTAATACAATTTTAGGGTAACTTCATCACTTTGCAATATCAGATTTTTAATAATATCAGTATGTGTAAATAGATTTGTTTAAACAGATTACTGACAAAGTAAAAGCATGACAAAGTAATCAGTGAGCAATTTAGAAAAATGACACAATCAATTCCCATCTACGTCAAATGTCTACTACAATTTATCTATTAAATACTGACAAAAGTGTGACAATTAATTAAAAAAAAGTTTAACTAAAGTTAAAAAATTCTCATCAAATGTTATTTACTATTGTGAGTGCTGCATATTCAATGTGAAAAGAAAAATAAATTTCTTCAAATATAATATTTCATGCATCATAGAACTACCTCTTCTTTAACTGATCCAAACCTATCTTACAATTCTCCAATTCAGTGGCTTTTGTTGAACTAGTTTTGTGAAGTTCAGCTGTGTAACTGTGCTCACTGCAATAGTAGTACCATAGATATACAACACAAAAGCAGAGGCATACTGTTAATTCTATGGTGTGACTAAGTTAGCAACCAAAGGGGGCAGCAGTGAACGCGTGGTCCGATAAATGCGCTGATAACGTGAGACCTCCTCTGGTCAATGGGATTTCTGTTTTAGCCGGGCAGCCGTGCTGTAACGCACGGCTATAAACCATGACGTGATCTTGCCTTTCTCACAGAGTGAGGGAGACGGATAGAAAGATGTTGTGATGAAGACTGTTGTTGTTTTTTTAATGAAGTTGAGAGAGATCAGACGGTTAAGGCACTTTTTAGGTCACAGCCCAGCTCCAGTCCACAGGCAGGATGCTGGTTAAAACTCAATGGGAGGTTTCCTCTCTTCCACTTCATGCGGCGACTGTCCAGTTACATTAATGTTGACTTTTTATTTTCATATAAGCCCACAATCATACCCCCAATCAGAATGTGGCTTTTTTAAATGTCATACACATTGTTTGCGCCATTATATATATTGTTCTGCCCAGAAAACGCCACCCAAAAAGTCAAAATTACATCATGTGTCACCAGCAAATGCTTTTTAACTGACTACAGTTGATAAGGGTTTATTTGATGTTAAGCTGTTTGGACTGAAAAGTAGAGAACTAAACACCTGTTTGTTGCTATGCTTTGCAAACATTTATGAGGTTGATTTTTTAGGTATGACCTCTATAGCATTTTAAAATGTTGCATGTCTATTTAGCTATTTAGATTCCTTGAAATTAGCTAATTATATAAATCGTTTTTACTTAACATATTTTAAGTGAACAGATATTATTAAAGTTCCGTGAATGTTAAAACAAAAGGGTTCCTTTGGAAACATCCACTGTGGTCATAAAGGTCCCCCCAAAACAATTTGGCAAAGAGGAGGAAATGTCCAGAAGGCGGCAGTATAAGTTCACATTTCTCACATAACGAGAGTCGAGACCTTAGCAAGAGGTTGAACAGCCTGGCGCACGCAAGAGGTTGAACAGCCTGGCGCAAGCAACAGTTTGGTTGAAAAAACAACCTAAACATTTACTCTAAATAAACAGGTATTTTGTTTGACAATCTACTCATTCTCCTTTTGTTTGCCTTAAAAGTATAACAGCATTTATTCAAATTTGTTATACCTCATTGGTTTTCTTTATTTATATTTATTTATTTACTCAAAATTAAATTAAGAAAACAACTTAAGGCCTTCACTGAAGTAAACAAGAAAACTGCACTCAAGCAGAAAAATAAATAAACATTAATAAACAACAGTGAGGATGATTTTTAAGAACTCCATGACTGAGATTTGTCCTCCAAAAACAATCCTCTCAAATATTAAAGTTTTTTAAAAAGTCTATACGTGCCAAAAACAGTATTATATGGCCACCACCAACTTCATTGTTTTAGCCACGCATTAATGACCATCCATATTTTTCTCAAATACAAGAAATATGTACACCAAAATAAAAAAATATTTTTAGAACCAAATGGCTTTTTTAGGCAAAAGTCAGTGTTTGGTGTGACCTTCCTTTTGCAAAAAGCACATCTTAAACTCTTGTGGGAGAATGTTCTGAAGGAAGTTAGATCAGAAGTAGAAATTAGGGTTCCATTCCATTTAGATATAAGAGATCCAGGTTTCAGGTGTTTACTGAATACTGCAATGTCGTTATCCATTTGAATTCTACTAATATTTATGCAATAATAATGGCTTGCATTTTTACTATTATACTGTTTAATATATTCAGAGTCATTTCGGATTGTCCAGAAGCTTGTCCAGCAACAGTGGTTTAACCGTACAACAGTTTTTCTATAACATTTGTTTGTGATCCTTGGACTCAGTCCAGCCTGCTGGAGAACAGACAGGAAGGGTGGGCACCCTGATTGACTTCCTCTCTATTTCCTGTTCAATTGCCAAGGGCATTTAGGGTAAACTGATCCTGGGTCCTGGTTCGATGTGACAACTTACAAACTTTTTCTGTACCGACATAGTAGATGTAGAGTTCATTGATTTAAAACTGAAGGAAACCTTCCTGTGGTTCCTGTGTTTCTGTAGCTCTAATGGTAGAACATTGTGTTAGCCTACAGAAAGGTTGTGGGTTTGATTCCCAGGAAACACACAAACTGATCTAATGTATAACTTGAATGCATCGCAAGTTATTTTGGATAAAAGTGTCTCATAAATGCATAAGTTAAAATGCATAAAAGAGTATAGCATAGATTAATCGCGTATATCTACTTTTTTAGTAATGTAGTTATATAATAATGTAACTTATTCATTTGATGGGTAACATCTTTTCGCAGACTAGTTTGTAATATCTGATTTGTACTATAGCAGACTGATTCTTAAAATGATCATTTAGATGCCTGACTACATTTGTACATTTGTACAAATTTGAGTTATTAATGAATTAAATGAGAATGTTCATAGGAATTATGACTTAAAGGGACTTTAATTGTGACCTAAAGGGACCATGTTTGTTATTTTGCTATAGTGGAATATCAATACACAGTGTTATTGTAGTGTAATGGTTATGATGAATAAAAGGAATAAAGGTAAAATAATAAGGAATTATTACTTATAGGCTGCATTGTACAATTATTGTACAACACCATTAATATGTGACCGTAAAGTGCCTAATAATAAATATGGTAAATTAACCTGCAAGGCATCCTACACACGTGACCTGCTGTAGTTGTTTCTCTTTCTATTTTGTTCTTCATAGAATTCACTACGGCATAGGCTTGCTTCTTGAATATTAATAAGGTAATATGACGTTGCTTGGCTACCAACTTACAGCGTCTAGTCAAGTAGCCTAATGAATATTCACGAGCCATGCCATCGCCGTAGTAGCATTGGTTAACACTCTCGTTGGAGGGCAGGGCCATAATTACACACGGCGCTGACTAGAGCGACCTGCTAAAGTATTCACCGGTGGCGTATCCTGGGTCCATTCAAAACATCCGCATCTGCCTGTACACGGACGTATCGGGCGTGAGGTAGCCAGAGAGAGAGAGAGAGAGAGAGAGAGAGAGAAATACGGAATACTTCGTGCAAGCAGTTTAAACTTATCGTTTGTAAAGTTGCAGAAAACACACTCGTATGGAGTGAGGTAAGCGTTTCGTATTGCTTTAACAGGTGAGGACGCAGTGCACTCATGGTAAAAGTATTTTCCCCCATTGCTGTGAAAATACTTCATTTTCTTTGTTCGACGCGAATAATGTTTTGTATTTGTGGAATTGTTGTGAAATCGTTTAAGGAGAATAAAGCACCTACACAAACGCCAGTGAAAGCTGTAATTGTTTGGTGACAGTCGCAGCTATGGGAACTGGAGCGGGTGTCCGCTGTACAATTATTCACACTCAAGCAAGTGCTTGTTTGGGTCTGTAAGAAGAATTTAGCACTGTTTGTTTGGACTTATGGTATTGAATCTGCCAGTCCATCAAAACGTTTAAACTCTTAATTGTGTTTTGTTAGATGCAAAGAACCAAATGACTAAAAATGACAGCGTCTTTATACTCAAATGATTGTTATTGCAATAGCAGTAGCGATGTGTTATAACTGCAGTCATGTGTTGTGTTGATATAATTCATTATGAATGATAAATTAACATATAACATTATGGTGGTATACCACTGAATGACAGCACAATATGCCCAATAAGACTAAGTCTGCAGTGTCTGTTCAGTGGAATCCTTTCTGTAATTGTGGTCATGCATTTAGCAGAACTGTTATCATAATCGTTTTTTAGCAGCTTCTGCATTTATTGCGATTGTGAACTGTTAGTGTAGTCATGACTATGTTTACAGAATAACAGATACAAATGTTCATCCAGTGGACGTATCAGTGCCGAACTGGAGTACGTCTTGGACATGGAGGGGGGTGGTTGGGTAATCACAGGACATTGTGTGCTGTTAATCAGGAGAAATTTTGACTTCCTCTTTCCCCAAATCTCTGGTTGTATCTCGGAAGAACGACACTGCCAGAGAGCGACTCGGCCCTCACTCTCAGGCCAGAGGAAGAGAAATAGGAAGGTTTGGCATTAAAGGCACTTTAAAGAACTCTACTCATCAGTCTTTGTCTCTTTTCTTTGCTGTGTTGAATACTGAGCAAACAGGCAACAAAAGAATGCTTCACGGGCCTACAGAGTGGCTAATGAATATCCCACAAGACTAATCAAATTTCAGGGGTTTTTAAATGGGAATGTTGCTTTAGATCGGATTGTTTTAATGGTGATGGACAGATTCTAGTACATGCAATTTAGCCATTGTCATCCTGAAGTTGTTCTCTGGAGAGTCTAACTCAGGCTTCCCTACTGACACTCATCAGATCAGATAATGGAGTAGACTTTCAGTTGATACTATGAGTCAATGTTGTGAAGGGTTTTGTGTATGTTTTATCCAGTCACCACAATTGAAACCCATAAACCTCTTAGCTCTTAGTTAGTGCTGTTTTGACCTGATAAAAGTCCTGCAGGCATGCAGCACATCGCCTGATTGGTGGATCGTACCTTAATGTAGGGTGGTAAAAAGGACATATGGCATGTGTTAGTGGACCGCAGGTGGAATTTGACCGCGTCTGGCCATTGTCAGATTGATTTCATCTAGAGAACCTGAAGCAGACACAGGTCAGTCAGTTTACGGTGCAGTTTTTCTGCCTCTTCCTGTCTGTCTTATCCTATTTAGAAGTAATTTTGTGAAGTCTTTGCCTTGTGTATGTGTGTGCTTTATGAGTTGTCTGTTCGACTGGTACCATACAGTCCTCAATTAAGCCATGCTTGTTTGTTTTTGAAACAGATGGGTGTGGCAATTACACTATTAAAGGCTTGATAACACTCCAAACACCTTTAATACCTTCCAGGTGAAACTGAATTTACAGGTGCGCAATAATCCAGTGTCAGTGCTCATTTTTAATAAAAAAATGATAATAAAAAGAGGAAATATTTATGTGAGTAGCTGAGAAAACCTGTAATATATTGAGTAACTAACATTTAACTAACATATATTGAGTAACTAACGTAACTACATCACGTAAAAGATGGAGTAAGACATCTTTTGTTTTTTGTCTACCAATTAAAGTAGTTCCAAAGATAAATCAATATAGTAAACACAGACAGGTGAATGGACTTAAATACAACGTTTCAGTGCTGTTAAACAAAATATCAGAACTTTTGATGTTCTTTTGTTTCAAAGACTCTTATCTTTGCTGACCTTAAGCAATACATGTGTTTATCTCGTTGTCGGGGTTTTCTAGGGTAAAGTATCATTTCATATTGGACTTCAGAGCACCTGCTGAAGTAGGTTAGATAAAGGAGGCATATGCCGAGATAACATGTTGTCTAGAGAAGATATTAATTCCTATTTTTTTTAGGACAGACTGGTTAAGATTGTGTAACAGTAGCTTTAGTGTCATTGATTAGAGCTCAGAAGTCTGTGAGCTTCAGGCTAAACCATTGGACAATCTCTCTCTTTTTCTTAACCTCACATGACCTTAATTTACTCATTCATGCCCAAATGTACATAGGTTTACATTTAGTAAACATACATTTAGGATATGTTATGCCAGCCTCCATATGCAGTATGCATGTTTTTCTCCCAGTTGTGTTTGGTGTGCTTGTGTGTGTTTGCGTATGTGTTATTGGATCTGTATGCTGTATTGAATTACCAGTGACGTCATCATGCCTGGAAAAGTCACCCACTAAACTAGCATTTGTGTGAAAACAGCAAACAAGACTCCTACTGTTGGAAACACAGCTGCCTGCCTGCTTTATTTCACCAGTTTAGTTCTAGGCTTTTAATTTCTCACACATATTTACACTTTCTACAATGATTAACACAGATCCAAACCTGATGGAGAAAACACACAGCACTCATTAAACTGTGTTAAACTCACAGCATTGTTGACCTTGACCAAAACCAATTATGTATTCTGAACAATGAGAGCTTCTATAGAAAACCATCTCCATACTGCTTCAGTGAACCACACAATATGTGTCTTAATGTGTAAAAAAATAACCAGATGACTGGTATGACATGCACACACGCATACACACACACACACACACAGAACATCACGATGGTGCTCAGGCGCAGTGTGAGTTAGACAGACAGATGGTTGCGTTTTGATGGACTCTGTGTTCTGACATTTGGAGGATCAAAAGATTAAGCCCTCTGTTGTCCATACAGCTATGCGAACATGTACCAATTAAAAGGCAAGGTTTTTGTTCCCCTCCCTCTCTGAGGATTTGGTCTAATTAAAGGGAAAGTCAGGTGACTTTGTGAGTCAGCGAAAATGAAAGGATGGACAAACAGACAGTGAGGTTTCAGTGTAAAGCTGTCACATTTGTTTGATAATTTATGAGTGGACCTACCGGATCGTGTCATCTTCAAAAACATGCATACAAGTAAAGAACACCATGTTTGTTCTAGTAGTCTGTTAACTGTATTCTCTTTGTCACTTTTGTAATGCCAGTGTTCCTAGTTGTTTGTAGCTAATGTTTTGTTTTGTTAGTGAATAGATGTTTGTTCTCTGATGTTTTCTTTTTCTTTCTGTCTCTTTATATTGTGTGGCACATGGGAGCTCTCGGATCTAAGGACCTGTTCTGCTAATATGTGCTTTCCTGTACAGATGTGTGTCTTTGCCATGTTTTAAAATGTGTTCTTTCTCATTTGTCAGGTGCTGCTGCTATAATGGAGCTCAGCAGGGGAGAGGTGCCACTTTATGTGAGTGTCACAGATTTTCTCGCTCTCTCTCTCTCTCTCTCTCTGTCCCCCTCTCTTGTGAAATTCTACTCTTTCATTCCTTTGTTTCCTTGTTCCTTTGGGATCTGTCTTTTCGTTCTGTCTGGCTGCCAGATGACAAAACTCATTTATAAACTCACCTGTGCATATGTGTATGGCCGACATTAACAGAAGCTCCTTTGCAAACTTTTCCTGCCTCACTGGTATGACGTTGTATGAACAGTGTCTCTCAAACTGCATTTGTATAAGTTTGCATACTGTTTAAATTTTGGAAAGAAAAAAGAACGTTCAAACTCACACACACCTCTTGTGCTATTGCTAGCCTTTGCTAGCCTATTTTTTTATTATTGATAGTCACTGTAACAGAGGTAACAGAACAAAACATTTTGCCACTGTAACATAACATTTTTAAACATGTTTATACTTCTGGCTCATAGAAAGCATTTGTGTAATTATTTACAGCTAGAACTGTCTAAATTTCCAGTGAAGTTACCCAGGCCGAACTACATTTACTGTTTACAGTTGAGTTACAGGAACACATTAAGGAACAATTAATTATTCTTTCCTACATGACCTTTTTACAGCCATTTGTGACTTGATCTGAAATTATGTGACACTATATTTACATTTACATTATGCATTCGACAGACATTTTTATCCAAAAAGACCTACGGTGCATTCAGGCTATACATTTTATCAGTGCATGTGTTCCCTGGGCATCGAACCCACAACCTTTACACAGCTAACATGATGCTCTATTAATTGAGCTACAGGAACATTTGAATTGATCAAAATTGACATGCCTACCTTTCTAACAAAAACATTGGCCTCAAGGACACAATGATGATGGATCTTGGACCACCGCTTGCAGGGTTCAAACCTGCAATCTTTTGGTTACCAGCCTAGAACTTTAGCTAATAGGCTGCAGCACCCTTACAAGAGTGGATTCATCTAAATTTTAAAGCTTTAATTTGCCAGCTCAGCTATGTAATCACAGCGTGGAGTGAATTAGAGAGATGCACAATCCTTCTTTGTGACCTCATAATGAAAGAGGGCCACTATGTGTGAGGGGTTTTTAAGGTGTGTGTGACTATGATGGGGGATAATGTTTTATTGTAAGGGGATATGTTGAGAGTTTATGGCAGACTTGCATAGTATCAGCTCTTAACTCCCAGTACAGCACTGTAGACAAACAGTCTCATTCACTCTGAACTAAAAGCAATTACTGTGTGTGCATATATATGTGTATGTGTTAAATGCTTTCAGGTGTTCCTGCCCCCCCAGGTGATAAGTGCTACCTAGTGTGTGGTTGAGAGAGTGTTTTTTACTTTCAAAGACGTGCTTTTTAACATAGGTCCGTTAGAAAGGGTTTGTATGTGTTGTACAACACCTGCATTGTATGTAGTTTAATGTCTCTTTAAATTCTATCTGATAGTGGATTGTTCTGTTGTTTGTATTTCCCCTTTGAGATGAATGGTTGACAATGATAACAGTGTACAGTATTTTTATGCAGTATAATACTTATTATACTTAGTGTATAGAAAAGCTTACAGTAAATGTTTGGAACAACATGAACAGGATGACAGGATAACAGCACGGTGAAGTTCTAAGGCTATGTCAAAGAAACAAATACCATCACTCACAAATATATAAATATAAATACATGTTCAATGTCAGAACACTTATCTACGTTAATGAATTGTATTGGCTACTGGTCAAGTCTTATCATTTTCATTCCAGTTTTAATTAGCTCAAGAAATAAACATGGAGTCAGTCGTTTTTCATTTAGCTTTTTGTTACCTTCACATACACCTGCATTGTATGTAAAGATCTTACAGTATCTTACAGTGGATTGTTCTGTGGTTTGTATTTCCCCTTTGAGATGAATGGTTGACAATGATAACAGTATACTTTGTTTTGCAGTATAATATTTTAGGCTGAGTGTAAATGTGTTCACAGAGATACAGTGTTTCAGTTTAACTTTAGAAACTCAAATTTATCATGACAAAAATTCATTATTGGTGTAAACTGGGTCTCTGTTGAGGGATGGTGAGTAATTATAGCCCTAGCTGTTCCACTGTTGTCATGACGTTTGGCATGGGGCTAGTGTGTGTGGTTCGCTATTATCTGCGATCATCAAGATCACAATTTTGTGCTCCTTCAGCAGATCTGAGTTTGGATTTGCATGGCCCTGTTTGTCAGGGTGTGCCTGTGTGTGTTTTACAGCCAGACCCAAATCTCACCTTTTGTGTGTATGAAATGAAGGGAATGTATAATGAATCACAGATGAGCAGGTTTAAAATCACCTGGTTAGTTTCTGTTAGTACTTTTACTTGCTAATGTCTAAAATACAATGTTATGATGTGTAAAGTAACTATGGATATTTGTCATATTCTAAAGTACACAAGGTCAAAGGTCATTTTACGAGTAAAAGGTTTATATCTTAAAATGTAAATTTTAATATCCTAAAATGCAGACTTAACAGTACCATAATTATAACAGCTTACCACGCTTAATTTACACAAACTTTTAGAATGCAGAGGTTATATAAACACATCAGTTATCTTGACTAGTAGTTAATGATTATAAGCACTCATGTTTCACACAGTAGAGATATTGGGACATGTTTGTCATGTTTTGTTTCCTAAACTTCATTAGAGAGATAGGAAAGTCTGGCTCTGTGTCCGGAGTGAGTGAGGAAAGCCATGCTGATGTTTGACTGGAACAAACAGCATTCACTGTGTGTGTCTGTCGGTCTTTTACCTGATAACACTGAGTAAACTACAGCCAGGGAACCGCAGAGAGCTGAGAGTATGATAAAACAGAGGCAGTGTCGCTTGACCACATAAGGCTGTAGGGTTTTACATGAAGTCAGCAAAGTCACGTGTTGGGGAGGTGTAGTGGTCAAAGAGCTGGGATGGTAACCAAAAGGCGGCAGGTTTGAACCTCACAGAATCCTTGAGCTATTACAGTTTTGTCTTAAGCATTAGTATAAGGCCACGAGTCATAAATGTCTGTCAGTTATACGTCAGAACAACCCTCTGCATTAATGGTTTGACATTGGCTACTGGTCAAGTTTTGTCCATTTTGATCTTTTCATTATTTATAGTTTCGATTAACCCAAAACATAAACATGGAATTATTCAGTTTTCATTTTTTTTAAATACTAGCAGTAATATTATCAATATTGTGTCTGACGCTAGAGCTTAGGTATGTTCTAAACAAAGTGTCATGGGGGTCATGAATCTGCTGTCTGCAGGACGCACGTGACTCTGAAGAATGATGTCACTTAGCAAGCAGACCATAGTTCTTTGGAAATCAAAAATCTTGTGTGTATTCCTTTAGGGAATATTTGGACAATCGTATCACATGACTGTCTGTGAGAGATTCCTGTGCACCGTGGTCTTCCTGTTTCTGTGTACTGTTGTAGAGATCAGCAGGATTTGGATGGAAGGCATTTCCTCAATGGACACATAATACTTTCTCCTGCTTAAACACTTACCTACAAACACTGGCTGTGAAATTTAGCTGCTGTGTTAAACATCAGGAGGAACAATCAAGAACGACTTAAAAGTTTTAAAAGAATTCAGCCTAAATAAATCTGCATAAAATTATATGAACCATTTATACACTTTAACATAATACCCACATTTACTACCTGGCTAAATGTTTATTAGAATGTAAGCAGAATCTATCAGTTACTTGCTTACCCAGTGGTGTGAAAACAAATCTGTCAGTAAGTGGTCCATGGTGAAATGGGAAGACCTCTAATATTCTCAAATTGTGTCAAGTGTATAATTAAGTGTACTTAAAATAGGCATGTTGTGATGTCTGCAGCACTGAAGGACTCTCCATGGAGTGGCAACCAAACTGCTGCATTATCATCGTTGTGCTGTTTGCAAAGGTGTTGTTGCTGTGATAGCTAGCTTTAATTTATTTTTTGTTTAATTTTTACAGCAACTAATTTGCTTTTCATGTCATTGAAGCAGGTTCATCCAGATAGGCTAAAGATAATCATAATCTAATCAAACCAGCTTGCTCCAGGTTTACCTTTTTAAAGTGATGTGATATCAGATCAGTAGTAGAATTCTTTCACACAATTCTTTTCTGAAGAAGTCAGAAATTTAAAACGGCTTTGAAACTTCTTGAACTGGTTTGTTCAGACAATAACACTGTGATCAAAGAAACTCCAGCAAGTGATTATCTCTAATAAAGAAGACGTTTTGTAGCAACACTATTTCAGTTTCCTAAGAAGATTATGACGTTCACAGGCTTCATTTGGCTCGTGTATGATGCGCACTCCATTGGACAGTCAACCCAGCTGCTGTTAGGTCAGGTGTCTTGACTTTTCGAAGTCGGTTTACATCAATGCATGCCAAGGATGTCTATTAAAATAGATCAATTGGATGTTACATAGTAATAATTTTTGTTTAAGTATGACAAGTATTACAATAAGTATTGTTTACATGATAAAGCAATTTAATGTTGATTTGTCATTTTAATTTAATGCAGGGCCTGTACGAGACATCAAATTACTAATTGCGATGTAAGCCATGTGATCGACCAACCCCAATGATTGGCCAATGACGTGTTCAGGTTTGTGGCTAATCGTGCTTTTAGAGATGAATCCTGTCAGGACATGAGAAACATGTACACACCCTTCTCAGATGACAGCTGTTGTGTCATTGGTATGGGAACACACAGCTACGCATGTAGTCTACAGGGATCTACTGGTGTTGTGTATTAGAGAAGTGTTTTTCTGGATCTAGTCTGTAAACAGGTGGTAGAGACAATAACAGCCCAGCATTGATCAGAGATGTTGCCGTGGTAATTTGGGTTCTGCTGTTCTCCTCATCTGTTCCAAGTATAACAGCAGGAGAAGACTAAACACAGACCAGAATGTGAACTTCTTCCCCTGCTCTGTTTCTCTTTTATTTGAATTATTTTGAAATATCATCATGGGGTTGAGAAAATATTGTTGATGCAGTTGCTGTGTTGGAATATCTGATTGTTTGAGCTCTTCAAACTGTAATAAGCTGTAATGAGATGGGTTATGTGTTTGTGTGAAAGTGGGGGAAATAAGCCACACTACAACACATCTGGGCTTCATCTGATTGGATGGTTTCCTCTCTGAATCTCTGGCCACGTATGTACATGCTGCAGCCAAATACGATTGTCATTCCTCTTCTGAGTGCTTAATTCTGTTTTGCAAATTATTATTAAATTCATGTAATGTGTGAACAATCGAAACGAACAACTATTTATTAATGCAGTCTGAGATGCCATGTTATAAAAGTCACAAAAACAGGGGTACATGTTGTGATCTTCTCTCTCTCTATGGTTACTATAGTTACTCCCACCAGCCCTCAGGTCAGGGGCAACATACATCATAGTCAAAATCAAGCATAATGTATAAAAGCAGCATCTTAAATAAAAAGTCTTTGTTGATTAACCACTGAGGCATGGTGCTGGCAACACCAAGGTCATAGGTTTAGAGTTGGAGTACTCAAATTCGAACTTTGAACTTGACACAGAGTTGGACTTGACCCTCGACTTGAAAAAGTGTACAGAGTACACTTGAGTCCTCAGCACTAAAGGATATAGTATTATACAGTAACAAAACTACTTCTATTGTGTTGCAGTGTTTGTAGCTGTATCTATTAAGCGCATGGATGCAATGGCCAATCAAAGGGGATTTAGAATCACCATGGCCAGAATTCACTTAAAGAGGGTGAGCTTTCAGTGTGAGCGTTTGCTTATAATGACTGAGTTCTGTGTGTTTACAAACTCTTGCAGATTCTGTACAGGTGAATGTTGCAGGTTCTCCACAGATCAACGTTGCAGGTTGTGTACAGATGTACAGAGGACTGCGACTGAACATTGGCATTGTTTTTTAAAGGTTAAAATATTTTAAAAAGGGCTTAGTGTTAAGTTTACAATTGCTATGTCAAATCATTAAATCTTTTTGGACTTTGCCAGACTCGACTCAGACTAGAATATTAAGGACTCAGACTTAGGTCCAACTCGGCCCCCTTTGGACTTGGGCTCAGACTAGTTTGGTTAAGTACTTGGTCTCAACTCTGACTCAACAAACTTAACAATACAGGGGTTCAAATCCCAAAGAATGCAAACTGATAAAATTGAGGAGTTCTGAAGCTCTGAAATGAGAGCAGGATTGTGTAGGTGGAGAAGAATGCTGTGAATATCTGCAGTGGCAAGTGAGGAAACAGAGAGAAGAATGAGCGAGAGAATCTCACTGTCGTCATTCCCTCCATATGAACTGCAGAGCCTCAGAATGGAAGAGAGTTCTTACCTTTCCCTTATTCTCACTTCGAAGCAGCTTTATATCCCTCCATCACTATATCAGCAGGGCCTCTTAAATGACAGGAAGTGAGGGAGACGTCTGGTGAAGGAAAGCAAACAATCAAACGAGGGCTTTATGTTGAACGGAGGTAGAAAGTGAAAAGTGCCCTGTCACACACATGCCCCCGGCCAGACTGAATTTACCGTTTACGTCCCTCTTTTATGTTTTTCTTTGATGCTGGGTCTGTTTAATAAAATTGAGGCATTGAGTTATAGGTAGATCTCTGTGGGCTGTGTTTGTGTTGTTAGGTGGTTTGAATGCCTGCATTGATGATGGATGGTTGTGCATTTAGATTTATTTTTAGTAAATGTATGTGTGTGATTGTGTGCATAGATATGTTGATATACACAGCTTTTCTGTACTTGCTTTGGAGTAACTTTCCATGCCTCTGAGTTCTGGGTCTGAGTTCTGTATTTAGCACACTTATTCTTTGTTTCTTATTGAGCTCATATTCTGTATATATTCTGTTACACAGTGTTACACAGTGATGGGAATATTATTTTGTACCACTTCATAATAACTGAATTTAATATTAACTAATACATCTTTTTTGCATTGAAATGGGTTTTTGTATAGGGACGGTACAAAACAATGTTAGCACAAAAATCTTACATAAAGATTACATAGAACATAAAGATCAAACTAATTTGCATTTTGGGTCCTTAGAAAGACTTCAACAGAGATCACAGTCAAAAAATGTTGTGGTATATTTTGACTGAAAGAAAATTTGTTCATGATAGTTCATTCTCACTCAATATGGCAAAACACCCTAAAAATCTGTATTTATGCTTTTCTTTCTTTGATTAATTATCAAACAAACAGTTAAACAAACAGTTCAGACACAACAATCAGACACATAATGTCATTTAACTCTTAAACATTGTTCCGTTTATCACATCTGAGCTTCATTGGTTCTTGAACCAAAAACTGTAACAACCAAGCAGAAGTTAGACATCTTTTTAAACTGTATTTCAGAAGCACGCTCAACACCAGTACTGGCAGTTCATTTGTCTCATTAAATCACTTCTATACAGCTGAGCTCCAACAGCTGCACATGAGACCCTAAACCTTCTTAATTAAACAAAATTCAGCCTTGACCTAGATTTCAAAACACTTGAAATAGAATCGCTATTCACACACTAATTTAAATGTAGCTTAATAGGTGTAATGTTGCAAAGCCAATCTTCAGACTGTTTGGTATTGTTACAATGTCGGTAGTGTAAATGAACAATGTTTACTTTCTCTGTGTTACCTGGACTAAGAAATTTATGTTTATGAATATTTGATAGCAAAACTCCACTGGATGATCTGTTTTGTGACTTGAAAGCTCCTGGGCTGTGTGGAAACAGATTTTAATTAAGTTTTTGTATCCCCACCCAGTATAGTCTGATCGACAGAGGGCAACATGCCCAATGCATTATAGGTGTTGAAGTTTTTCTACGTATTTGTCAAAACGAGAGACAGCAGCCTTTTTCTCTGTTTTCTTTAGGCGGGTAGTGCCAATAAAAAAAACGCCTTTCTACTCGATAGGCAGTCTCACATAGATAAATATGACCTCAGCTGACACACATAGTCCTACCTAAGTCAGGAAGACAGACAGGGTCTCTAAAATAGAAAAAGAAAACATACAATATTATTTTTGTTTACTATCTATACAAGTTCAAGGGTTTGTAATGGAAAGTCCGATTTTAGCTGTTAGCTTCTTTGTTCTGGACAATGTGCTTTTTCTGTCTTTAGACTGGGATGGTTTAATGCTGTTATTTACATAATGGTTTGGCTATGTCTGTGGTATCCAAATGACCATGCCAAGACAACTTTTCCCTAGTCTGTCATTCCTGTCTTTTCTCACTCTCTTTAGTTTCATTTTCATTATGACCAACATATTAAATTTCAGTGAATTTCATGGCCTTTTAAAAAATTGTGAGGGACACAAATAATATTGCAGATGTCCTGTCTCTCTCAGGGCCAAGTGGAGGTCTGTGCTAAGCTGCAGGGGTCTCTGTGTATTCAGGAGGACACCGACTACTATGTAGTCCTCATTGGCTCGTCCCTGCACCATGTGGTCCCAGCTCACAGAAGTGATGACCAAAGCTCACTTAGATTCACTGTGCCAGGTGAGAGACTGAATCATTATAATGTGACTTCAAACAAGACAGTAACACAAGACAATATTGTGATGTACAAATATATTCCAATAATTGTCTTGCAAGGTTGAATTTGTAGAAACGTTACTTTGAAATGGTTTAAAGAACACAATTTCATACACCTAAATTTGTATAGCTTAAATAGGAAACAGCATGAACTAGAGAAACAAGACCAAAACGGAATAAGTGGACGCTGCAACAGCTCTTGAGAAAAACATAAACAGTAAAACAAAACAAATGCTGTGTGGCAAGGTGGAACATGAACAGAACAATTAGAATAATGTAGTGTAATGTAAATTAAGAACATATTTGTAGAGATTAGTTAGTATATGTAGAGATAGTAATTCACTGTATCAAACCAAAGGTCAAATGCTTTTTCCTTCTCCATCAAGGTCATGATGTTCCAGAGAAAGTGTCTGTGACGTTCTACAGTTGTATGAGGGACAGCAACAGTTTTCCCATCAGCCCCCTCTTCCATTCTGAAGAGCTTTCTCTGGAGTACAAACAAGATGAGGCTCAAGAGGTGGCCGAGCAGCTCATGACCTCTGATCCCTCGACCTCCAGCAACCATGAGGACATCCTAAGAAAGTTCTGCCTAGAGAATGAGATATCACCTGAGGATAATCATGTAGACAGGATCAGCCAGCATGGAACAGAGGCGGTTTGTGATCTAAAAGAATTTATTCAATCTAAAAGTCTAGAAGAGACCAAACAAGAGCTTTGCGTTGATGATGAGGGAAATTACAGCCTGAGAGAAGATTCAAGCACTGGATCAACCACTGAGGTTGATCCAGATCACAAATATACAGCTGGAAAACACAACGCCATTGATGACAAAATCACACAGGCTCTGGCTAACTTGCACTTTCTAGAATGGGACGGCCAAACTAGACGGGAGAATCAAGGTCAGTCAGTTACACTTTTTTTGTTCTTTTTCCTTCTAGTACTGCTAACCCTTATTTTAATCCCTGTTCCCACTAGATCTGACCATTATGTACAAATAGATTTGGAAAACTCTTCAAACAAATTAGTTCTCAGAAAAAAATGGAACACTTCAAAGCACCATAACCTGGACTGTAATAAGTCATGTGATTCATGTTTTGGAAACATGGATCACATTACTAATCACATTTGGAATCTCTCGTGATCTTTTCATGACACTTTACAAATTTGCCATTGCCATTTCTCAAGTGTTATGTAAGATGTGGCTGGGTTAAAGTAATTACATTCCAATTGGATTATCACAGAAATATTTTCTGGACATGTTCAAATATATGGAGCTCTGTACTATGTGTTATGGTTTATTATTGGATCACAGGGCTAAATTCTACAACCCTTTAGTTACAACTGAGTAACTCTAGGTAATAGTGTTTTGTATTCACTTTGACGCTAAACTCATCAAGCTGAGTGGTTCTGAATTCCTAGGCCAATGCATAACACCACGTCTCTTAGAATAAGATCTAGCACTATATATAATACAATAATATAGTCAATTTAGCAAAAGGAAGAACTCACCTTGAATTGTCTGCATTCCTAGTTTTGGGAAGATTTATGTGCTTAACAGTAGAGGGGAAGAAATGTTTGACGTGTACAATAATTTTAAATATTGATTTAATGTTTAGCCATATTGCTATTTAAAATGATGTTGACATGTACGTTCAATGGGGAGTTCCAGTTTTAGAAAACTGTGATGTTGCATCAGATCAGTGAATGAAGATGAGTGTTGGGTGCAAACGACAGCATGTGTCTCATGTGACTAACAGCCAATAACAATGATATGATACACTAAAATAGTCATAATAATAATAATAACAATAAAAAACACAATAATATGACTCATCAGTTGTCAACATTTGAGAGATTTTCAGTGTGACAAAAATCATATACGTTAACAGTGTTTCTTTCTTTAAAAGTAGTAGTTTAGTTTCTATTTTTAATAGGCGAGTTTAGCTTTGCAGTGCAACATCTTTGTCATAAGCACAATTTGATTTACTTTCTATTTATCCATATTTGATTACAGTAGGATCATTTATCTGAATTAGGAAAACAAACACAGACTAAATATAATTCCAATTGATCCTCCGATGTACAATGAAAAAAACTCTCCCACATTTCTACATCTCAATATAGGTACTGCTCTATAATAAAACATATATTTATCGAATTGTTCCTTTCTTGGTGTAAAATAGGTCTGTGTAACTGTCGCTATTTTCTGCCGTTCTGTGTGAGTTGGAATGGATACTGTCCCCATTCCATCATGGAACATTAACTAATTTCTTGAACAGAGAGAAAAGGGACAGATTTAAAGAATGTCTTTAGCACACACAGGGGCCTGTTATATAATATTAGCGATTGTTTGCTGGAAATTGTGTCGCTAAATTAGCATGCATTTTATTGCTTTGTCTGTGATCAACGTGTCAGCTTCAATTAATGACAGCACAGTAAAAGTGATAGCAGTTTTTCTTAAAACAATGAGACAGAAAGTGCTGATGTAAACAGTTCTAGCAAGATGCACCATTGTTTAAATTTCACCAGCGAAGCAAATTAAGCAACAGCTGTCGTTTATCTCTTCAACAAACAACTGGTCGGGATTCTGCACAATCTTGCAAAATCTATAAGTGAAGTGGTTGCAGTAAACAAAAAGCAACTGAAAGTGCTTCACCTCACTGACTCTTCTGTTTCAAATCAAAACAGGGGCTTGTATGGTCAACTACCTCAGTCAATATGAGCAGAGAATTGCAGACATCTGTTCAATCAATTACTGTGTGTGCGCGTGTATGTGCTTGCGTGTGTGTACGTGCGTGTGTGCTTGGTGTTTTAATGAACACAGGTTCACTCCTGTCAACACCCTGTCCTTGTTTCAGTCAATAAGGCCGTAATCCCACACCTGTAAGAGCCTTTATCTGCTCGATTCTGTTTATCCTGAACATCCTGAAGTTCATTCATATGAAGATAAACTGATTGTTTATTCTGAGTCAGTTTGTTGGAATTCATGTGTGTGTGTGTGTTTGTTTTCTGAGGCTTTGGGTATTGTAATTACCTGATGGACAGGTTCTGACTTCATTTCTCCTTGTTTCCCTTGTATACTGGATACACATGCTTACAGGAACACTTCTAAACAGGTTATTGAATGAGTCAATTGGTTGTCAGGCCACTTCAAACAAACAGTAATGTTTTGATGGAGTCACTGTATTTACACTTTACAGGGGAGTCTATGAATGGCTTATTTATAGCTTTATATGCATATCAAGCTGGGATGAGAAAACAAATACACCTTTGTATGAAAACAAAGTGACCTTTGAGAGGAACATATCCTAAAAACAAAAACAAAGTGCTTGGCCATATGTGTTCATTACTCTGTGGCATGTTTATGACCTGAATGTGGACCATACAGAGATTAACTGTGTTTCTCATCATTACCATATTTCTTAGAGACCTTTTTAGATTAAAGCAAAGCAACGTCTTGTTTGTGTATGATTGTTCATTTAAACACAAAGTATGGAAATAAGAAGAGTGGTAGAATTGTTGCATTGGTTCCCAGGTAACACAAATTACAATAAGATATGTTTTTGTACTCAAAATGTGAAAGGCTTTTCCTCATTTAGATACATTACCTAACCCTGTGTGTGTGTGTGTGTGTGTGTGTGAGTTTGTGCACTTGTGATGAACCCCTGACTATACCATCAGCTGGTCTTTCCTGTTTAATGAAACTTTTTCTTATGAATTGTTGTTGTGGGTGCAGTAATCTATCATTAGTATATATTGGTTTTGGTCTTCAGTTGGTGTGATGCACTGCTGTGTTTTCAACCTCTTTATCTTCTTCACAGAACATGATTTACCATTTTCATTAATCAGTCACTTAAAAATGTACAGTATACTATATGTGAAAGCAGACTCCCAAAATAACACATAAATTCTGCTACTTCAATTGCCATCCGCACGCATTTATTAAACCTACACATTTTTTCTTAAATAAGAATATATCAAGAACCTTCTAGAATTTGAGCTGCTGGTTGTAAAATACTGATACGCTATATAGTGTTTAGACTGATGTGCTGTGTAAGTTTTCACTCCTCAAACATAAAATGCTACACACCACACCAGTGTTCATAGTGTAGTCAAAAAAAAAAACTAAATAGTATTATAAGTTAAAACTATGGATTGACTTTAATGTGAGAATTGTGTTTGTACTGTTTTTTAGTTCTCTTCCATACTACATTTTATCATGTCTTGTAGTACACAAGACCTCAATTCTAGTTCCTTATTCTTTGTTTCTTTGTTTCTTTCAGATCTTCAGACTCTTCTACACACAGCTGTACATTTAGGCTTTCCCCACCTCAGTCACTTCCTCTTCCAGGAGTCTGAAGATCAGAGGATGGTTTCCACACTCAACGAGGAAGGACAGAGTCCTCTCATGCTGGCTGAGAAGCACAGAGACCCGACACTCGTCAGCGCCTTAACAAAGTGAGTCATTCATTTAGCTTTACACAATACACTATAATTAGATCCAGATCTGGAAAAGATACGGTAATCATGCATGTGTCACCTCAGTGGTGTTTGGTGATCCAGTGTACAGTAACAGCTGATTGTGACTAAGTCATGTTATGATCAGTTTATCAAAGCCAGTGTGGATGTGTCAAGTCTGGACCGATGGCTCTCACTGGCTCCGTTTTTGCCCTGTCAACGACTCTGTTAGCCTGACTGTCAAACACAGCACACAAATAGATGCACAGAGCAGCATCCAGCTGTACAGAGAGAAGAGCAGAGAGCCGAATACACTGGCACGGGTGAGTTTTGATTCGCATATGCTGTTGATTGCATACTCTAATAAAAAAAAAGGCTCTGCCTGAAAAATGAGTAAAAGGTTAAGTAAAAAAAAATGAAAATTTTTTGAAAAAATGAAAAAAAAATTTTTTTTAAAAACCGTAAAAATTCAATGGTAAACGTTTAATATTTTTAACAGCTTTCTCCCTGCATCTGTTGCCTGTTATTTTACTTAAGCTAAGCAGGATTGAGCCTGGCCTGTACCTGGATGGAAGCCCTGCAGGTTTCTGCTAGGTAAAGCGTGAGGCCAGCAGGGGGTGCTCAATTTATGTGGTCTTTATGCGCTAATGTTCTGACATAGTGCAAATAGCATATGCCGTAAAAAGGCACTGTGCTTCAAATCAAAACAAAATCAAGGTTGAATCTCTGTGGTCATTTAAATCCCAGTGTTTATTAAAAAGAGTAGTCGTGTAAACTCCTGCATTAACTATGGCCTCCAAAAACGAACCAAAAAATGTCTTGTTAAAATTGTCCACGTACATTTACAGGGTAAATGGGATAGAAGAATGCGTTGGCATCTTTAACATAGCTGAACAATGACCTCATCCCCTTAATGGTTCCATATAAAATGAACTTCAGTTATAAATACATTTTTAAAAGCATGTTACAGGAGAATGATGTCCGAAAGAGAGCTGTGTAAGCCTACAGTATAAATGACACAGATATGATTTGAACCTTTATTACAGAAAACAGTATCTTTTATTGCTTTGAATGGCAGACTGGTATTTCATGTATAACAGGTGTTGACAGAACCAGCTCACCAGAGAGATTACTGTTACTGTAAACTACTGTTACTGTTTGTTTTTGTAGTGCTTTACATTTAGGCCATTAAAGTTAACATACAAAATATATTCACATTATTAAAGAATGCAAATGCATGATTTTATAGTAAATAGGTTTATTAGAATTACAGCTGCAGGAAGGCAGACCTGGAGTCAGCTTTCATTTTTTGCCCCAAACCTCTATTCCACTAATGTCAAAACCCAAGTCTGATTCTATATCGGTCTTCTGAGTCTGGCACTTTTGTTACAGGTGGAATGTCTGAGAAATTTCTCTGAGGGGAGCACACACAGATCTGATGTATGTAATGGAGGTGAGTCATTTGAGGTCAAATTCACAGCTTAAGACACAGTCTGTCTGTCTTGTTAGCAATAATCCAGCTATTAATGTAAAAATGTGTAGTCTGGTTTCAGATGATGTCTGTGGGTTTCTGCAAATTAAATATAAGCCTTGCGGTAGGAAGCACAATTTGACAAAAAACAAACACAAGATCACTTATGGTCATAAGGTTCATTTTAGCATTTTTCACTGCTTCTGTCTTAGGTTTATTTTTTACTATTCTCTACATTTTGCGGTGTCCAGGGTCTTATCCCATTTCATCATACAAATTTGATATATGTTCTTCTGTTCTGGATCTCATTTAATTTCAGTTCTTCTTCACTTTATTTCTTTTTACTGTTTGTCTCGCGTTCCTTTTCCTCTTTTTGACCTCAACTCTCCTCACACCATCTTCTCTTTCTGTTTCTTTCTCTGTTTCTCTCTCCTCTCTCTCTCTCTCTCTCTCTTTCTCTCTCTCTCTCTCTCACTGTCTCACTCTTTGCCACTGTGAGTTAGGTCTGGCAGGGTTGTTAAAGTACATTGGGTGAATTTGGCTTGCTCAGGAGGACATTGCAGTAGAATGTGGGTTGTGGAGTACACATACACTAACACACAAACACACACTCTCACGCACACACAGAGCGGTCTTTGTGAGGGACCTCCGGCTGCTTTCCCAAACATGTCCAGTATGAGGAGACACATTCCTCTTGGGTGGGCTTAGAGAGAGACAGACACTGTATATTTGGGAGGGTTAAGAGAGAAATAACCAGCCCACAGTTGGACTGATAAAGAATAAGTGGGGTGTTGTAAATTCTATAAAGAGAGAGAGAGAGATTGCCAGCTTGATGTGTTGACAGCTGGAGCCCCTGCAGGTTTAGCCTCATGTGACCTCATGACCTTAATGTGCAGACACTTTCTGTTCACTTTTGTCAGTGGTGTCTTTTTTTCAACTTCTTTTCATCTCAAGTTGAGTCCATTTATGATTTCCCCTAAGTTTCTGTACTAATGTAAGTTTTCATATTGTGTTATTTTTGCTTCTTAGATCTGACCAGCCTGCTAAAACACAAGGACCACACCCTGGTAGATAGTGTGAGTGGAGTTGTTCTTTTGTGTATGTGTCTAAATCGATTCCTGGCATCAGAACCTCAATAATGAATCACTTAGTCTGTTTCAGACCTGGCGTATGTGCTGTCTTGTGCTTGTGGGTTGTTTTAGCTTGCTAATGGACAGATGCTCATGCCTGTTCCTTATTTTGTTCTGTTTTCGTTCTTGAAAATGGCGTGCGAGCATGTTTTTGGCGTCTTGTTTTTCAGGTCTTTGAAGAACAGCTTGTTCTTTGTCTTGATGAAGAGGAAGACGATCTAAACACATATAACTCAGGTACACATCCATCCATTAACTTGTATGTTAATGCATTTAGCTCTTGTGCGTTTGTCTACTACACACATATAACACAGGTACACATCCATCTGTTTACTTGCATGTTCATGCATTTAGCTCTTGTGCATTTGTCTACTACCACTTTTAATGTTATTTAAGGTTTGCAGTTATAATTTCATTCTTATTATCATTTTACATCATCTTTCTGATCTTTAGAACTAAGTGGGTTGTGTTTTGCTTTTTTGTATTTAAGTCCAGGTGGACTCTTTGTGTGTATTAACACTTTGCTGTGTTGAGCTGTGGGGTTGCTGTCAGGTCAGATTAAAAGAAACAGCACATGTTAGCTAGGTTTTCCTCATACCAGCTGGAATAATAGTATCTTCCTCTGTTTTTAAATTATGATATTCATCCTACTTATTTCTTATAAGCTCACCATGACTGGACTGACCAAGTTTCTACATACTGAGTACTTGTTTCGAATGTGTAAGTGTGGGTGCTCGTGTGTCATTTTTGCAGCTTAGTTTCAGTTTCAACACATTTTAAACTGGGCCGAATGTTTTTAGCACTGTAACTGTAACTTACAGTTGATACATTATATCAAGTTTGATATAACTATACCAAGGTTTCTTTTTTTTAAATTATATTTAAAAAATGTGATATTTAACCAGTTAGCAGTGTTAAGGATGAAAAGAACGGACAAGAAAGTGTTTTTATTTAAGAAGATTGTATAACATATGAAAATAATGTTCATTCAGAACAGACATAATTTTAATAAGTGTAACTGGTATATTGTACCACAATAGCAGCTGGCAAATCAAACTCACTCATTTTCCATTTAAATAAAATTGTGCAGAAATTACTTTTAGAAGTTTATGAATGAATGCCTCCTAATTATAAGACTCTGTTGCTATTGCTGTTTTGAAAGTGCTGTCCCAGTCTAACCCAGTCCTATCCCAGTCCTCGGTTTAAAAACGTCAACATAGTTTTTTCTTTATTTATCAGAGAGAGAGATTTATAGTTCAGCAAGGAGGAGAGACAACATGTTTTTTTCTCTTAAATAGGATTGGCTCTTCAATTCAACCTCACAAACACACACACACATTCATCGTTTCAACTGTAAAGTGGCAGGAATGTTAACAAGCTTAGATTTTTGAACCTGCACAAAGGCTGACATTTAGCATGGTTCTTTAACATTTAGCCCATCCTGCAGGACGTGTTCTACATTCTAATACAAATGCCCTCACTCATTTCTCTGTTACCTGCTTCGCGTACAGCAGCAGATCTTGGCGGGATCTGAGCAGCGTTCTTCCTCACATGAACCAGCTTCTGCTTTTCTCTCATAGGAACATGGGGCTTACCTAGTGAATAAATCATTTACTGAACCTTCAAAGGAAAGCTTTTACAAACTAGCTGTTGGTGTCCCAAGGAAAATCTCGCTCCCTGGTCCACCAGACTATTTATTGAAGCTATGCAGCCAAGATATATAAAGTGCCTTATTTGTTACATATGCAAAGAGGTTAACCAATCACAACATGTCATTTAGATTTTACATTTACATTTGAAAGTCCTAAAAGTACAGTAGCATAAATAGCCCGGCGGAGTTACAGTATGTAAGAAAAGGAGTTACTGTATGAGCTTGCGCCTTTCACTAGAAGAACTTTACGTGAGGTTGCGCAAGACAGATTGTCCCTATTTAGTGTACTACAGGTCAGTTTGTATTAAAATGTGTGTTAAATGACTACTTATCAAAACCACAGCAAGAATATTCATGTGTTAATTCATACTATTCTCATACGCGACCCAGTTCTTCATCTTTCTTCTTTTCTAAACTATCACTCCACATTTCTCATTTAAACTTAAACACACACAGATGGTTAGCCACTAAAATCCTTGGAGACAGCGGAGGGAGGAGAGAGTCGGGGTTGGAGCCCAGAATTTGTAAAAGACTAACAGTCACACACCACAGAAAAGAGAAAACCGCCCGGATGCAAACTCTTATGGAAGAGCTCTTACTCTTCTGACTATACAATGTTGCTATCGTGGAAGTAGAGGAATAAGAACATGGACAAGAGGATACGAGGAGAAAGGAATGAAATGTGAGGCTCGTATAACAAGTGGGACATTTTGTTTACTCGCCAAAAAGGAAGACCCTTCTGTGTGTCTTCACAGGGAAGATTCTTAAGAGAGCTAGACACATAATTACAAACATCCATTTAAATGCAGCACGCTCATATCATTTACAGAAATGCTGTCCTGTGTTTTCTCAAAGTAGATTCCTTGTTGCCTTTTGAGATATTTGGTTGACTGAGCAAGTCTGCTGTTTGGATTACTGGAGCCCATGTTACTGCTGAAGGACTGATGCACACGCACACACAGACTGTGTGGTTCTCCAGCAGCGACTGGAAGTCCACCACATGCAGAGATATTCCATCTCAGCTCAAGCACACACACCTGGCTGTAATCCTGCTTTTTCCAAGTTCACTCTGGCTGGTTGACATGGTCTTTCTGAGATATTAGCTTGTTGACTTTAGCTGTTAAGAGGGCTTGAGTGTTTTTGAGTTTGTGTTGTTGAGTTTGAGGATGTGAAGGGTTGAGCCTGTGTGGAGTTGTTCTCTGTGTATTGTTGAGTCTTTGTAGAGTTTGTTGAGTTTGTGTGGGGCTAAGTGTGTTACATTGACATACTGATGCACACACAAATTGGCTGATATTGTCATTGTTATCACAGCATCAGTTCGGCAGTTGGCGTAATGTCTGTTTGATGAATCTAGTTCTTTCAGGCAGTGGAGCTAAAGTTGTGTTTTACATGGAAAAGTTATAAAAAATATACGATTTTATTTCTTTTCCAGTCAAAATGTCAAATGGAACATTCTGACAAACACTATTGAGTTACTAAAATGGAGAGCATGCTGTGGGAGTAAGAATTGTTTTAAAAAGGCGAATGTATTGCATATATTTTTGTTTGCGATGCACTTCAACAGTTTCTGAGACAATACATGACTCATTTCTGCCAGTGGGGAGTTTGTTCATCAGCTGAAATGAGACAGATTTTAATTACGTATTGTGAATGTGTTAAAAGCGATTATGTATAATTGTTGCAGTTGTTTAGTTATTATTGTTTATAAGTAGCCAAGGGGAGGTGTGTGTCTTTCTGCATCTCAGGACCTCATGGGGTTTTATTAGCGCGTATGGTTAATGATTCCTAAACCTTGGCTGACCTTCTAGATTCTTACAGACATCTTAGTTTGAAAACCCCTGTGTTGTGGTCTCCCAACTCTAAAGTGAGTCCTGACTCTGCCTGCAACAAAAAAAGTGGGAGTATAGAGTATCAAGACCGAGCCCACTTACTCTTACATACACACAAACACTCAGACTCATCGGTGCTATCTCCTGAACGCTTATCTGTGGAATCTCCGTTTTGGAAATGTATCCACCAGCTCCTGCCTTCATTTAACTCCTTGGTTGCATTGATGTTGTGCATTTCTCAAAACGGAACAGTTGAGGAAAATTCGAAACATGGACTCTGACTCAGACTCTCCATTTAACTACTCGTGGCCATCATTCCCAAAGATGAGAATACGGAGACGGACATCAAAGCCAGGTAATGAGAGTGTGTGAGAGAACCATTTTTACCCATCTGCCACAATTATGCATCTAACAAAGACACATACTGTTCTTGTGTCTGTTTGTAGCGTTCTCATAAGATTTAGGTCATGTGTTTTTGTCTCAGTAATTGGATTGATTTTTGGTTCAGATACTGGCCTTTCACACAGGAAATAGTGAAATAGAATCTTAATTGAATTTGTTGTGTAGCGCAATAGATCATTACAAGCTTTATTTAGCAGTGAGTCAGTGCTTAAAAAGCTGGTAGTAATTTACAACATGAGTTTCCAGCCAGGCTTGCAGTGAGATGTATTTTTGATATGGTTATAAAACATTACAATGATCATTCCATTGGTACTGGTCTAAACGTTTTTCACCTGAAAAATGTGTATTGACTTCATAACCAAAAATGAATATGATGTGATGTTTGTGATGTTTCCTCATTGGTAATGTAAATGGTGTTATGTGATACCATGGTATCAAAAAATCACCACCTGTTGTGGGTCTCTGCTCGTAGAAACTAGTCAAAAGTCAAAAGCGTACTTTATTTTCAAACAAAACGCATCAACCAGCTTTTGTTTGTGGTATTGCTATTAAAATTATGGTAGCAAATCTGTGTTTAAGGTGATAGTCTGTAAGTACCGGAGCTGTGGTTGTGTTTCATACAGATGTGATTTCCCCAGCGGTCTGAAGGATTTCAGTCCGTGTGTGTGTGTGTGTGTGGAGAGGAATGAAAGTGAGTTGACGTCAGGTTTAGATTTTTCCGTTGTTGTTGGAAGCCCTTCACACGCATCCTTTACGACAGTGTATTGGGTGCCCCTCCGAGTTATCGGCATCTTAGTTTCATTTTAATGTACACAGTCATCATTTGCCAAGACACTTGCAACTCATTAAGTGCCAACGTACACAGACCATTCCTTTTAACCCTTATTTAATCTTGACGTGTTTATGTTTGTTGGACCTAATGTCTGTGAAATTGAACTAAGATTTTTGTTGTTTGAATGAACAGGTGTATGTGAACGGTCGTATTTCTGCACATACTAAGTAATTAGTGTGTGTGACATAGTCTGACAAAGTGTTCTTTACACACTGCACCACATTGGCTGCATCAGCATCACATATTCTGTTTTTGTGTGTGTGTGTGCGTGTGCGCCAAGAGGCAAATTTTATTGCTCTTTTTATTATTATAAATAATATTATTTTTTTATTTATATTGAAGTATTAGCTTTGTCTTAGCTGCAAATTTTCCATTGAAATAAAAATGAGACGATTACTGACGTACAGTATAGAGCAATATGTATATACATCATAGCGATTGTTAAGTCTTATGAGAATGTTTTGTATCTGAACCCATAACATTTGCAAAATGTGTGACATTGCTGGGCTCCAGAGGAGACACGTGTGAGGTCACTGAGATCTTTCTCATGGGTAAAATTTAATGGTAAATTTTAATTTCCCTTGCTGTCTAGGGGAAACAAGTGAGATCCCTTTGAGAGTGTGTGTGTGTGTTAAATGTGTTTGGCCCTGCTACACTATGAATGTATATGTAGGAAATTACCCTTTGATACACAGGATTTCCTTTACAATGTCCAGCCAGAGAACATCTCAGGCTTTAGACAGAGGGAGAGTGTGTCTTTGTGTATTTTGGAACCAGAGACCCCTTTTTCCTACAGTCTATCTGCAGTTGTCCTCCCTCCCTTCCTTCGCATGTTATTAATACATCCAGTACATTTAGCAAACACAATAACTACACTTATAAATGTGGCTTGATGTTATTTTGCGAACCTCTTTTAATATTTCACTGCATGTTTCACACATCAAGTTGAAAGTTGCCTTAACTGTCCCAGTATTAATATATATTAAACTATAAAATATAGTATTAGTAATAGTATAATATTATAAGGAGTAAAGTATTGGCTTTCACCATAATATAAATAATACAAAGGTAATAGAAAGTAATAGATGCACCAAAAATTATTTCCATTATTTATTTGTATTTTATCCATTGTTCTTGTGTCATTCCAAACCTATATGTACCTACAGTATTTGCAAAGTGCTTTACAGAATATGTATTGTATGGACAACAGCATTGATGTGTCTTTTGCAGTTTTTTTAGCTTAACAGCACTATGTCACACTGATCTGTTATATAGTAAGAATTAATAATAATTAAGAGGCAATAATGCTAAAAAATGATAGAATATATACTTAGAATGACTCAAAGATGAATGAAATGAGAGAGAATGAAAAATGAATTGTCGTTTTTGGGTGAACCATTCCTTTTAATTGTGTAAAAGGCACAAGCATTTAAAACGTTTAAAAACAGTGTTATGGCCATACAGAGAGTATGCTGTCGTGCTGTTTTCTGTTTTACTGCTTTCCTCTGCCTTCTTGGCATTCAAAGATTGCCCAAACACACACAGGCAATCAATCTTTCCAGAGAGCAGAGAACAAAGCAGGCAACCACATATGAAGTGACAGCTGTTCTTTACATCATGCTAACATTCAGTTTGTGTTTTTATTTTAGTTAAGTTAATGGCCCTTTTTTCTTTATTGTTTAACATAGTTTTGTTGTAAACATCTAAATTGTACTAGTTCTAGTGCTTGACACACACACATACACACTCACACACACTGATTTGACAATGTTTTTATTTTGACAGAGAAGGGTTCCTCTCCTGGATCCTGCTCTCCGTTTCAGCTTCATTCCACAGACTCGGCTGCTGTCAGACTCACAGCAATGCTTAGAAACTCCACTAAGGTCAGACGTGACACACATCGCCGCTCCTGCACATCAGCTCACTCAGTAGGTCAAATGTAGAGACATTCAGCTATTACATTTATCACATAGATTCCTCCTCTTCCCTTTACCTCCTTTCATTTGGCTCTTTTATCTTTTGATTGATCTCAATTAAAGTCTTGGGGAACGTCTTTATTTGGTCTGGGCTCATGCACATTGTATCCTAAAACTCCAGACACAATTCTTCTGCTGCTACACTTCTGTCGAAACAAAGCTCTTAAATGTGACATTATTGAAGACGTGCAACTATGATTTTGAGATTTCTGGCTTTCCATTTCTTAGAGATTCTTGGCTTTGCATTTGCAAGTTCTTAGACCCAGTGACAAAGGAAAGCATAACTGTAGTGAATTAAGTTATATTAAATCACTGTAATGTTTGTATCTTCTCCACTGTATCTTCTCCTGATAAAGGACGATGACCTCAATATGAAGTTCACTGTTCCTGGTGTCACAGAGGACAGTTCGGGGACAGATAATGGGGTGTGGCGAATGTTGGGGGTCTCGCCACCAGGAACAACAGACACACCTCAACTTGCTAAAGATGAAGAAGAGCGGAAGGGAAGGCATCTTGCCTCTTGCTCCTTTTCCCCATCACTACCTCCCTTCTCCCCCACCTCTCCAGCAGGACTGATGCTGGATCGACTTTTGAGGGCCACCCGCCCTACTGAACTGACATATAACAGTTCAAGCCCACCTACAGAGTCATGCGACCTAAGGTAAGCCTGTTAATGTTGATGTGCCTGTTATGCAAACATTTTGTGTCTGTGTCAGTCTTGGAGTTGTATGTATTTAGACAAGCATGTTTTTTTGACATTATTTAGTCAGGTTGATACAAACCCATGAGAATTTTAAAGAATTTTTAGATACATTTCATAAAACTATTTATTTTAACCAGGGGCTCCACAACTATTATGATCCAATGATTATGTTACAATATATAAAAAACAGAACATTCTGTAGAACGCCTATAAACTTAAACAGGCAAACACAAATAAACCCAGGGCATCCTGACAAGGTTCCTGGGACCTATTTGGTGCGGATGCCGTATGAAGCAGGAAATTATACAGTTCTATGTTTTCCAGTTGTAATGCGTCAGCAAACTGGAATTGCAGGTTAATTTAAAAAAACATTTCCATGATTTGAAAGCTTCTGCACAAAGTCTTGCCATGAGGTTTGTGAGTAACTGGCAATGCATGTGCCCCACTGAAAGAGTTGAAAATTTACAGTGTTTAAGTGATGGTCATCTTACTCGCAGTGATTGAGAATTTTTAGAAGTCCAATCCTCTCTTTAAGCCCGAGTTTGGTGGCCTTGGAAATGGACAGTGAAGAGGATGATGATGATGACATTTTAATGAAGAAGCCCCTCCCTCAGCCAGCCCCTGAACTCAAAAATGGCGAGGAAGACTGTGTCAAGTTTAAGCCCACCCCTGATCTTACCTGCACCCGTTCTCACTCTGCCACCTCTGCTTCTAACCCCGCCCCTATAAAGGTACCACACCCACTTTAAATGAAACGCAGAATCGTACAGCAATCGTACAGACATTCTTACTGTACAACCTCACTTTAACTATAAGCGTCCCTACAGTAAAACAGACATACTACAAATACACAGATCATCTTGACTGAAGAATTTTACTTGTACCATTACTACTGACTTCATGCATTTACATTTATGCATTTGGCAGATGCTTTTATCCAAAGCGACTTACATTGCATTATACTATACATTGTTTCTAAGTATGTGCAATCCCTGGGATCGAACCCATGACCTTGGCATTGTTAAAGCCATGCTCTAGCCACTGAGCTACAGGAAAGCATGTTTGAGCATTATGAGGTAAAATTGTTTATCTTTCTTCTCAGGATGTAGAGCAAGGCATCCGTCTTCGTTCATATTCCTACACTTCCCCCAAAATCAGCCTGCTGCCTCCACGATTCAGTAGAGATGCTCACCCTCCACCCACCGACCTCAACCAGGGTCAGATCCTCTAGCTTTTTATAAGTTATACTTAATAAGAGACTTATTGTTTTACTGCATAAATGGCTGAGCAAAGAAGATTAACATCAATTGTATTTCTTTTAAAATCTGATTTAGGCAAATGAGGGAAGATAGGAAAGATTAATTTATAATCCATTTAACTACTTTGTTACTGAACATATTTAGTACCCGTATATCTTTGAATCTATTGTGTTAAAGGTGTAACAACAACATATTACTCTTGTCTACATGAAATGCTTTTTTAACCAACAGATTATGTGAATTTACTGACATCCATTGAGTTTGGTTTTCTCCCAGCTTCTTTGCCAGTTGCTGCCTCTGAATGCCATTTTTAGCATCAATAATCCTGTTCTGTTCTATTCATCCAACACCAAATGTTGTTTATTATCATGGTTATAGGAAAGATCTGGTATTCTTTCTTTGTGGTGCTAAAACAATTTAACAAACCTGAATATTAGCCTTTACAATTGATCGTCCTGGGTTACAAGAAGCATGTTTTGTAGCAACTAACCAAACCGTAGTCAAAGACACACTACTAACAGTTGTCTTGGAGAGTGGATGGCTGTGTCTCAAAAGGCATGTTTGAACATTTGGTTATGAGAAGCAGCCTGTGTGCTGACATATAAGGTATTGGCTCTTTCATTAATGAGCAATTGTCATTTAATCCAAAATCTGTCTTGGACTAGCACACACACACCTCTTTTCTCTGTGTGAGTATGTGTATGTAGAGTAGTGCTGGGCTGTAGTGAGTGTCATATCCACTGTGTCCTGTAGATGGCGCCCTCTCTGGCAGCAGTGGCAGCAGATCTCTCCTACAGGCACTGTCTCTGTCTAAATCTCTATCTCTGCTCAACCCTGTTAGTAAGTACAGCCACGCCAGGAGGCCTGCTCGCCTGCCCGCCTGCTTTCCTGCTCGCCCGCCACCGTACCGCACACTGTTAACAACACTGCACATTGTCGTCTCTGTGTTTATGTGATAGAAAATGTATAGCTGAGAAAAGGATGAGTGTGTGTGTTGGTATAATTTAACACTGTCATGTTTATGTGTCTGGATGTGTGTGTACAGAATGTGTAAGTTGTGTACACGTCTGTGGTTGCTAATCCACATGCTTTGCTTTGCTCGCTGGTTGTGGAAGCCTGTTTGCAGGGTGTCTGCGTTCACCTTTTTGAGGTTCCATTTTTGATGAGATGTTTGTTATAATAAGATTGTTGGAAAATAAGGTTGTAATCTTAAGTCTGCAGATGAATGTGTCAATGAGGAAACTGTATGTCCTTATACGTCAAACATGTTTCTGTATGATCCTTGAAGAAGCCACCAATAAATGGCCTTTGGAGAAAGGAATGTAAATGATAAAACCTGCAAAGACATTTAAGTATGTAATCTTTATATCAACATCATTTTTCTCTTCCCCACAGAACATCGTGCCAGCAGCACATCAGAGCAAGCTCAAGAGAAAAGGTAATGCAGACCCCCACAAAACCTGTCATCTCTCCTGATTCCTCCATTAGGTATAAACCAGAGAATAAAACAGTTGAGTAAAATTCACCACTGTTTATGATGACACGGTTGCCGGGCAACAGAGTGCTTCCTGTTAAAATTTGAAGGTCTTGTGTTTTTGAGATTTTAACCTTTTTAAAGTAAATGACTGCAATGGGAGAGTACCAATAATGTAATGTAATATAAATAGACACAAAGAGATCTGTGTGTGCTTGTGTGCAGTTGCTAAGCGAGATACACTTTCTGTGATAAAAGCGGCTTTTATCTACTTTAATGCATTTTCTTTTATCATTAGATTTGCTGCATCTAAACTCATGTCCAGGTGGTATTTAAAAATGTGCCTGTTTTCATTCTCACTCATTTTTACAGCAAAGCACCATAGCGCCACCCAGGGACCGTTTTTGTGTGAACATGTTATAATGGAAGTTCAGCATGTAATTTTGTGTGCGTGCATGTGGGTGAGTGAGAGAGAGAGAGAGAGAGAGAGAGAGAGCTCTATAAACACTCAGAGTGTTGTACTGTACCTCTATAGGGAGTTAAGGTTCCGTAGACGAGCTCAGTCGGCTGATGATGAGCCCAGCACAGAGCTGGCCGACTCCCTCCAACACCTCACACTCTCCGAATTCCTCAAAGAGTATGTCAATGCAATGCCCCCTTCCTTAAAACACCAACCGCACCCCTGGCACAACCCTTTAAACCTAACCCAAACGTATTTACTCTGAAAGCCTCTAACTACTGTGTAATACCCAGAATGCATCATCACACACTGGCATGATTGCTAACTTTTAACTTCTGTGCGTCAACACTAAAATACATTATAACCCTTACAAAGCTTCTATACATGTGACCTAACAGCACTCGTCTCGCAACTCACCCCCCACCAAGCAAATATTTGCAATGAGGTATGCGGAGAATGTTCTCACCACTCTGCTGTGCCCTTGTTATAAAATCTAGGGTGATGACTAATCATTAATTTTCCTCCAGCCAGGAAAGGATGGCATGACTTACCCTGTAACAAATTACATTATTATAACTTTCAACTGTACAAGCATGTGTTTGTGATTAATGCGTACCATGTGATTAAAAGTGATTGAAGTGGACTTGTGTGTTGAAGGATTGAGGAGGAAGAATGGGACAAATATATCATCCCTTCCAAAACAGAATCTGAAAAATACAAAGTCAGCCGCACATTCAGCTTCATCAAAAGCCGAATGTACAGCACACGCAACAAGAATAAGGTAAACACACACTGAGTGTAACACTAAGCATTCTGGCCTATGTTTATATATCTGTGTTTATATATGTTGAGTTATAGAAATCACACATAAATGTAATACTTTGTTAACCTGGTTGTTGCCCACTGTGTCCTTTTATTAGCCGTCCAAACGGGAAGAAACACATAAGAGGGGTAAAGACTCACTGTTTAGCTTAAAATCAATCAGGGGACTCCCCTTTTAATCATTAAACCTGCTTTTGGCTGTAACTCTTTTACCAGCTGCAAACACGCTGGTGGCCTTTATTTGCCACATAAGCATGTCGGACTAACGACGCGAGCAGAAGACTTTGAGATAAAAATGCTGAGTTTCATGTGCAGTCATGGTAATAGAAACCTTTGTTATGTGGACTGTCAGTGATCTCATGGCCTTCCCTTGGTTCTTTAAGGGGAAAGGGAAGGAGAGAGAGACCAAAGACAAGCAGGGACACCAAGGGAATGGACACCAGTTCTCAGGTGGATCTGTTCTGGGTTCGACACATTGTGAGATCTGTGGAAAGCCCGCTTCTGGGAAAGAGGTCCTCCACTGCACATGTGAGTTCGTTTTAACAAAGAACTAATAGTTACATTTGAGTTATCAGTTTTTGTTAAAGACTTATTTCCAACATGTATGTTTGTGGTTAGTCACTCTAATTATTTATGTGTTTTGAGAACGTTTCAAATCCTTTTGAAAATTTGCTAGTTCATTTAGCTAATTAGCTAATAAATTTGCTAGTTCATTTAGCTAATTTCTTCTGTATTTTTCTAGAATGTTTCTAGATTTGTTTATAGTATTTTTCTCTTTCCTCTAGACTGTGCAGTGAGTGTCCATAAGGGCTGTAAAGACTCAACTACGCCATGCCAAAAGGTGGACTGTGCTTGTGTTTGCATAAGCCTTACACATCACCTAACCTTAATAGTTAAACTCAGGCACACATACAGTATGCCCATGTATGGTCAGACATAGTCAAAATGAAGTGTGGGGGAGCACTGATGAGTCAACGCATGATTATTGTACATGATTACAATACACAATGCGCTCACAATTGTGTAGTGAATATAAGATGTACCATTAAACTTAAACAATTATTTCAATAATAATAATATCAATGATGCCTTTTACAGAAACCTCATGACAAATATTCAGTGACGACAGTAAAGAGCAGAACAGCTTCTCTTCCTCAGAGTGAGTTTTGCTGGTTTATTATTAAACATATGAAAGAAAATTTGTTTCAGTGAATAACTTTCACCTTTTTTACATCCTAAGCAGTTTTTAAGGCTCTTATACTTTATCTCACCGTTTGTTCTTCCTCTCTGTCACATAGATTTTACAGTGCGTGAAAGTTCCTCCTCATCCTCTCAAATGGCCCCCTCTGCCTCGCTTCCTGTGATGACATCACGAGACTCCGCCCCTCAACCTTGTCCTCTGTCTAGAAGTGTGCCTGCAGTAACTGAAAGGTCTGACACCCTTTCTGAATGTTTAGTTAAAAACTAGCTATGCTAATGAATCTTAAACATTAATTGGCCCATTTGTTTTGTTTGCGTTGTCTTGAAAATGACCGTATCTCAAAATCATCTTATTATACTAAATATACTATATTCTATATTATGTAATATGGAATATAATTATATCATATTGTTATATATATATATATATATATATATATGTATGTATATATCTGATATGTAAGTGTATTTAGACTGAACAGTGTATATTATATAGAGTTATATAATTGCACATAGTTGTGCACAACCAACCCAAGCACACCGGATGCTTCCTGAAACTTTATTTCTTAAAATAAGTGAGATGTTTCCGTGGTATTTAAAATAAACATTTATAACATTTTACAATCAGGCTCAGTGAGAGCCCAGAAACAGATAGTGACTCCTCCCCCTGGCGGAACCACATCCAACCAGAGGATCTCCTCCAAACCTTGGAGTCTTCAACATCCACTGATTCATCTCTCGTTGAAGGTACTCAATTGCTACTCAGACAAGACAACATGTTTAATGTCCAGCGCTTTATAGATTTAACTTCAACAATTTTGCATTAACCTACACAGCCTTAACACATTCATGTTTTAACACATCAAAGTAACATTTGTATCCCACCATTCCACACAGACTCTGTGGACGCCTCTCTGCAGAACGAGCTTGTGATGAGCGCAGTTGATTTGGAGGCGGAGTCATGGAGTCTCGCAGTAGAACCTCAGTTCTGTAAGATGCAGGAAAAACTTATTATCAAGAGACAGGATGTCATTTACGGTGAGTTGAAACTGTTTTTAATTGTATTCTTTTAAATGTTCTGTGCACTTGTGTGGTTTGGCCAGTTGTATTTTATTATTTAAAATGATTGCTTGTGTTTGATTGATTCAGAGTTTATGCAGACAGAACTCCATCATGTTCAGACACTCATGATAATGGCAGAGGTCTTCCGGAGGGGTATGCGGGAGGAGGTCGGGCTGGATGCGGACACTATTGGCCGGATTTTCCCCTGTTTAGATGACTTACTCCTGCTGCATCGTGACTTTCTGTCAGGGATGAGGGAACGAAGGCAAAGCTGCGCCCAGCTCAACAACAACAAGAACTACCTCATCCATCGTGTGGGGGACATTTTCCTGCAACAGGTCTGTAAACTGTAGTAGTCTATAATATATCTGATTTACATTTACGCATTTGGCAGACACTTTTATCCAAAGCGACTTACATTGCATTATACTATACATTGTATATGTACAATGCTTCAAAAATAAAAGAACCAAAACATGGGCCAATATTGTTCATTTACCCAATAAATGTGGTGTGCATTTGTGTCCATCACAGTTCTCCCAGGAGAATGCAGAGAAGATGAAACAGGTGTATGGCGAGTTCTGCAGTCACCACACAGAAGCGGTCAGCTTCTTCAAAGAGCTTCAGCAACAGAACAAGAGATTTCAGCTGTTCATCAAAGTAAGAGACGAGTGTATTCTCTCATGCTTTTTGGTAACACTGGATTTCAGTGAAGTTCATCAATCCATGCTTTTTGCTTCCGTAGCAACAGAGTAGCAACTTACTGGTAAAGAGGCGAGAGATCCCAGAATGCATTTTGTTAGTGACACAGCGAATCACAAAGTACCCTGTCCTCCTGGAGAGAATACTGCAGTACACAGAGGGTATTTTTCCTTCTCACACACACAAATACATAAATATACAGATGCATATATACAGAACACATAAGACTGGACCTGCGTGTCTTTTGTGCTCTCTCTCTCTCTCTCTCTCTCTCTCTCTCTTTTTCTTTTATGGTCAGAGGGCACAGATGAGCATGCTGATCTGTCACGAGCACTAGTCCTGATTCGAGAGTTGCTTTCTGCTGTGGACCAGAGTGTGAGTCAGTATGAACAGAACCAGAGACTGAGCGAAGTGCTGGGTCGTATGGAAAACAAATGCTCCACTAAGCTGAAGAGCGGCCACACTTTCCGCAAGCAGGACATCACTAGCGGCAGGACTCTGCTGCACCAGGGTCCTCTGCTCTGGAAGACAGCCACAGGAAGGTTAAAAGGTCGGTGCACGCCATGTTTTTATCCCAATAACTGAACGGTCCAGTTAAGCACAGCATGAACAGTCACAGCACAACATTCCAGTATTTCAACACATGCAAAGTGGTCAACTACAGAGAAAACAAATAACTTCTTACTACTTTATAAACAAAACAATTACATATTAATATCAATAATGTTTTGGTAACATTTCAATTTTTTAAAAATGTAATTAATACTATATACATTTTATACCTTATTTTAAAATTAATTACAGCTATTTTTTATTACTACAATCTATGAATGACTTATTAGAAATAGTTCAGATTTAAGTTTCATCAATCTAAATGACACAAAGCAGTTTTTTACTTTGGGGTCAGGCGACTGAACCTTACAACTGTGATAAAAAACATTTTGGACATTGAATGGCATTGAAGTTTTATCTGTGATTGTACAATGCAGGAAGATCTGCATCACGCAGTATGTCAATACGATAAACATATAATCATCCACTTGTATTTAATTTGCATCTACCCCAGTAGATAAAAGATCTGAAGATAAGCAATGCTGGTATTTAGACTTTTCTTGAGTGACATGGATTTAAATTCATTAACTCGCTGGTTCCAATTATCCACAGATGTGCTGGCGCTTCTTCTGTCAGATTCATTGGTGTTCCTTCAGGAGAAAGATCAGAAGTACATCTTTGCTGCTGTGGTTGGTTTCTTTCATTTTTATATGTTTTCAACTTCATAGATTTTATGGAGGTGTATGTAAACGTGGTGACCTTCTCTCGTCATGGTTCTGTCTCTCAGGACCAGAAACCTCCAGTAATCTCCCTGCAGAAACTGATCGTGCGAGAGGTGGCCAATGAGGAGAGGGGCATGTTTCTGATCAGTGCCTCAGCTGGGCCTGAGATGTATGAGGTCCACGCTGCTTCTAAAGATGAACGCAACGCCTGGATGAGACTCATCAGAGAAGCTGTCGAGAAGTATGTAGGACTGTGTGTATAATATATGGTACGATTTTCACTAGTAGAACGTATTCTTGATTCATAAGCCTAACGTTGATTCCTAATTAATTTACCAGTCAATCCATCACTGTTCTTTGATGGTGATGCTTGTATTATGTCAATCTTGATTCTTCTGTGTAAGTAAAGCCGAGATATTGACCGTGGAAAGCTTTTTTGATCTGTTTTATTTGATTGGTATTTGGTTGTAGTAACTTCGGCTTATGTTTGTTTTGCTAAGTTGTCCTGAAGAGGAAGATGAAACCTCAAGTGAGTCAGAAGAGGAAAGAAGAGCGGCTGAAGCCAAAGTTCAGAAGATCTACAGGCTGCAAGGTGATACAACCACTTCTGATAAATCACCATGTTGTTTTATGGGTCAGAGCAGGTCAAGCGTTCTAGCTGCTTAGCATGGGCTAGTTAGCCCTCTGCTGGTAGATGCATCTACTACATTATTCTCTATTGCCAACCATTCAAAAGCCTGTAGTCTGCCAAATGATTTTTTTGTCAGAATTTCTCCTATTCTTTACTTGAACAAGTTTTGTGTTAGCAACAGAAAACTCATTTTTTTGAGTGTGACAACCAATGACCTTCTTTCTCAGAGACTTTGTGTGGCCACGATCAGCTGATCTGTGCCAATCTGGAGGAAAAACTGCACATCTATGCTGAGCTGTCAGTCATGGCAGGCCAGCGTGAGGCAAGACCAGAGCCCAGGCTGCTGGTACGACCCAGCACTGAAGATATTCCTCAGGCTGCTGTGTTGCTTAATGCTGCTCTTAAAGAGGGTGAGAAGCTGCTGAGAATATACAGTATATAATCCACATAGAGTACTGCCCACACAAACATACCTGAACAAATATTTTGTTTATTTGTCTATTTTATATTCAGAATTGACTACATGTGTTGAATATTCTTATAAACTTCTGTAATAACATAAGTAGGCTAGAAAACTGCCTGTGAATTGTCACTTGTTTGTATCTTCAAGTTTCTGAAGGAAGTTTTAAAAGCATTAATAGTTTTAAGCAGAATTTAGTCAATTAAATAGTCAATTCTAGCATTAATTTAGTTGTTGAAACATAAGACAAGCTAAAATAAAAAGAATTTCAGCGAGGTGAGGGGACTACAGCAGCCGTGCACTGTGCCTCAGTGTACCCCCTTAGCAAAATTCAGTTCAACCATCAGTTTCACACTTTCCCTCCGATGACAAACAATGAAATTCTGACAGATGACAGTTCACCGGAAATGCCCGAGATGGCTTGTCGAAAACTTGCATAGTCAATTCTCTCTCACTCACACACCCACAAATACACATGCAGATTGTAGTTTATTAAAAATAAAACATGACAGGCCCTTGTTATAGGCAGCTTTTATGATTCAAACCCAGATGTAACATTTAGTTTGCACTCTGTGTATGGTGCAATTGAATCATAATTGAAGCTAGAGAAATATCAGCACCAAATGAAACACTGTAGTTCATATAGCTGGTAATGAGAACATCAGCAAAGAACTAATGGACAAGCCATAACAGCTGAAAAAAACTGAAAGTGAAATTTGAAGTGTGAAGTAAAGTGTGAGGAGAGTTATTAAATCATTGTAGATTAAGTTTGCATTTCCCATTGAGTGTGAGTTTCCGATCTAATGTGAGTGCAGTTTGAGAAATAAAGATGTTTTTTGCATGAGTAGGTGTTTTTTGTATAAGTAATCTTTGCAGTCATTAATATCTTGCTGTCTCTCTGTCTCTCTCTCTCTCAGCTGAGAACCTGATAGCAGCTCTCTCCTCCCACTGTGCATCTCTTCCCATCCTGTCCGGTAAAGAGAAGCAGATCCAACCTGAACCCAGCACCTCTCCCTCCTCTCTGACCTCCGAGCTTCAGAACCCCCTGGCTGACACCTCGAGGAGTGAGGTGGAGGAGTGGAGAGGAGAGGAAGGTCTGGAAACACAAGCTCTTAATTACAGCACAGTTGCTGAAGATCACAACATACATGTGAAGGTAAAGTATCCTGAAACCTGCTTTTATCAAACGTGTACTTAAACATTTATCATTTACACAGATTATTATACATTATAACTTAATATACTGTATAATGGCAATAACTGTAATTGTGTAAATATAATTTTAAAGCATGATTATGCATAGAAATATATTTAAAGGGGTAAGAAAGATTAAAAGTTTCTATACGAGTGATTTTAACTACATCCTTCCCCAGAAGCCCATGTTCAGCATACAGTCTCCAATCGCCGCATGAATAATTAACCTTCCTTTCTCCACGATCACCTCTCATAATTTATGTTACTAAGTATTAATGAGCTTGAAATAACAGGAGTCCATTTCACTGCCTCAGGGGCCCCATTTCATTAAAAATAAAAGCAAAGCGTTAGGCCTTCATTTCCTAGGATCTGTTTTCTGCTGTGTTTGGCGGTGCTGTACAGTACGTCATGCTGATGTGTTTCTGTGCTGCTGACCTGGGCACAAGCTCATGCAAAGAAATGATCAATATTTAAAAGAAATGATCCCTCGTTTCTTTTTTTTAAATAAAAAACAATGCAGCTACCTTCCAGCTGCCCGTCTGACATTTTATTGTAGTTATAAGCCCTTGGCATTTATATTTTCGTTTTTATTATTATATATTATATAATAATAATAATATTGTAATACAGTAAATTATTATATTTGTGTTTAGTACATTTTCACCGTGCTAATTGTGACAAATGTAACTAACCTGTTGCACATACCCAATAGCCTGAACAACAACAATAAATATAAGTGTATGTCCACCAGATGGCGCTGTAAACCTCATAATGACAGACAGGACATAAATCTTACCTTAAGAGGGCAGACTTGTTTTGTGCAGATGTTTGGCAAAAAAATATCGTACTTATGGCAACTCTCCTCCCATTGACTTTTTCAAGACCACCAACGTACAAAACAGCACTAATAATATTGATCCTGAAACACTTTTCAGGCCAAGACTGCATTTAATGGACCCAGGAAACTGCCCAGTGCAAAATATATTGAATGCATTGGGTATAGCAGCCATTATATCTGGCATATAGGAGTTTCTGTGGTGGTTCCCTCATATTTTGGGAGCTAATCAATACACATGCCTTAATGTGAAGTAAACACAATGTATGCCCTTTCAAATAAAGTGCAAGAGAAATATGTTTGCCAAAAACATAAATTAAATATATGGAGCAGTTCAACAGTAGAACGTACTGATATACCACAGTAAGTAGCCTGACTAGTGTTGGAGCTGACAGTATATTTAATTGGACACAAACAAAAACAATGTTTGTTTTGGTTTTGCTCAGATTTGTTTTATTTTTGTTGTTTATTGTCTGTTTCTTGGCTCAATGTAGGTGAATCAAAGTGTCCAGAGTTTGACTCAGCTGCTGTACAGTCTGCAGGTGAGCTCACCTCTGTCACAAACACACACTAACTGAGAATAATTACAGTGGACAGACCTCTGTCTGCTTACATCAGACGTACAAGCAACATGACTCACTTGTAATAGCTCTGTCCAAGCCTTAGGTGTTACACTGCCTATACGCGTCCCTCCAACTATGCTAGAGTCTTATATAAGACACTGTGGTTTTGCTTTATAATAGAATGTATTGTAATGCAGGCATTGTTGAACATAGACATTAGTGTCACCTGCAAAAGCTCTTTGCTTTCCTTTAGAAACTGTTTAAAACAAATGGTACTTTAGATACCATTGTCAGAATGTTGGCATTTATTTGTGTTTAAATGGAAGCATAATTAATTTAGTCACTAACGATTTAAACAACAGGTGCAGATTTTGCATAGAGCTTATGTAAGTTGAGACATGTAGTTGCGACATAAAGACACACAATAAACAGTGACTGTCTTTTAATGATACAGGGAAGATGATTAGAAAAAGGGCAGTCACCTAGCAACAGTTTAGCCAGGAATGACAATACACACTACACAGTATTTAACAGATCCCAGAGAATAAGGGCCATTGTTTACGGTGATCAAAGATGTCTTACCTTTGATCCCTTTTACTGTGAATAGGCTGCGGTCACCATCCAAGACAGTTGCTATGAAGTTCAGAGGCTCCTCCTCCTCCTTTTATCAAGCCCATCCCCTCATCTCAGTTCCCGGCCATTTTCCATCACTCGAGGAAACCAGGCCTTGCAGGAGCAAGAGCGCCAACGGGAGGCAGAGAGGCGGCGAGAGGAGCTGGCAGACGTGGCCCGTCTGCGGGGCGCCCTAGAGCGGGAGCGCCAGCAGTGGGAGCGGGAGTGCCAGACACGGCAGGTACAACAGTGGGAGATGGAGACGGCGCTGGAGGAGAGGGAACTCTTGTGCCACCTAGAGGAGCGGAGGCTACAGAGCGAACGCCAGGAACTCCAAGAGCAGCTACAGGAGTACCAGCAGAGCCTGGAGAGGCTGAGAGAAGGTCAGAGGAGTGTGGAGAAGGAGAGAGAAAGAGTGGACACTCAGCGCAGGCTGCTGGAGAGTTTTAAGCGTGAAGCCCACCAGAATCTGGTCATTCCACTGGATGGACAGCAGACACAGGTGAAGAATTGTGTGTGGGAATGTGTGCCACTCAGTGATGGTTTGCGAGGACATCTCCTGGCCATGTATAAATTAATATTGATCAAATTTGTGCTTTTAACATAAATAGACTTACACTTAACAATGCTTTTATAGTAGGTTTACTTGTTTTTACTTTTTCATTAATATTCATCAGACCTGTTGGTTTTACATATAGAACAAAACAATGGTAACCTTCTACAATCCAGATTGTAGCTATATAACACCATCATATCTTTTTATGCAGTGAATTATGCCCCCCTACACAGATCGCCATGAGGTTTTAAAGTAGCATTGTGTGACTTTTTGTGTGTTTTGCTTTGTGCATATGTGTATAAGTATTTTCTCTCTCTGTGTTTGTATATGTTTGAAACATTCCTGAAACCTTTAGCTGCAGGCATGATATAAAAGCACAGCGTGAGGCTGCAGACACAGCTGTCTTCTAAACGCTAAATTATCTCTGCGCTCATCTGCTCTTTCCTCATCTCTCCTTTACTCTGTTGCCAAAACACCCAGGTAGTGATGTCATAGGAAAGCTTTCCCAAATCCTCTCTCATCTGGCTTTGAAGATGGAACAAAACTGTCAGTTATGAATTCAGGACAGTGATGATATATATGTTTTTCCTCTTATCACATACATTTTTCTTTGTTTTAAGCTTAAGCAGTATCGTACAAGCAAGAGTGCTTTACTGTTGAACTGTGCTAATATTCAGCACAACGGGATGACTGCGGGTGTGATATTGCTTTGTACAATAGTTCTTTAAACAAGACCCATTATGGCCAGCCTGTCTGAAACAGAAACATATAAACCATTCTAGTTCCCTTGTACTAAATATAAGCACTATTGGAACTTAGAACACCAATTGTCCAATCAAAACCCTAAAAGCTACTTTCTCAGTGCTGTTTGCATTCCTTCTTTCTTTATGTTCTCTCTCCTCACTGGTTGTTCTTATTGTTTCAATGTGTGTCCTGCCTCAAGTCAAATTGTTTCCATTAAAGTCCATGCCCAGTCCTTTATACACACCCTAACAAATAAGAATTCTGCAGAACCCCAAACACACCAGGGTTTTTAAGGTCCAAAGCAAATGTTGCCTTTTCAAGCACAGACAAATCAGGTGTGGCAAGCCACCGAGGAAGAAAACGTTTCTTTCTTTGGCCTGTTGTACACAGAGGGGCTTCAGCTGCGGTCAATGTCTGTTTCTTCAACACACACAAATACAGCCAGGTCTCTGATTCATTACCTGGGATAATGAGAGCAAGTCGTGGCTCATCAGTCTTAGGCCATGTCAAGCGGTCTTAGCCTCTGCCTCCTGACTGTGTGCTATTAAACAATATAGTGATTAATGATAATTGAAAAGCTCCTACCAAGGCTAAATAATTAAAAACAACTCAGTGGATTCTCCTCTGCAGGTCAGGGAAATGATGTTTCATGATTTTAAAAAGAATGGTTTAAAAATGACCAGAAACTGTGCAAGGGCGAGATGTAGGGCAATGGTGTCCATCTGGCTGCTGCTTGCTCTGTCGCATTTTAACTGCATTCAGAGATGCAAGGTTGGAGAGTTACTAACTAAAATGAAATGAACTGCATTTTTCAGTAGTGTGACTATTTCAACTCTTCAACAGTATGTAGTAAAATTCTGTTTGTTCGTTCTGTGTCTTAAATTCAATTCTGAATTTTGTTTTTTTCTAGTTTTAAACACTGCTTTGAACGCCATATGTTTAAAAGACCCATGTCCCCAGTACAGTAGCTTCCATGTTGTAAGCTGCTTTAGTCTGTAGAATACAGTTGCTATTTAGCACTGCAAGCTACAGTCTAAATGCAGCTTTCCCAATGCAAAAACGTCTGGTTAAATTCTGTTCATTTAGCTGCTTATATGCTTGCTGTACAGATTACCACACCACAGAGCTGTTGAAACCAACACTCTTGCATTTAAATATGTTATGATTACAGACACAGTGATTTATCTGAATCTGAGACGTAAAATTATTTTTCAGTCTTTTTGTCTGATTATGATTCTTTGGATTCCCCTCAGAATGGCATTTATGAAATAGCTGTGTTGTCAGTTTCTATTCACCATCTAAGCTTTGACCTTTTGAGGAATATACTTGTCTTCCTGTAAGTCTGTCTCGCACACAAACCCCTTGCAATAGATTTAGTCATTTTTGTTTGTGTTGTGTGCGGGGGCTGATTAGCACAGAACAGTGGATCTGAGCTTGTTTGAAAAGGGTCAACAGCTATGATTCAGCCTGGCCTTTACTACGTATATGTAACAGACTGAATGAACAAGAGAGAAGAGGTGGAGGTGATGTCTGATGGCAAAACAAAACATTGTTGTAGACTGTTTAAAAGTTTTTTGAAAGTAAGTTCTATATGTTGGAACACAATGAACTTTGTATGATTATAAATGTTATAGTCTTTGAGTACGCAGCCAAAAAATAAGTACAATGAATGTATTTAGGAATGAAATAGTCCTTGAACGACAGCACAAGATGAGCTCCTGTGGAGGTAATTAAAAAAATAACACAGCTCTTAGGCTTGAGATTAAAACTTAATTAAATATCTTGACCGACATGTTATTGATATGTCAATCTGCTGAATTTTGTGACCATGAAGGTTTTTTTAGAACAGCTTGTTTTTGCAGGGGTCCCTAAATGTTCAACATAAGTTTAGTGTATGTGTTCTGTAGGTATTGTTTTGTTTTTAAAAGTGAGTTATATAGTACATCTCTGTTCTCCATCTTGCAGGATACTGGTCACCTAGGTGAAGCGAATGAGCATGGATCTGTTTATGTGAACGAGGCAGCGTTTGTATCTTCCTCTCTAAACAACAGACACATCCAACACCATCCACTCCGCCATCATCAGACCGGCCACCTGCACTCAGGATCTCTGGGATGCTCAGACTCTCCCAGTGCTCAGAACAGTCTTAATTCACTACTGGCACGATCCAATCACAGACGCAGCTCTGTTGGAGTGTCAGAGGAGAGCTGGATTGGAGGCTTATTATACTCGGACCCTCTGAGAAGTCAAGGAACAGAGAGTTCAAACAATGGTAATGTTTTGATCTCAGTCAACATGCACTTAGTCGAACATCAATTGTTTTGCACTTCTTTGGTTCTCAATATTTTGTTTTGCTTCTTTTATCATCTAATTTACTTCTTTATGCAGTATTTTTTTATTTATATTGTGCTGATCGACTTGGGCTTATACTGACATCTGGTGGTTTGGATGAAGCGTTGTATAAACTACATCGTTTTCAGTTGCCAGCGCCTATTAAGTGAGAAATTAAGGGATTATGAAATGAGTAGCGTTCAGTCATATGATTTAAACATATCTGTCTGTGTGAGGCAGCTCAGCTAGGCTTCTCATATGACTGCATTAATCTTGTGAGTACACATGAATCAAAACAGTTTTTTGAATTGTTAAAAATACTGTTGAAAATTTTTCAACAGTACCATTCTTTCTTTATGGTTAAAACATTTTAGTAAGGAAAAAAATGTGTATATCTTACAACAAACTGATACAAACTATGATACAAAAAACAATTGTATCATATTGATTCGGCATTTCCTCTTCTTCAGTGAATCATTACTAAAACTTGTGTTGCAGCAGTGAAGGTCAATATGCTCTCTTTGTGTTGTTAATCTATGTTTAATAGCGCAAGCACACACACAGGTCCAAACACATACAGACACACGTCTCCCTCAGTAATCAATTGCACCTCTGTCTATTTGCTGTCGGGATGGCATGTGAATAAAGGGCCGCCAGCTACAGGAGACTGATTGGAACATTGATCTAAAAAATCTTTACCGAACTCATTACACAGTGACCTGTCATCTTACAAAAGAGAGGGAAAGCAACGTATTAATCAAATTTTACCACATGAGGTGTCAGTTTAACATTATGAATCGTCTATATCGAACTCTCTCAAGCAAATACTTTAAAAAGTCATTCAATGTGAAATGCACTTTTTTCAATTCAATTATTTATTTGCTTAAGCTGACAGTGCTAAAGGTTGCATACTTTCTAAAAATTGATCATCTTGATTAACCTTTTCGTTACTGACAGACCTTCATGTTTAGCTAGGTTAAAGCCTCACTTTCCCTTTAACATTAATAGAGATTTAGATAACCTAAGATAATTCACATTGCGCATTTAGCGAGTTTGACGTTATATTCGCCCAGAAGTTGCTAGCAGAGAAATACACCCAAGGCAGGTAGCGTGACTGTCTGTATATCATCTACCAAACATTCTCCTTGACCCGCTGAGTCAACAAATGATAACAAAGACTTTGCTGAAAAAGTCAGTAAAAAGGGGATTTTCGTTTGGAGTTTTGTAGTCTGAAAAAATATAAATAAACGTGCCTCTGTTGTTAATGTGACTTTGATGTTGATGTGACAATGGAATTCATTTAGTATGAAACCTCTAGAGTAACAAAAGATGATGCTGATGATTCTGAGGCTGTATTTTAAATAGAAAGGACCTTATGTGCAGAAACCCAAAGAAAACTAAATATTATGGGTTAGTTTTCATCTAATTACTAGCCGCTAACATAAAGGTCACAAAACACGTGTACATAATTCTGGCCTTTTGCATGTTTGTGATCAAATGAACTCTTATATGCATGAAGAAATATTGTTTTTGTCAAACTGGTTAGAAAGAAGGGATTTTATTTGATGCAACTAAGTTAATAGGTGGTACAACGCTGATAGTGATGGGTTTGAGTTAACAGGGTAATGCAGTATCAGTTCAATTATCAGTTCAATATCAGTTCAATCAATTCTCAGCAATTGAAGCACCTAAAAAGTTCTACTGACTTCAGCACTATTTGTTTCTAATTTATTAACACAGGCTTAACCTAGTAATTGAGTTTGTAATCACTTTATTTACTAATAAAACATTGAGCGTAAAACCCTGTCAAAACATCAATAAAATATACATGGGTGTCCACAATGGATCAGAATAATAAAGCAAGCTTCTAGTTGCTGGAAACTCCAAACGATCTCTTTACAGTCTGCCTCAAATTTTAAAATTTAATATTTTCTACTGAAGCAGAGAAATAAGGACATTACCTGTTATCACATTACCTGTCTTTTAATTATTAATGAAGTCTTTGATTGAAGTGCTGTTTAAATGAACAGACAGAAATATAACAACTTTTAATTATTCAGAGGTCAAGACCACAGCCTCACAATAGCCATTGTTTGACTTCTAGTGCTCAGACAACGATGAGCTAACAATATTAGCTCACATACACAAACACTGCCCTACAATATGAAAGAAAGTAATAAAACTGGAGGATTGTGTTAGTCCCCATTGTCAAGCAGGTAATTCATTGTGAGGGTGATTAATGAATTTCATTCACATCACATGAATCTTAATCATGTGATAGTTCACACCTTAATCACAAATGTGCTATAGAGGATCTTTTGTACTTCAGTGAATGTGTCTCACGGTAGGTGGTTTATTGTTTGACCTAAAGCTACAGAAAAAATTGAAATTAGCTTTTGTAAATTCTGTCTTTAGGAGGTTTGTCAGGAGGTGTTGAACGTTTGTCATTTTGTTATTGGATTTAACATGTTTAATTGGACAAAACCTTCTAGTTATTAAGACATTATATCATAGCCCAAATTGTCTCAATCTTCCTAAATCTGATTTTTGGTTATATTAACTATGGATTTAATAGTAGCAATATTGATTAAATATCATTTCTTTACAGATGTGGGTCAACTCAGTCACGTCCCGGAATCTTGGTGCGCAGGAGTCACAGGGGGGGGACTTTATCAAGGCGATGTCCTGCTCGTCAACCAGCCTTTTGTTACCATGGAGACAGAGAACAGAGATACAGATGGAGAGGAGACTATTGTGTATCTCTGAAAGGGACAAGATTTAGTCATTGCATCAAGATATATGGACTTGAATTTGACTGATCCCACTTTTTTTTTTAAATCTTTGCATACTTTGGCCTTCTGTGACATTCCCCAGACTTTATAGCACTTACTTTGATCTGTGTGTGAGATAGGGCCTGTCTGAGTGGCTGTATTTTGCTTTATAGCCTGAAGTTCACAATGACAGAATCGGGTTAGGCAGTTTCAGCACACTTTAAGTCACACACACACATATAAAATGCCCACTCCTGCCCACATTGCTGCGGGGTGTAATTTTTCTTCAACCGTCCTTGTCAGTTTACGGTTACTGGATGCTAAAATACTGACCCTTTCTTTCAGTAGGAAAACAATAACTTGATTTCTGAAAGCATTTATTGCATGCTGAGTGCTCAGTGAAGGTTATTAAGCATGCACATCTGCGTGTCTGCGTTAGGCTATGGAATCACATTGTCACCTCTTTCCAATTCAATTTCACACATTTGGAAACTGGTTTCATGTTCATATGGAGAAGAATATGTAATATGTGCTCTGCTTTATTCTTTTAAAATAGAACTTCACATTCATTGCTGTACATCATGCAAATGTAGAAGTCATTGTCTGTATTGTCAGTTACATATAGTAGTCTATATAAAGTGATTTATATAGTCATATGTAGTCAGAAGTTTGCAAGGTCTCATTAGCATACCAGTGTTCTCAAACTGTCTCAGATCTAACTGAATATATTGCCATGTTGGCCTAAAGGCTTTTTCATAGATTTTGCAAGTTGTCAGTTATATTATACACACAAGTGCAGTTTCATTGTGTTTTATGTGGATCAGGACTGTCATTGTTTTTTTGGTTATGGATATTTTACCAAAACAAATGCAGGCCTGTTGTCATTTTATGAGCACTTAAAAGTCCTTATTGAAATTCAAACCACGAATGATCACTGAAGATCAGTACTGGGGTTTAACCTGCACTCGGGTGAAAATAACAAGAATTTAATGTTTTTCTTGTTTGCTTATTTTTTTAATGACAATTGTATTGAAAACAGCTTTTTCCCTTTGCATGAAAACATTTGCTATATTTTGTGTTGTTTCTTCCAAAGCATAGACCTTATTTATTGCTGATACTTTAAGGAACAATTTTTATGTACATAACGCATGTTTGTATAATTGTTGTATGTAGACAGTTTGACTGTATCAAAGGGTAAATGTAGTAAATATGTTCATACATTAGCATGTTGTTTCTTGTTTGTTTGAGAGAATTACATCCATTCATGTTATCTGACAATTATATAGTATGTGTGGGAAACTGCTATAGTAGACCACAGATTTTAAAATTATGCATATTTTTAACAAATTGTTGGCTGACTTTGCAAGTAATGCAACTTGTGCAATAATTATGAAGTAGGAGATCATAATGAAAAAGAATTGTTTTGGAAAGAAAAGGTATTGCGATATTACATTTTAATGAATGATTGTTATAACATTTTTCCCCTTTGAAATAATGTGCACAAGTGAATCATAAACATAAGCAGGACTATGTGTATGAAAGTGAATAGGGTTCATTTGGATGTTATGTTGACATCACAAAATTGATTCTGGAACTTCTGAGTCTAATGTAATGATTTTTCTGAAATTTAGACGCTGGATAAATCAGTCATTATGTATACTAATAAGAAACTTAGCTACCATATTACGTTGCAATGTGTAATACCTGTATATAAAGCCATGCAGAAATGTATGGGGTGGGTGACAAGTAACTGTATGACAGAAAATACAAAGGCATTCATCTGTTAGACAACAAATGGGTTAAAGAATTGTAACAGACAGGTAGAAAGAATACTAAACAAAGGCTCCCATGAGATTTATTTTGAGAGTCTACTGATAGTTTAGAAAGAATATTTCAGAGTATTTGCAAACTTAGAAATTCAATTGTGTCATTACGGCAGCAGTTATGAGTGTTTAGCTGAGAGCAGATAAGTGATGGTGAATTGACTGATATTTCCAAACAGCAGCTCTAGAACCATCTGTCAACTTTATAATCCACAGCAGTCTTTCAATAGTCTGTAAAACTCAGAACATATTTATCAAAGTAATGACACCCATGCAGCTAGAGACAAAACATTGTGCAAATGACTTTGTTATTATGCTTTTGTACATTAAACAGACGTAGAAAAGTTTTACTTTAGGAAAGTTTACAAAGAAAAAAGCGAGCAAAACTGCATATAATTACTCCAATTAATTATCATGAGAAATGAAGGTTGATTTTAAATCACAGTGTCAAACGTTCATAAGTTCTAAGGTTACATATAGTGACTACATCAACACCTCAGTATCTCTCCCTCGCTCTCCCCGTCTCTCTCTCTCATTATTTAGAGACTTCTAAAGGTTATGTGCACACACAGCTAGGATCTGACACAGTCAATATATACCTCAGCTGAGTAATGCGTCTGTGGGCGAGGACGGTACCCACCCATACTAAACGCCTCCCAGTGGCACTGTAATGACTTTAGAGGGAGTTCCAGTGTAAACCTGTCACCCTTGCAAATAAATAACAGTCATTAACCAGCATCCCACCTATGGCACTTTTACGAAAGAAACTTTTCCTCTGCATATTCTACATATTACTGTGACGGGTGTGGTACTTAATCTCCTCTGTGCTGCATAGGGCACAAACATAATGAATGTGAAAAATAGCTACTAGGTGGCCAAGTTCTGTCTTTGATTTTGTGGTTCACATAAGGAACTAGAAGGAAATGTTATGAGATGGAGGATATGGAACTCAGTGGGATGCGTATTATTGTGCAGAGACATCTTTTTATATTTTAAGGGGGCACTTGTGGCAGCTGATTTAATGCTTTAGGCAATATAAGATATGACCAAAGTTCCCTAAATTAATTCATTGTGAATAGGCTGTACTAGTTTTCATTTACATTCAAGGGCAAAAAGCAACATTGCAACCGATAGCCAGTTATCACCATGCACTTTAGCTGTGTGAATAAACAGCTTTGATATTTTACTGTTGATTAATGATAAAAAGTCATGTTTAAAATTATTGACTTAACAACATTTAAACTGGCTTTATACTTTTAATTGCCTGGCACACGAATATGATTTATACTTTGTGGATATCAGTTTCTAATATCAGTTTTCTCAATAAGAATGTGTTTTTAGTTCTGAGTTTTTTTTACTTTATTCTCTTCTTTGTCATATAACCTTGTCCCACCAAGCTGCATAAAAAACAGTGAATCAGAGGTACTGATTTATTCTACATGTCATTCCTGCAGTCGTCACACACATACATACACACATACACATCTCTCTCTTCAGCTACAAAGAAAGGGCGCATATCTGTTTACTAAACACACAGTAATTACATGCACACAATCCCGAGCTTTGATGCAAGGCAGAGCCCCGCAGCGATCCCGCGCAATCATGTGTTTAACGCTCATTTGCGCTTTTATTCTTACTAATCCCCTATTCCTCAGTTCTTTTTCCTCAGGGAGACTCAACTGTCTTTCATCACATGACAGAAGGAGACAAATACTTCCTAATTTGTCTTTCTATAAGCCCGCACAATCACACACACGCAAGCACCCATGTCATGCGTTAAACCTTACGAGTTCAGGTAGAGGATTTAGCTTTGACTGAAGGGCATTTACTTCTGGCCTGTGGCAATGGCGCAAGCAGCATTTTAAAGTCTTTTGTCCCATGTGGACCGCAGAGTTTCAGTAATTCTGCTGCTGTTGTCAAAATAGGTGATCTGAGATTTTCGTCATCTCTTTGTAGTGGCTTCCGGGTGTCATTGTATACAGTAATAAAGGAAAACTGTGAGGCTTTGGGGATCAGGTTTTAACAGGGGCCAGCGAAGCAGTTACGCGTACACACACACACACAGAGCTTTATCCGGAGGGCATGCTGAAGTAGGTATCTTAAAAAGTGTCACCTGCATTAAATCCTCCAATCCCCAAAGCCCATGAGTCAACAAGACACATATTCACTATATCAGTCTAAAGGCCTGTATTTGTCAAAAATGCTACAGTGACAGTCCTCGAGTACACACACCTTTTAGTCAGGAAAAAGCCCCTATTTTTCAGCTGTCAGCACAAATGCATAGACACACGCGAAGCTGAATGCACTTTTCTTCCAAACACACTCCATGTATTTATTTAATTCTAAGGGTATGTCAGTCAAGAAAGTACCAGTAAATGTCAGAGAGTAGAGAGAGGGAGAGAGAGAGACCGAGAGCGAGAGAAAGGGGGCTGTGTACCTGTCAGATAAAAGCTTTCAAATAAGTCTTTAGTGTTGAAGGGTGTGTAAAGGCACTTTGAAGTATTTCAGAATTATTTATTTTTTATTATAATTATCTTTCTCTGGCAGCTTAGGAAAGAGATTCTCCCAAATTGATACTTTAATAGATCAACAGAAAATTTAACAACAAAACGAAAAGAGGCACAGAAACAATAACCGTAATTTAAAACCCTGATGGAACTGAGGAGGCGTTTTTTTTAGATAATTATTATGGTTGGAAGGTAACACAGTGTCAGGGTGCAGCGAGGGTCCAAAGACACATTATAAATCTAATTTTAACCTGAAAACCTTGTTAATAACTCTCTAAATTAAGAATACAGCATAATTTAAAACTGATTTTCATCTTCAGTCAGAATAAAATCAGTTAGAGAGATAGTGAGGATGTGAGGATGTGAAGAGATAGTGAGGATGTCAATTTTTATTAAATAAAAAATCTAACTAACTGGCACATTAGTGATAGAAATGTTATCTCTGCTTAATTTTTAAAGAAAACGGTGCTAGCATGAAAAGAACTAGTGACTAGTGGCAGATGCATTGGAAGACCATACAGCAGCTGTAGCTTTGGTGTCTTTTGAATTCTGCCCCTCACAAAACCTGTCACAAAATACACACACACACGCGTGCGCACACACACACACACACACACACACAGTGTCTGTAATTGATACTGTCTGGCCTTTGCGGTTTGTGTGGGTGAATACACTCACACATACTCAACCTTTCAACACATCACCAGTGTGGACAATAACACACACATGCGTGCGCACACCTGTCGTCACTGTGTGTGTGTGTGTGTGTGTGTGTGTATGTTTTTTCTCTGCAGGCAGACTCAGATGTTCATGAGAGAATGGGAGATAAAGACCCAGAGGAACATTAATGCCTTTGTATGACATTAAGAGTGTGTGTGTTAATGTACAAGAACAGTGTGAGAACAGTAAAGTTGAGAGCTTGTCTGTGGGTGGGAGGTCCTTAAGTCTGAGTCAGGGTTAAATGGTATCTGTCTATATGTGTGTGAGAGCTTTAATGAAAGGACATTTCACTAATATGTATGTGTGTAGTTGATGGCTAAAGTGTGTGTGTGGGGGGAGTAAGGCTTTGTGAATGTATGTGTTTGTGCATTCACCAGCAGGGCAGCATTATGAAGCCAGTGTGATAGAAAATGAAGGTTCATTCTGGAGTTCAGCTGACTACAGTTATTACCATCTCAGTCCACCCACCTGCTCCCTCAGCAGCGTGCATGTGGAGGTGGCTTTGTTCCCTAAAATTACCCCACTGTGTGTGTTTGTGTGTGTCCACATATTGACATCCATCCTGTATCGCGTCTATTGTGAACAAACATTTCAGTACAGATCTGTGCATGTGAGCTGTTCTTTGTGCCTCTCATAATAATAGGTTCCTTTTTAATTCAGGCAGTCACGAGGCCAGCTGATAATGGCTGCTCTGATTGGCCTGTCACGAGGACCCATCGTAACTTATTGGAGATCACACGCCTCTATCTGTCTTCATTAAGACAAGCAATCCTCTCTGCCCTGCGTCCTCATTAAAATATCCTCATATATCCTGAGAGGTAATGATACCACATTTCATGTTTTACCACCTTGTCCCCGCACTGCAATGTATGCACTTTACTGCTCCTGTGAACCCTAAAATCCTACTTTCAAAACTAAACTGTAAACTGTAAGTTAAAATGTTTATGGTCTCTTTTCAAAATGCTGAAAAGTTCTTCATCAAAACTATATTTCGCTCAACACGGTAAGCGAACCCTGTAAACATCCAAAGATTTTGTTTATAATATGACCCGCCCTGTGCAAATACAATATATTGTGTATTACCATAATTAAACGGGATGCATTATGATGAAAAGGTATGTGATCATTTGTGTGACTAAGATTAAAACACACCCCAAAACTCATTAAAGATAACATAGTTCATTAATCTATAACATAATGAAGATCATAATTACTATAAGATCTCCACAGCATAACTGTAGTAAGTCTTCAAACCATTAACTGCTATTGGCTGAACAGTAGAGGACCATAGCTGCATCCAGAGAACCACACCTAGAAAAAAAAGACCTTTATGTTCCTGTAGCTCAGTTAGTAGAGCATTGTGCTAGCAACGCAAAGTTGTGGGTTCGATTCCCAAGGAGCACATGCACTGACAAAATGTATAATTTAAAATAACAAAATGTATGAACTGTAAGTCGCTTTGAATAAAAGCGGCTGCCAAATGCATAAATGTAGCGCACATAAATGTAGTGCTTTATGTGTCCCAAAAATTAAACAGTGACCTAAAAAGGGCAATATCTCCAGACACTGTGTTATCATTTAGCTGAACCAGTTCTTCCCTTTAGAACAAGGATACAAAAGACTTGTAGGCCGTCATTATTGTCTTGCACTGCTAAACCACTGGGACTGGCAGCTTTAAAACTAAGTATCAGTCATTAACACTGTGAGTGACCTCAAAGCAAATGTTTAATATCTCATGAGCCCAGTGATCCACAAAAACTGCTGCTGTAACAAAACATTACGCCTCCCCTGTTCAGGCCCACATACACACATCACAACAATGTCATCTAGGAACTGCAGTAGGATGTTTATAAATGCTTTATGATGAGAATTCTATATGATGAAATAGTGACTATGTAATAAATTGATTAATATTTCCAAAACACCTTATATACTAAAACTGTTAAAATCATTAAAACATACTAAATGTATCTAGGTATGCTCACCTATTTTCTCTCATGCCACTTTGTAACCATGTAAAGAATGTAAATTGCTATACATCTAAAATAATGTGTAATAGTGTTTTAGAATATTACACATATAGACTTTGTGTTGGCTCATGTTTTTGAGTTCATGTTCATGAGTTCATATTAAGATCTCTTCATTTTTGCCCGCAGACATTGGTAACAGATCCAGACGATGCTGAATTGTGTTTGAGACACATTACTAAAGTCTTTTTCTCAGGAGATAAATTAGAGAGTCAGGAAATTAGAGTTTTTTATTAATTTCATTGCCGTCTAAGAGATATTTGTGAGATCTCATTTGTGTCTTCAGTATTCAGCTCTCATTCAAAGCTGCTGTGGTTCAAGGCCATCACAGTGCTGAGTGAACCACTACAAGGTATGTGTACGTGATAACTAACCCAGATCAGACATGCAGTTCAGGCTTGATTCAGGAACATGCTGAGCACAGCAGGTCTGAAAGCTTCCTAATGGAAAGTGGTAAATTAAATCCCCCTGTAAGACACGGAACACATACACAAGCACTATGATCTAAGATTACATGCATACAGAATCATTTGCATGCTGAAACATCCATCTGAATGTTGTGAATATGGTAACAGTCTTTACATATAAATTTCTACTTTAATATTCACTCGACAAGCAAACACATGCATGCATCATTTGTTTTGCATGCTCCGTACTAGATTACTACCGATTCAATTCATGCAGGGCATTTAACATAATACACATTAATTCACAACAGACCGTGACTAATGAACAACGCACAAGGTGCCATTAATCAGCTTTGCAGATCAATATGTTATGATACAACCATTTCTCTTCCTCTTATTTTCAGTTTTGGCATGATTTATCGGCATGACAAATGATGGTACATTTGTATTGCTCAGACATTAGCCGTTTCAGCAAAATCTACTTAACTCTCTTTTTCTCTCTTTTATCTTTCTTTCCCACGTACATAGGTGGGCGAGAACAGTGGCGGCGAGAGGTGCATAGTAATCTCACTGATTTCCTTACAACAACCCAAGGCCCAGTAACTAGTTCAAAAACCAATAGATTTATCTTTATTTGCAGAGAGAGAATGCAGTAACTCTACATCACTACTCAAATTATAAGTTTTACACAAGTGCTTTTACAAACACTGCCCCTTTATTGTCTTTGGAACTGCAACACCACTGCTGTTCAAAATATATGCAGGGTGACTTAATGCCTTAACAATTTTAATATACAAAGTCTAAATATATAAAAGTTTAAGACCACCCAGCTAATAGTTTTTGGCTGTAAGAACATTTTCCGAACATTTCCATCAAGTAACAAAATTTTTTTATCTATCTATCGATCCATCCTTCCATCCATCCATCCATCCATCCATCTATTTTGAATGTTAGACTGAAAGAAGACTGAAAGAGAATAAAAGTGAATGAAGAGGAGAGTAGCCTCAGGCTTTCTCGCCAGCATTCTGAATGCAGGCCATCAGTATGGGCAAACAAAGGCAAAGATTAGTGAGTGACTTTTAAAACATCCCTGAAGAATCACACAACACGCTAGAGGAACGAGAGACAGAACTGGTGCAGCATCAAATGCCTCTGATTGTTGTACAAATTCAGCGTCTGTTCAAAGTTAGTGGTGCCATGTTTAAACAAACACATAGCCCTGCCCCTGTGTACTTCACTAAAACATGCACACATCACATTCTACATTTTTCAGCGTTGTTCAAATTCAGAGGTGTTTTAACACACTCTGTATAATACCTAACTTTGTACATCAGCTGTGAATCAGCCTTGAATCTAGATTTAAAACAGACCTGGATAGTGTTGTCACTCTTTACTCTAGTGTTAAAGTTCTCTTTGTGGTGTGGGCCAGTGTTAATTTTCAGCCCCATATTGTGTTATTGGAACTGTCGTAATGTTATGTAAGTAAAACTTTTAAGAGTGTTATTTAAACTGTAAAGATGTGGACAACATATAAAATAGTTCGAAACTAATTTGAACTCTATCGAATCTGAATTTACACTGGTCATTTCACTGTGTATAAATAATTGTAATAGTACCCTGCTTCATTAGTGAAAAATCAAACTGTGGAAGTTACACAATCAGTCTCTAATAAGCCAAAATGTTTAAATATATGTCAAATAAACTTTATTTGTCCAACTTCTGGCATCCAATGCAGTCATTAATTTGACCAATGTTTTGTTTAATTAGAAATGTGCATATATATGTTCCACTAACTTTGACCTTTGAGGAGCACAGAACAGAACAAGTCAGGCTCCGAACTGCATTTTTAATATGGAAATATTGCAGTGGTTTAAGGAACAATAAAAGAGGGACGGAAAAATTTATTTGATTTTCCATCTGTAGAAAAGGTTATTAAGAACTTATTACAGAGGACAGAGAATATTAGAACCATCGACATAAACTGTTATTCGATACATTAAGCACTTGCCTGATGCACGTTGCGTCTTTATTCGCTTTTGATAACCTCCTCCTCTTCTTCCTGACCATCTAGTCTGATGGTGAAAGGTCCTGGGCATCATGTAGGTGCAAACTCTGAATTCTGCTGCCAGCACTCAGAGTCTACTGCAAGTATTAATTAAAGCAAGTGGCTGCAAAATAGAAGTCTTTGTCAAGTGCCTGCCATCTGTCACATGTGCGTGTGAGTGTTTTACTTTTGAAGGAGCGAAGGTGTTAGAAGCTTCATAACATTCCATAAGTCAATGCTTCTTAAAAACAAGCACTTCAAAAAGACGTAAATGAAAGAAACACTCGCACTACACACTTTTATCGACTGTGTACACACTGCTACTATTATACTTTAGGGTTTCTTAACACAAACTTGGCTAGCAGAAGGTTTTCCACCAGCGTACTGCCGAATCGTTTAGCAACGTGGCTGTTGTTACAGATCATTAAAATTCTAGTCAAAATGCTGACAATGAATTCTCAGTTGATTTTACAGTATAAGCCACATGTAGCGTTTAGCTAAGGGATCCACATTTTGCATTTAGAATTAGTTTGTAATTCAAATCAAATGTTGCAGGAAATGCTGTTTGATCAATAACTTTGTTATACTGGTCTTCGACACAACGTTGTGCTCCTATGACAACTGTTTAGCAATAGGAGCGCAATAATTGATTGATGAAGTATACGCATCAATTAATAAAGTTTTACATGTCAATGAGAGAATGTGACACAATCACATAGTCAACGCAATGCTCCTGGTTGTCTCCTGTCATGACAGCCCTGACCATATCATATAATCTGACAATCAACAATCATAAAAAGAAAAATAGATTTTCACAGTGCACATGGGCTTAAAAAGAAAGATGACAAAATAAAGTTGTTTGCATTTAAGTATTTAAGCTTTTTAAAAAGACATCTAAAGACTCTGAACCAGCCAATTTGCCAGAGCCAGTTGTACAACCCAATTAAACCATCAAAGGTGCGAATCAGTGCACAGTAAGTGTTCCTGAAAACAACATAATTAAGTGGTGACAGCAGGAAACCAGCGTAACACAACATTATGAAAACCCAACTACTCTCTCTCACTTCCTTTGTTTCATCTGTTCCGTCATCGTAGTTCATGAGAACAGAGAGCATGATGGGTTCGTGTGTCTGATCGCCTCTCCTCTCACTATAATGACATTCCTTCATCCATCAGTCACTAAGTGCTGCATCACACCCTCTCTGTTGCTCTTCTGTCTATTTTGGGCCTTTAAGAAGAAGATTGAGCAAGACACAGAGAAAGGGAACTGTCATCTGTAATTAGAGAGATTTTCAGTGACCTGACAATCACCCACGGCAAGACACACACGTGCACACCCAAACACAAGAGACCAATGACGGCTTATATTGTTTTCCGAGGTCATTTTGAAATCAGCACTTAGTCAGTCTTATGTCATATGCACTTGGTCAAAATGAAGTATAACTTTAAGAAGTACAGAGTTGCTCTGAGAATATTGATATTCGGAGGTTTTCCTAATTTCCTTAGAACTTCTTGTCGTTTACATACCCCATTTTTCTCTCTTTCTCACTCTCCTACTCTCCTACTGGGGGGCAGAGGGTCTTTTTATGACTCTATAAATCTCCAGACGCCACGGGCCAGGCAGCCCAGAGCAGTAGATCACCGGCAGCCTGTCACACACACAGACTTAATGAGCGAATCTCAGCCCGCAGAGAGCAAAGTGTGGCACAGGGCCGTTCAGTCAGAAGACTGTCAATCACACACACACATACACACAAACAGGAGGGGACATTTATGAATCCCAGTACAAGGCAAGGACTTTGAAGGTTGGATTTATAGGATTTTAGGTGGACACGCGTACACACTAACGGTAGGAATCAGCAAGAACCGGCAATATATTATATTGATAACACCATATATATGGTAATATGACATATCGATAATATAGGAATTCTTTATGTTTAGTGTATTGATATTTAAAACTGTGATGTACTGCCATCTGCTACTCCTTTGTTTCCTTTTTATCTGCATTGGAGTTTACAGGATGGCACAATGGTGAATCACTTTATTTCCCTAAAGATATGAATGTGAAAAATGTAACTAAACATATTTACTCTCGCTATGAGAATATCAATGCAATATAATGAGGTAAAAAAATGATTTTTGTCCCCTAACTGTAGTACACAGTAGCTACTTTTTGACAATAGATAAATTGTTCTGATTATGACAATGTACACATGAGACAGGAACACAATATTTGCCCTGTATATCTGGTACTGTGGCTCTCCATGCTAAGGCTTATTTCAACAGTGGGAACAGTGACTGTTATCAGCAGATATCGAGGGACTTTATTAGACTGATATATCATGCTTTTGTGTGGCCTAAGTATTGGATTGGGGATAATTGGGGAGTTTGGTTAAAATACAATAAAATCAACAATAAGAGTGTTATTTAAATCCTTTCAATCAATATATGATTTTTATGTTGATTATAGCTGTTGGGGATACAGTTATCATGATTGGTGTGCTCAGTCAGCTGATAATGGTCAGTTTTAGGACCCTGCCTGTGTCTATGGAGGCAATCAGTTATTCTTATTCTGCACAGATGTTTAACAAGCCAAAGAACTGTAATTCTGTAATGCAATACCTGATTGCAATGCCTTCAGGGCTTAATTATAATATGCTCCTTGCATGCTACTGTTACTATGGTATATACAGTAACAGCTATCTTCACCCCCTATTTGCTTTGCTTTCTTTCTTCCTTATTTCTGTCTGTCCATCACATCCCTCCTGTATTTTTATGACCATTTCCAATTCATGAGTGTTCACTGATTCTAACAACCTGTTTTGTTGTGGCAGGATAATTCCATCAGTCTTACACAATACATGCTTTGCCTTTACCTTCATGGTCTAGTGATTGTATCATTTGTCAGGGTGGGTGTTGTCTCTCTCTCTTCCTCTGAGCTTTTTCTCACCTCGTTTTGTGTCTGAGCTTATTTTCTAACAGCAATCTCATCCCTGACGCACAAAGCTGCATATTTGAGTTTTTGTTTGATGATTTCAATAGAAATTTCGCCTGCAGTCAGATGTGTGTGGAATATAGAAAGCAACACGATTTAGGGTTATTTTACAACTAGCCTTTCTCTCAACAAATCGCTTATAAATGTGTAGACAGTGCAAAGACAAAACACACACGACACCAAAATACTGCTATTAACTAAGCAACATTAAAAGTAAATATACAACACCTGGACATAAGCACAGACATATAACTATTAAATTATTTAGGCATTTGGCAGATATTAACTATTAACTATTAAATTATAATCCAATATCATGAGGCTTCTGGGAATTTTGTTTTTCACCATACATTATTACATTTTTTATATCCAAAAACAATTTTAACAGTATTCTATTCTATATGTATTCTATATGATATGATATCAGATTTGATGAATAAAGTTTTTATCTTCATACTTTATTAAGCTTACAGTTAGCATGTATTGTTGGACATTTACCTTCATCTCTCTCTCTCTCTCTCTCTCTCTCTCTTTTCTATGGATAGAGCATTTAAGATCTTTCACACAGTACATATGGGCATATATCAAATCAATCTAAGACATTGTGAGCTCCCCTCTGTAACCCTGTCTGCTCAGAGAGATCAAATCATAAATAAATCTCCTGATGAGATCAGATTGCCACAGCTGCCAGGTGATACCACTGCTCTCTATCTCACGCTTAATACAATATATCAGTGTTCTCCAGTCTATATGACACGCTTCAGTCTATATGAACCTCAATTGTGAATCCTCTTTGTAAAGCACATTTAAATAAAAAACAATTACTTTCACAGGTCTATATTCTGAGACATTTTTATTCCTCCTAGCACATGTGTATGTCTGTTGGTTTGTATGTGTGTGTGTTTTTGAGTACATGACCGATGTGAAGCAAAGAAGCATTTCTCGAGGATGAATCAGCGTGGATACTTGAGCTTCTGATTTCAGGATAAATCTGTTTTATTTGCCGGGCCTTTTGATGCTTTTCATGGAAACTTTATCGGACCTCTCCTCTCACTAACATTTACACACATTTCAGAGGAACCAAATCAAAAGACAAGACACAGCAGTGTAAAATCAGATAGCGGCAGCTACATGTGTATGACTGCGTGAATCTTATCTCATGGTATTGTGTTATGATGAGATATTTATATCCTTTTAAATGAACAGTTCTGTCCCTTTTCTTTTGCTTCCACTATTTGTGTCAGTGTGTGTGTGTGTGTGTGTGTGTGTGTGTGTGTGTGTGAGAGAGAGAGAGAAAGAGAGATATTTGTATATCCACATGTGTGTGCATGTAAGAAGAGTTACTGAATATATGAATATCCTGCTAAAATGAATGTTTTGTATTTTACACTCGTCTAATCTGTTTTTACATCTGAATCTAATATTATTTCAGGTCATTTCAATGCTGTGGCATTTATTAAAGCATGTGCAGCCCTACTGGTCCTCATCATGGGGTTGAGCCCCATAACTGCAGAGGTCATGCTGTCAGCACACTTTCTATTAATAATAATAAGACTGTCAGGCCCAACACTACCTTTCACATATCTGTCAATACTGACATTATTACAAGTGTAATAGTTACAAATTAAAATGTCAAAGTACATCCGTATATACGTATGCGCGCTGATACCAGAACAAAAGCAAAAAAGTTTTTTCATATAAATATGAGTATTAGTCTTTTTTTGTAACAAGTCTTGCTTTCTTGTTAATGTTGTTAACAGCTTAGCAATTGAGGTTGATTAGTAATTCATCATACACAGTTGTTAACCAGTGTGATTAGATTTTCATAGCAGTATAGATAGTAGAACAATTAGCTTCTATTTTTAAAGATTTATTAGGTTTAAAAATAGGGTAAATAAATCAATTACATTGATTTGTGAAAGACTAATATGTGTATTATGCTTCACAGTCAAGGAAAATTCTACGATTGTGTCTACAGTCAGTACTCCTGTTTCAGTTATAAACAGTCGCAGCTTGTTCTCTGCTACACTCACACATTTGCATCGCTGGTGGGGGGGGGGGGTGGTGTCAGCTCATTACTGTGTTGTGTGTTTTGATCTTTGCTCTTTAACAAAGCCTAATTAACAGTTACACAAAGTACACAGGGTTTAAGGTCAAGATACCATTATGGATAGATGAACAAACATGCAAATGCTAGCCCCCCGATCAGTATCCTTGGTTTTATTCAATAAAACAGAAAGGTGCCTTTAAAAGCCTAGCTAAGATGCAATAAATGGCAAACCACAAGTGTGTATATACACAATAAGTGTGTGTGTGTGTGTGTGTGTGTGTGTAAGAGTGGAACACTCTGCATTTAGCCATACTGACAGCAACATGGTTTACACAGCAACATATCAGCATTTAAGGGAAAGACCTTGTTCTCATGAGGAGAAACATATGACCATGACTCTATTCAGAATTAGGCCATAAAACACACACATGTACACACACTTATTCCAACAGCTTTAATGTCTTCCCCTTCTTCTACTGTGCCCTTGTGGTATACTAAAACATTCTAGAGTTTCCTAAATGTTATGATCTGGAGGTTCGAACACATCAACAGCCCAGTTCTGAGGCTTTGAAACTAGACATGCTAAAACTTTCACCTCACACCTCCTTACCTTTCTTGTTTTTATTTTTTCGCCAGTTTTGAATGGAATGAGTAGACAATATAGAGTTTTGTGGAATTGTGGGTAGGTCATCTGATATGGTAACCATTGTTGCACAATCTTGCAAAATAATCATTTTGGTGAGCATGCACCTTGACATTCCACTGAACTCAGAAGCAAAACAGGATTGCCGTTCAGGTTCAAATCCTGTCTTATGTCTTCATTTTATCTACTGTTGCTAGCGTGCCTTGGGTTAGCTAACGTATGAAGTATGCGCCCTTTAGGCTAACTGGACCGGAATGCACCAGCAAGCTGTAACTAAATCACTCAAGAGCCATCCTTGTTTGTGACAAAAACTATGCACTCTATGAAGCGTTAACAGACCCACATTAGATAAAAGGAAGCCTGACTTTAAAGAATGATAAGCGCTAAGCAGAATGATGTGTGCGGTATTTCAGTGGCCCTGATAGCTCTGGTAATAATAATGTATGTACTAATTTATTGACATGACATGCAGCCTTGTCAACACAGTTAAATAAATTACTTATTTAGCTTTTGATCTGAGATAAACGCTGATGTACTGATGTTAATTCATCTTTGCTGTCATATCTTTCACCTCTACCATGGGAATGAGCTAACCATGCTGAAATACTTTTGCAAGTTCTGCATTCTAGTGAATTGGGAAATCATACATTTATCTCAAACCTTTCACTCAAAGATTTTGCAAGTCAGAGTTAACACTGTGAAATTCAGAGCACATGAGAGTGATATCTGAAATACAGAAAAACAACACAATTGTGTAATTTGATTAAAAGAAAACAGATGATAAAGAGCTGCTAATTTGATCATTTTAGTTCATACATTTGTCCTCTGAAGGACACCATCATGTAGGTAATCTGATTTATTTTTCCATTGCAATTAATTGACCACTTCTATAACTAAATGCATTTTACAGCTACAATGAATGCTAAAGAGATCCTTCATTAATAGTCTTTCATGAAATAAGCAGGTAAAAAGTAACTGGCTGCAGTTGCCATGGTTTCCTGTTTTGAGTCTCTGGTTTATACCATTTGTCTCCAATATGCAAACCACTGAATTTTATAGTCACAAAGGTCCCCTCTCAACGAGCACAAGCTCTATATTCAAATGAAATCGGCCCCTATATTAAACCACCCACACACACAGTTTTCAAGTTAACAATATTGTGCGTGTGTGGGAGTTGAGCTCAGGGAAAGATGCAGAATGTGTGATGTATTATTCTATGTGGAAGTACATACACAAATCTGTGGAGCCCCTTATAAAATATTAATAAACACGTTTATTTTACAGGATCTAAATAACTAAACAACTTTTGCCCTCCTCCCCAGATTATCAATGTAAAGGTTAATAGATAACATGCATCCAGTGTTTTTGGTACAATGTCTCTTTAAGATGAATAATGTATGCAGGATTGGTAAGATGTTGTCTTTGAACCAGCTGCTATCATTCTAATGAATGATCTGTCATTCAGCTCACCAAATGTGATGTTTTTTCTGTATTGTTCAATATTGGCACTCTCATTATCAGTGAGCTCAGTTTAAATAATCTCAAATTTAGGATGTCTTACCTCATACACTCTGTCAGCTGTTCTTCAATGTCACCTGCTTTATGAGCAAAGGAATTTTATGTTGCCAGGTTTCAAGTTGCTATAGCAACATGACAGGAAACACATGACACCTGAAATAGCAATGTTCACAAGGATTCAGACAGTCCTCTTCACTGAAAGAGCCTAAATGAGCAGACTGTGTGTGTGTGTGTGTGTGTGAACGCCTTTTCTACCAACAGCCATTAAAATGCCCTAAATTACCATAACAGCATAGGGTAATACATTTCAGAAAACAACATTAACCCATTAACCATGATTTTATGCGCATGTGCAAGCGTATCTGCATTTAAACTTTTTTATTTGCCCAACTTCATTTTAGTTCCCCCAGCGTATCGCTTATTATACAGCATATATATTGCATCCAAGTGATAAAAATGCTTACCAATCTTAGCTATAACCTGGCTCACCCAATCATGAAAAGAGGTATGAATTCACTGTAAAACTAACCTCCAGGAAACAGATATAATGATTTGTTGATGGCATACAGAAATTACTTTCTTTTAATGCTGAGCTAGTACTAACAACATGGACCATGGTAACATGGAGGACCAGTTAACAATATACAGGTCAAGAGGAATCCATTGTAATGCTTTACTTAGATATAGAGCCTTCAGCTTTCTTCACTGTAAATCTTTTGTCTTTTGTGTTTGGTTTTGTTTCACAGTCTAAATTGATGACAGTTTGATACAATTTTGTTTTTATTATTACCAACATTCTGTCATGGATTTATCACCATCACTGTCAAATTTATGTCATTATATAATGACAGAGAGACAAAAAGAACAAAAGCAAGGTGTACCACACACACACACACACATTCATTGTCGAACTTGCTGTGAAGCCAGTATAAGATTTTGATTAAATCAATAACTCACCCATGGCTAAACTGGTATTAGTACACAAGATCTACAAGATCTGGCAGATGGGGACCCGAAGTCTTCCAGAGAGAAGGGAGTGGTTCAGAAAATGTCATTTTGATTCGCAGTGCAGCTTCTTCTAAAAACAGTGACTTCAGCCAAGTCACAAAGGTCGTCAGTGTTTTGGCCAGTTTACCAAAGAAACATGACATCATAGTTGAGAGAGAAAGTAAGAGAGAGAGAGAGAGAGAGTGAAGGGGGCTCCTGAGGTCTTTCTCCATGTGTCTAAAGTTGGACTTGGCGAAAGCCTTCAACATTTGGTTTGAGCCTCAATTTTTTTTAATCCACCAATTTCATGCTTGGGGCCATGAAAATCTGCTCAAAGGTGCACTCAGTAATTGTTTTGCTAATTTCTAAAGTTAACATATACAGAAGTAAATAACACTTTTGGGGAATATTAGTAAAATGATACAAAAAAATGTCGAAAAGACATGTTCTGTTTCTCTCAGAACATCAAAACTAACCCTAAAACTTGCAACAACAGTTGAATATAATCACAGCTAATTAAAAATGTATTGTAGTTTAGAATTCTGAAACGTACAATGATTAAGATTCCCCACTGTGTTTGTTTCCTCTGCTTCTCTCTCTCTCTCTGACTCCAAACCTGTAGGCAGTTTCAGAAGTCAGATCTAAATGAGGTCTTCACCCCAATAGCCAAAGGGGAAGTTGTTGTTTTTAAGGGCACACAGCACTCATTCATTTAAACACCCCCAACTTCACACTCTCCAACCAATCCTCTGAACCAATCACGAACTCCTGCAGGTGGCATGTTTATCTGAAACATAATTAATGTAAATTTGGTCTCATTTTAATCAAGGCCACACAGATGAGGTGACTAGAGTCCTCATGTGTCTGTGTGTGTGTTTGAGAATCTTAGACCTCTTACAGGATGATGGATTATGCCTGACCAAGTGACAAACCCAAGGTAATGAAGTGAGTCCCATGTTTTTCTCCCCCAGAGACTGGCTGTTTAATTTATGTGTGTGTTTTATGCATACAGTCAACCGCAACCGATTTAACATAAACTACTACATGAAATACAGAACTGGCAATTTCAGGTATTTAATAAATACAAATATAAACACCTTTAACACTAGTCAACAGAAGTGAATAGAGTCTGTGAATACAGAACTGGTGTGCTTAAACAGTAATCGGTTTTACATACAGCTTACAAAGCAGCCCATTCATAACCAGCCGTGCTCCCCTCAACTGTGTGTACATGTACTCCACTCTATCTGTAGACATAGACACAGCCATCATCAGTGTGAGAAAACCATGAATGGTTTCCTGGCCCCTTGATGAGAGGGGCCCATTAAATTCCTATATACCATGGTATAAGTATATACAAGGTATATCGTACACATTAGGCCCAGGGGAGAGGCAGCCCACACGCATACAATTTGTTCCAGACCCTGTGAATTTTTAGCAACGATCCTATCTGTGTATTAAGTATTACTGTTTGTGTATTTATATACGGCTGTGTATTATAAGTGTGGGTACATGTATAAAAGTTTATGTGTATGTGCACGTTTTTGCAGATTTTCCTGTGAGTTCCTCCTTTGCAGGAACGCAAACTTAATTTGAAAGTGTGAGCTGTTTTTTGAAGTTCTTTCAATCATGAAAGGGTGTTAAATCTATCCATTTAAATAACCCACCCACTTTTACACACTCTCATTTGGTCAAGTCTAAAACCGTCTCCAGCAACCGGCCAAAACATGTAAGAAAACATGCCTCAAACACAGAGTCACACACACACACACACGTGCAACATATCGCTTAAGGCACCTCAGAACACTGGTATTGATTGTGCTCTGCACATCTGGACACTCTTTCCATGAAGTTTTAAACACTGGGGTTGTACTAAGGAGGTGACGCAGTAACTCATATAATAGCTGGGGAAGTATGAAGTTCACCAACTTTAATAATAGATTCCTGTTCTGGGGCATGATATTATGTTATCTAGTGTTTAGTATTTGTTGCAGTGTTGCATATGTTTTCAGAATACATGAAAATTAAAAATTGTATAAAGTTTGTACTCTTTACATAAGAGACATGGATTTTTACAGTAACAACATGGGTGCTGTGTCAAAATTCTCATCAAATAAAAATCTAGATATCCAACTAGAAACATTAACACTTTTGCTTGCTTTTGAAACAGACTCATGAAATTACAGATGGTGAACTGTAGAGCAACCTGTTTACTTCAAATTTTCTCAATGGTCAGATTTTTTAACGCTCTAGGAGAAACCAGATATTATATCATTATTATACCAGAATCTTATATCATTAAACATGTTACCTGAAAAAGTTTTCTTCTCAAAAATGTAATTAACAGTAAAAGTATTCATGTTCAATAGTACAAATTTCTCAAAAATAATACAAAAAGGCACAGTTACTTAATACTTCACATCCCTGCTAACCAACACACCTTGCAATTCAACAGTGGCTTCAGGACTTTCTGGAAAATGCACCTATCGCCCTTTGATATCAACTCTACCATAAGTAACACACACACACACATACACTTCACACATTCTTACTATGTATTCTAGGCTTGAACAACACATACGTTAAACACACACTCACCTTTTGATGACAGACAACTTTCCTCCTTGCACCCTCTGTCATTACACACAAGTCACGCATGCATACGTGCCCACAAACACACATCTCCAAAAACACAGATGTGACCATCACACTCCCCTGTAAAAACAAGGGCGTATACCCGTGACTTAAGCTTTACCCTATTATGTTGTCTCTGTGGGTTAGTGATGTATTGCTATGGTCAGAGCAGAATGCACCAAACTGGCTTTTGTTTAATCCATCGCTATGGCTACAGAATGTTGTTTAAGGGGCAACCCCTCGTTCTGACCATGTGATAAGGGTAACATTTCCATCCTATACCACAGCCTGTCAACGATAACAGGCCAGAATTAAATGGCATTAGCTGTTATTACTTTGCAATGGCTACTGCTACTTGACTGCAGCTTTAAAAATGAAAGTTTTGTTATATCTTTGACTGGTATTAATGAAAAACAAAAACAAATGTAGATGTTACCACATAAAGAAAATAATGTTACTTTATTTTGCAAAAACTTTATTGCAAAATGTGCAGATAGGTAGTTATAATCTCTACGGAAAAGATTTTTCAAATATTCCCCTGAATCAGAAGTACAGTACCTCTTTTGCCTAAAAAAGGCTTTGCATACTTAGCAACTTATATACTTTTTTAAATCAGAAGGTAAATGTATATATGATGGTATATATCCAAATTCCAAATTATATATCCAAGTCTTGCAACTCAACATCTGCTTCTCCTTGACGTTATGGAAGAAAATGCAGGAAGGTTTAAAGCATCTTTGTATTTGTGTTCCTTGCCATGGAGATTTTGTTTTTATGAGCCAATCTGCTGCTTAGTAATCCAATTCCTCTTTGCTGTCTAGAGAGAGTAATTTTCAGTTTACGGTCCCCTCAGAGGGGAAACATAACATAATAAATTAACATTATGCTGCTTAAATAACATAACATTGTTTTAATGCACTTCAGTGACATTGAAAGCTAGTGCAATTAAACAAACGTGGCTTTAGATGAATCAGTTTGCGTAAGTTGGTTTAAGAACAAACAGTAAATCTAAAATATTATAAAACTGTTTTTATAATAAACTGCACTAGCTTTCAGTGTCATTTGTGTCAATATCTCTAATATTTGAAAATATCTGCAATAGGCAGAACTGATAGCTGACTATAATGATAAAAGCATTATTGCAGTGTGCCATAGCAGGTCATAGCAGATACATATGATAACACATATGATGCAAGCATGGTTGCCAGGCATGCAACTTTATTGACTTATACCGCAATTGTAATTGTGTAACAACACAACAAACCAAACCTTTAAAAAAGGTGAAACTGTATGTTTAACTTATTAATAAACTAATTATTTTATTGTTCTAGTCGCTTCAAGTCAGCTTGAAGACACAAGTTCACACAAGCCACACAATCACACCAGATATAAATAACACCTAGCGAAACCATCACACAGAACAGCAACCAATAAACTCCCAGAATTCAAACACGGAGACAGCAGACCATTGTTTACTTGTCTTGATCCACAAAAATCCCACATCCTTGCGATCCACAACTCTTTTTTTTTCACTGTACTTCATCGCCCTTCCTGGTTTCGCTATTATTCCTGACACTCAGCTTGTGGTGGGTGGTTCTGAACATCTGAGTATCGGAACAAAACAGGAGACAATTTGTGGCTGGATGGTATTTTTCACAGTTATTTTTGTGAGGTCATCCTGCAGTAAGATTATCACACCATTTGATTACGTGGAAGAACACATATCCACATGTATTGTGTTTGTTACAATCATGCTGGACTGATAATAAACAAAAGAATTAGGTTATTAATTCTGTGACTAAAACTAATGATTCCATGTTAATAATTAAAAACATTTATAATAAATGGGGGGGGGGGTTGCAACTGAAGTGCCCTTGAGCAAGGCACCTAACCCCCAATTGCTCCCCGGGCACAGTAATGTGCTGCCCACTGCTCCGGGTGTGTGTGTGTTCACAACTTGCGGTGTATGTTCACTCCTCACCAGTGATGGGTTAAATGCAGAGGTCACATTTCAGGTATGGGTGACCATATTCTGACGAATAGGTCACTTTCAATTACATGCTTTACAAATGTACAGCAGAGTGAATGAAGGTGAGATCCTGCTATTGCAGAATACAACTGTTGTGTTAACATGTTGTTATTTAAAACATGCATTTAATAAGGAAATTATGTAAGCATGGCCATCATTTGTTTGCATACATTAAACTTGAAAACAAAAAGTGAGATACTTTATATCACACTTATACTTTATATTTAAAGTGTTATACTTTATATCCTACTTTATATACACAGAGAAACTTCCGTGGTAAAGAACAATGTTCTCTATTAACAAAGAGACAGATGTGGCTTCAAAGTTAGACTTTTTATGAGCATCTGATGATAGTAAGTTAATGACTGTGTTGTCTTAAATTGATCACAGTTGCAGTGTAATTCAAAAGCAACATAAATGCTTTCGTTTGTTTTCCAACACTAAATGTCTGAAAGAACAGCCGTTATCACAAATGTAACTCATGGGGCATGTGCTGTATCTAAACTTAATTAGTAAGGGAGAAATGATCATCTACTAAGGTAACTGAATCCGCCATGTTTATGTCACACAAGTAAAGTTAATATATCTAATACTCTGTCTGTCTGTCTGTCTGAAGACAAAAGAAAAGCTGGAAGTGAGAACAAGTTCTGATGTCTCTCACATATGTAATCAATATTAAAATAGCCAGTGGAGCAGGGGATGGTTTTGTCAGCAGAGCATTTAGTTCAGCTTAATGCCTGTGTTTGCTCGAAGGCCCTTTGAAGTCTTTCCCTAATGAGCTTTTGATATGTCAGGCATTATGGGTAATTACAGTATACCGTACTTCCCTGCTCATTGACAGAGACATCGAGAGGGAAACAGCAGGGATAAAGAGATATGTAAAAAGGAGGGGAGATTTCCCAGAGGTGTATTATCCAGTTTTTATGATCTCATTTCTGCAAATTAAAAATTGAAATCAGCACACGCTTTTGTATTATTTGTGAGAACAAAGAAAACAAAGCAAGAAAGACTGGGCAAGTGAGAGTGCAAGAGAATATTAAGATATTATTCAAATGAAAAAGGGGCTTGACGCCCCTAAGCTCATAAGATATGGGAACAATTTTATTTTGCATTATTTAACTTGTCGTAGATTATATGTGAAGAAAGTTGCAGAGTTTAGAACTATTATTTCATGGCCCTCTAAAATCACATGTTTTATTTCCATAAATCTATACGCAACAATTTTTTTACGGTATCATAAATGAAAGTCCCCTTCAAACTTATGTAATGTTACTGAGAATACAGTTCATTTACAACATACAAACAATACAAATATTTATTTACTTAATATTTACTATACATACATACACATGAAAATATATAAATATACAATATATATCTTTCTGTTGTCTTATCTTTTGTTTTAGCTTCTTAGTGAACCTCATCACACAAAATGGAAGGGTAACCTTCTAAAGATTCCTATTTTTCTTTTATTCTTCTTTTGAAAAGTGATAAAATCTTGAAACACGCTGATGCTTGACATCAACAAACTGTAAGCTGTTTAAAGTCGGGTGTATGCACTCATGATCTGCCATGTGTGGAGATGAGAGATTAAACTGGAGATGTGCTGGATACACAATACAAGCCACACACACAAACACGAGCATTTTGACAACTACACTCATTTTGTTTTGCTATCACAACCCAGACATGTGCTTACACACAAGTGAATGTCCGACAGCTTCAGTTGTACATGACATACATACTTTAACAAATGCTAACTGCATAACATCAACAGTGTAGATGTAGACCTCATCATGTTACTGCCTGCCACAATGCAATCAGGTGCATTTCTCATCATATTCATTACATTGCCAGAGTCCACGTGAAAACACAATCAAACCACACAATAAGAAGTGTGTGCACAAATGTGGCCCAGAAAACAGAAGGTATAAGCACCATTTTGTGATCCTGCTCAGCAAGCCACTGTACCTGTATCAAATTGAAAGTATTTCTCCACTGCTGGTGAATTCTGCTAAACCAGCTTCTGAGAGCAACTGTTTTTTAATAGATTTTATCTGGTCACCCTGTGGGCGGGGACCCGGTAGGCATTTTCTAGAATTTCTAGCCTGCCTCTGCATTTGCATGCTATCATGCTAACACGCTCACCCAGACTTAAAAGCAACCACTTAGTGTAAGTGTTCATATGCGGTTAGCACTCAGCTAACTCATCAGACCAACACTTTAGCAAACACATGCCACTGCTTCACCATTTGCCAACAGCTAATTTCCTCAGGATGGTTTCACCTCTACCTAAAAAAAATGCTCAATCGTTAAAGGAGCTGACAGGCAACATTAACCAACACTGAGTATGACAGTAATTATGGGAAAAATAAAGACCTCAAGGTACAAACACATTAGTGAGGGACAACAGCTCATTCAATGGATGCAAATAAACATGCAAACCTCAACAGACAGATGCATTTCTGCGGGACCGTGTAATTGTTTGTCATAAAAATCCATCGCAGTTGATCGTTGGCAAGACGGTGCACATGTTGTCGCATGTGGAGGTGTGTTTGAGTGCGGTTAGACATGATTTATTCTGCACAGGCTGAAGACAGAACCTGCAGATGCTCATTTAAGGAGATTAATTTACGATTCTTATCAGCTGCAGTTTTACTACAGCTGTCGAGGCCTTCACTGAAAAGCTTCCATGGCTTGCCACCTTACTGCCTGCCAAACAGGCAAAACACCAGCTCAACCTTGTTATGCATCCCATTTTTCCGAAGTACAGGTCAAAAGAAACATCCACTGACTGCAGCTGGGCTTTGTCCACATGCATAAAGCCGCTATGCAAAAGTGAAGTTTCTTTTCTGATTAAAGTGCACCTTTTAAATCTGTATTGTTTTACAGATTAGTGGATGATGGATAGCTTAAACTCGCTGTCTTGGTCGAAGGTGTGGAATGGTCACAGTGTATGTATTTTCCATTGAGTGATCCAAAGACTCATAAATATTTAGGTTGCATGGAGAAGCTCACAGGGTCATGGGAATAGATCTGCGCACACAGGCTCACCTTTGACGAGCGCTGAAGTCACTAAGCTAAAAATAAATCTGTGAAGAATAGAGATTGTGTAATTGGCTGTTAAAAGATGATGGGCTTATATAAAAGAAATGCAAGCAAAATTAATGTCATTATATAAATATATATAAGATGATGTTTAGGCAGCTGTCTGCATTTGTGTGAACCATCCGGTGTTTACTATTACATGATCACATACGTGACCACTTTATTTAGGCATGAATGTATGTGTGTACGTCACCTGTCACTCTTCACTGGGGTATTAAACTGATCTTATAGCTTTGCCTTGAATTGGCTATTTCTTCTAGATCCTGACAGCTGCTCTAAAGGGGAGGAGCAGGAACAAGAAGCTCACCCTAAACTCACCATACCTTGGCAGACAGCTAAGTTGAGAACCAAGCCCTGGTCTGCAACACTAGGCCTTGGGTACTGAAGAACTTAACAGTCAGGGAAGCTCTCTGATCAGTCTCAGTAAAGATTGAAGCACACTATTTTTTAAAATAGTATGCTGCACGCAAAACAATAAGCATTAGCTATAACAACAGTATGCATTAAGACACGTGACCGCACTACATTGAGTGGTTACATAACTGACAGGCATCCATTTGTAATTTTGGAAATATATATGCTAATTTTGCCATTTTTAATCCAATTTTGTGCTAAAACCTATTAACTTTTGCCAGTCCAATAATGAGCCGCAAAGTTAATGTTAAAAATCTAGGTTTATATTGCTTCCACTTAATTTGTCAGAATCAAAACTGAAGGTCAAGTCATTATCCCACACAATGGGGTCTGGTCAAATATGGCACATTTCACCAAATGGAGTAGATCATGCATACAGGAAAATACTGCATGCTTGAGAGGTTTTCTCTACCTCTGCCTGTTATAATCGAAATAACTTTTTAATTCCATGGTACGTTAATATGGTAATATTGTTTGGCTTCATCATTTTAATGGGAAATGATGCAGAATACACATAAATATGTCTCTGTATAAGTGTGTGCCAGTGTAAAAGTCACAGTTGTCAATATACATTCCTATTTCTTTAACATTGTGCAGATTAGACTAGTCTGGTGTGAAATCCAGGATATTTACTCACTATAGGTTCACCGCTCCCCAACACTGCAGCTGGCCCAGGACAAATACATTCACCCATAATATATATTGATTATAAAAACTGTCTGACTGGCTGCCATGGAATTCTTATCACTGTGAGAACAATAAGTTGAAAGCAGACAGAAAGTACATTTTAAGTTATTAGATATAGAAAATAGGAAGGTTTCCATTAAAAACTGAGTGAAGAAACAAAGAACAGGAGATATCAGTGATTCATTAACATTTCTGGTTACTACTTATGATAAAAAAAGAAATAAAAATTCAGATAAGTGACTCATTCTAGACACAAAGAATTTATAAATCTGCCTCCTGATTGATTTATACACACACTGTCTAAAAACATCACTGATCTCTACCATATAAAATATACAAAAGATCTCTTTAAAGGATCTTCAGTAACACCTTTCTCAGCAAGTGTGTGGTAGTTTACTGTGGTGACAGAGCTTCTTAATTAGGACAAGAGGAATGCTACACATCTGCACCTGTTTTAAAATACAGCCAGATCCCAACAGGGTCCAACCTGCTCAAACTCATTACAACATCATTTTATCATCTATGGAATGCCTAGCAAGCACTGAACAGAACTACCCTTCAGATGACATGTGGTGCTTCATTTCTAAATATGTGGAAAATAATATTATTTCTATTATTTCTATATGCTATGCAAAATTATTGCCATTAAATGAACTGGGCAATCAAATTGCAAACTACATCATCATATATATGTGGTTCTGTTGCTTAATAGGTAAAGGTCTGTGCTAATAAGTAGTAGGTTCAAACTTTGAAGGTGGCCAATAAGCCATCAGCATTGTACCTTTGTGTACGACATAACCACAAGTTGCTTTAGTGGAAGGGTACTACAATAAGTAGACTGTAATTTTAATAAAAAAAACACATTTGAAGGAATGATAATATAATGAATATAATGAAATGAATATAATGAATTATGGATATTAAGGCAGCCACATATAATTACACTTATAATAACACTTTGCTTTTTGAACACTGCTGCAAATTTAAAATGTAAAATTCTATAACCTTGATAGGGTCGTCCTGTGACATTGACACAGGAGGCACAACTATGCCAGTCATGAGAAGAATAAGGACTTTGTTAAAAAAGTAGTGTGACTTTGTACAACTCTTTGTTATATACTTTGTCTCCAATACAGCACCTACATATAAATCCAAAAATACGGAGTAAGAAAATGTTTTTGCAGTGTTCATATAAAAGGTAGTATGGACAGTTTGGCACACATTTCATATTCTTGTTCATATTCTGTTTGTTAGTGGTCCAACTCTGTGGTTTGTGTGATAGGAAGCAATATCTCTTTCATTTCCTGCCCCAGATCACATGAAAGAATCATCTGCTATACAGTTATGCACAAAACACACAATAACTTTAACAAATGACAACTCAGGCGTACATGCTGCAGATAACTGCACATACCTCAGTGCAATACTCCAAAAATAGTTCATAAAACACACACGCAAACACAATAACATGCAATCATTCCTCTTTCTTGCGCATCTGCACAGCAAAGGCAATCTGAAGAACTATATGTCCAAATATTTTTTAAAGACTATCTGGTTTATCTTCGGATATGAATTTTAAAAACACTTTCTACATTTCTTTCAACAGTCACGAACACAAACTAATACACGCTAAAAGAGGCATTCTTTATTTGTCACCCTGTGTTCTCCATTCCATTCCAGGGTGTAGTTCTGCTCCATCCAGCAGTGCAGAGTGTTACTGTTTTAGCAGTCATGGTGCATTCATTTCCTTTGGCAAGAAAACACTGATCTATTTTCATGTTTCACTGGAAGCAGATGGATGGATGTCACACCTGTTAGTATGGAATGCAAATTGAAGTTTGGGTGAGCGTGGGTGTGTGTGTGTGTGTGGGGGGGCATAGGGAAAGTTTAAACATTTCCCTCTCTATCACCCAGCATGTCTGTCCCTGAATCAGATTAAATGACTTGGCTCCACCTGATAATGTTATTTAGAAACAAACTTGAAAAATAAGAAGGTGGGGAGGTCCATGTGAAACAATGCTCCAAATATGAGTATGAAGTATAAATGCAGCCCCAAGCTATTATTTTCTTTTTGGAGAAAGGGACGGAATTCATCCTGTACCCCTGTGAGCATCACAGCTCTTTCATCTGTCAGGAGCGCGTGCACAACCCACTGGGCCACAGCTGTAATCAAGACTATTGTTTCTGACACCAACTGAAAGATAAAGCAATAAAGAGTATTAAATAATACAATCACACCCGTTTTCCAACAAAATGGTGATCATGTGGTAGTCCAAGAATCTGTGAAGCTCTTTTAAAATCCAACCTAAGCACCAAATGATGTTGACGTTCCTTACCGTGTAATTTACGACATAACATCTGGGGAAACAAATATAAAACTTGTGTCGCATTGTCAAATAAAGCATTTTAATCCACTTTTCTGATGTTACAGGCTCTTGATTTGAGACCAGCAGGTGCAATGGCCAAACACAGTTCCAGATAGGGCACTGGCTTCAGCACCAGCTCCAGACCCCACCAATACAAAGACTATAAGATTGCAAATGTGATCAAGGATTAAAAAAGAATACAAAAACTGTGGGGAAATAAACAGAGTAAAAAACATGAGCTTAAAGATACATTGTTACTGACAACAAATTTAAATGTGTGTGAGAAAAGGTAAGACCCACAACACCACTTTGTGCAAATAGACTCATGAACATACGTATACATACTATGTGAGCCTACATGCCTGTTCATTTAAAGCAGTTATATTCAAATGAATCCAGCTGACCTACTTCCAGGTTAGGTCATGCAGTACATTTGAAAAATTTACAGGTGCACTCGTTTTACAAGAAATGAATAACACTTCTGAAGAATATAACTAAAATTACATACATGAGATAAAAACAGGAAAATCTGTTTTATTCTACATTGTGTACTCTTTGGGCTTTAATGAAGGTGAAAGCCCCTAACAAAAAACAAAAATGTTGCCTCCTTTGTTAATTATGTATTTCTTTGTTGTGGCACAAATAAAATTGATTATAAGTCATGTCTGAAAGAAAGTTCAGTTGCCCTATGTCATTGTTTCAGTAAGTTAAAATATACCATGTTAACCCAACCCGTGTGTTTCGTTAACTGTGTAAGTCTCAGTCACATTAAGATGCTGCTCATTGTGTTTACACACCCATAAAACACAGACATTTATATAGTTTTTGTTTTCATTTCCAAAGTAATAAAAAACGGTACATTCTACAACTGTCAGAGAATCCTGCTACAAAGTTAAACCCTCTTAACTATATTTTACTTTTATTTTGAGTCAGGAAAAGGTACGCGAGATGTAAGTCAGTTGAACTCTGACATTAAGTGTGTCTGTAGCCAAACCTGTGTCAGTACAACACACACATCGTAGCATTGTTTAGCTAGCAAATACTTCATTTGAAATGACTGATGTGCTGCCAGTGTGTGTAATATGATACAGCAATTGAGAAGGGTTTAATCTTTTTCTAACCGCTTTTTCTGATGTGTCAATATAGTTGATTCCCACTTTATCTAATATTAGAGGCCTGACAGGACGGCTTTTTGTCCTATGGGGGAACACGGACACCACTGAAATGAAGAAGAAAAGAGAAGGAGAAGAGGAGGAAGAGATCTGGGGGTGCTCGCTGTGTTTGCTCTGTTTCCTGTTGGGCAAAGTGGGTAAACTCCCAAGCCCTCTGACACACAACAAGAGGTCCATTGTGTTGAGAGAGAGAGAGACAGAGAGAGAAGAGAAGAAAGAGAGGAATAAGAGGGGATGGGGTTACTCAGCTGTTAAGGGAATAAATCCCTCTCTTTACAACTCAATTATATGAACCTAGGAGCTCTCTCTCTCTCTCTCTCTCTCTCTCTACCACCCTCTTTCCATCAGATGCACAAATGCACACAAAAACATTATATTACATCATTAAATCCTATATAATAGCCGCATATTTAACAACGCTGGTTGAGAGGTTTTGGCCACTCAGAATTAAGCATTGTGCATTCAAGTGCTCAATTTTTCAAAAGACTGCAAAGGAAAGTAATCTTTCTATTTCTCGCTAGCATTTTTAAAATTATTATGTTTATGCTTAAACAGATTAAAAATTCAGAGCATAGTTTTGCTAACATTTCTTAATCACGCATAGACCTCTAGGAAACCAGTTGTTTCCTTCAAAGAACTGCATTTTTTGTGTACAATCATTTAAATGTGTACGACATAAATATAAATGAAATAGAGCTGAAATTGTCAGAAAACGATACTTTGTAGTGGACCTTCAGACAAAACCATCAGGGTGTAGAAATCAGAACAGAGTATTCTATAGAGTCATGTAATAAAGATATATCTTGTGTGAGAGAGTGTGTGTGTGATTGTGCAGGGGCCTCTGGGAAGGTATAAGGTTCTATCTGACAGGTGGCTGGCTAACTAAAATCTGCTGAGAGAACTACTTGTCTGAGATTAATAGTTTTGATAAAGTGGCAACAGAGTAAAATGGAGAGCTGAGGGACAATAAGAAATGAAAGGAAAAGGAAGCAAGGAAAGAGGCAGAGAGACAATTCACCAAAACAAGAAAGAAAGTTGACAAGGACAGTCAAAATATTTAAGTTCATTCAGTCATGTTTCAGTCATAGCATGGAAATAGATGACCTGCATCCTCATAACTGTGGTCTAATCTGAGGCAGAGTCTATTCCGTAACGAGTAAATTTGACTCAAAACGGACATAGACGCTTTGTTTAGGGTTACAAGTGACTTCTAAATGAGACGTGAAACATCCTCCCTAGTATTAAAACCTCCGGTTGTAAAACACAAACGCACACACACAAACACACACACGCTTTGATCTTCAAATCTCTGTCTAATCATGCAGAATACGACGAAAGTTGCATGCACAATTGAATGTACTGCACTCAAAACACATTGATGGATTCAATCCTATTATTGCAATGTACTTCAATTCTGTCTCTCTTTATCCTTCAATTTTCCTGTATACGGTTCTCAGAAACAAATAGGGCCTCTAGTTATAGTAATTTTGTTTTTTGGTCTCATTTCTAAGGTACATCTTTGCACTTCAACTTTGAGTACAAGCACAAAATGTTTTGATGAAGGTAAATGTGTAAATGTGAGAGCTGAGTGATTTAGCACCATCTAGACTGCAATCACAGCTGTATGAATAACCTCGGATCAGGTGCCATGATGACATTTTAACCTTCCAATGACTTGTGTGAACTGCTAGCCTAAGAGCAAATGTAGCATTGTATAAACATCTATACATGCGGCTACAGTAAAGCAAAAGTACTGGGTAGTAACTGATTATATGTAATCTAGAATTCAAAAAAATATTTTAAAAAAATTACAATTAAACTTTTAAACAATCGACACTTAAAAAGATGAATATTGTTGCTGTTTATCTGTATGTCATGTGACCATTTACAGACAGAGAACTGTGAACATAAGTGTGAAGTACTGTAATGTTAACTTCAAATTTCAGGGGCTACTTTAAGTAAATATTTTTGGTCAAAGATGAAAAAGTTTAGATTATATAGTAGTTGTACAGTGATATACCATCATGGCATAATCTTGATTCTTAACAAAAAAGGCAATGCAATGCAAACAGCCTGTCTTACTGAGGAGGACTAGACAAATATAAATCATTTGAGCCAACATATATGCCTGATTCAACATTCCTCTTCTCTGGAGACAGATACTACAATACCGGATATCTCAATATCCTGACGGAGCTGAGGGTCAGAGCTCGGGGTCAGCCATAATGCAGTGCATGAAGAGGTTAAACACATTACAGAAGAGGTGGGCTGAGCGGGATGGTCTTGCCTGACATGTGCACCACTGAAGTTCAAACCACTGATCAGATTGGTACTGGGCCATTTCTCTAACTGCCTGACTAATGCTGCATTAGCTTGGAATGAACCAGCCCATCTGCAGTTCAGTGACCCCAGGCTAATGGTTTTTCCTGTATTACACTGTCAGGTCATTCGTGTCAATGAAGCTAGCAAATCCAGGCACTTCGCCATGACCTTAGTGTGATGTATTTAAACATGCCAATGCAGAATGTGGACATGTGGGTGCGGGCATGGGGGTGTGTGCATAAATGTATATAGGATGTTTAACTTTGTAGCAGAGGTGTGGGAACAATGTGAAAGGTTATCAGTGTAACAACATCAGTGTGAGGAGTGAGGCAGAGTCCAAATGTAAAGTCAATTTATTAAGTATAAGGTACCTACATACTAGTCCATTAATGATACCTAATCAGCCAATCACACGGCAGCATGCAGACGCAGGAACTAAATGACTTTGACTACGGAATAATTGTTGATGCCAGCAGGGGTGGTTTGAGCATTAGAAACTGCTGATCCCAAGACATTTTCACACACAACAGTCTCCTGAATTAACAGAGAATGATGCAAAAAAACAATAAACATCCAGTGAGTGGGGATTCTGTAGGAGAAACTGTCTTGTTTATGATAGCGAGAGCAGAAGCGAATGGCCAGGCTGGGTCAAGCTTACAGGAAGGTTACAGTAAATTAAATAATTACAGCAATGCAGAGGAGCATCACTAAATGCACAACATGTCAATGTCACCGAAACTAGACAGCAGAAGTAGAAGACTAAAAAAATGAAATTCTGATGCAACATTCAGGTCAGAATTTGGTGTAAACAACATAAGCCCACAGATCCATCCTGCCCTGTGTGAGCAGGTAATGGTGCGAGGAATATTTTCTGGCCCATTAGGCCCCTTAATATCAATTGAGCATTGATTACACGTTACAGCCTACCTAACTGCTGACCATTTACATCCCTTTACAGACACAGTCTACCCATCTTCTAATGGCTACTTCCAGCCCCATAATGCATCATGTCACAAAGCACACATCATCTCAAACTAGTTGCACTAATATGACAACGAGTTCAATGTGTAATCTAATGGCCTTCACCTGCGGTCACCAGTCTTTACCAGTCACCTGCTGTCAGTTTAGCAGAGCACCTTTGGGATTCACAACATCAATGTATGGCACATAAATCTAAAGCAACTGCTTTATGGTTCCCTTGTTAACACAGATCAGAATCTCTACAGTATATTTCCAGCATCTTGTTAAACCCATGCCACCTAATGGACCTTAATTAGACAGCACATTTAATTTGAATAAATACCAGACAGTCAGGGATAGACGTGCAAGCCAAGTTTAATATGCTTAATGTCAGCTGAACAGTTAACACCTTTTAGATGCAATGTTGTTTTCGCTCCCATCACATTAAATAATCATCTATCTTGACTAAGGTCTACAAAATGGTCACTATTTTAAATGAATGTTTTGTACAGCACACACTAACACATGCTGCAGATGTTGTTCTCTGTAACTCAGCCTCAGTGACCCTGATGTTTATTTCATCAAATGAGGTAAACCATCTTCTTGCTGCTCTCAGGAAACTGAACTATAAACACCGGGCAAATGTGTGTTTGTGTGACGTGTTGAATTTGTTTAATTGTGGATTTGCACTGTGCTTCAGTGAGTGTGTATTTGGACAGCACATCATTACGTTCTCTGCCTTTCCTGTTTGTACTGCCAACTTAGCCACTACAGAGAGAAAAAAAAGAGAAAGACAGCTCATCTTCTCGCTCTCTTTGCTCGCTCATTATTCTTATCTCTCGGTGTCATTTGAGAGCAATGGAAGTGTCTTTTTTATGCCTATACATCTGCTAGAATAAAGATGTGTGGAGAATCTACTGACATAAACCTGCACTCAGCTGATTCACATTTTGTTAGCAGTTGGGCAGGCTTTCTAGAACATGCAAATCACACTGAGAGGGTGTGTTGGTGTGAACCGTAGCATAGTCATCAAAATTCATTCATTCTTTGGCATTATCCTATGAATACATATTTTCATCTCCACAAAAGAGCTATCTCTCTTTATTCCCTTCATTTCCTCTCACAAACCACTCACACGCAGGTGTACAGGTGAGCCATTAACATTTTACCTTTAAAAGCATGAAAAGCTAATTGTTTTGCTATCAGCCTCAGGCTATTCTTTACCACTGGCTGTCAGACCAGAACGTGAAAGAGAGTCCAGAGAAAAGGTCTGCATACCACAGTGTGGTGGATTCACTTTGAAGTCATTGACATGGTAAAGCATACATACCACACATAGCAGTGTGATGACACATAGTCACAAGCAGGTCAACTTATGTGAACCTTCATGAAATAAATCCCATAAAAAATATTAGCATATTATCAGCAGAAAGTGCTGAAATAGCTGTATGCTCGGCAGAGAAGTGAATTACGGCTGCATGAATACCCTGCTATGACTCCGTTTAGCTCTGATTATACACCTTTTGCTCCTTTTGTAGTTTGCTCTTTGTAGGTTTAATATTATTACATTTTTATGTGACACAGTTATATTGAACTACCACGGTCAGGGTTAGAAAGCACTCATGGGCTGTATGCGCACTCTGTGTATGCATGTGCTTTTAAGGGTATGAGTCATAAAACAGCCGATTTCAACTGACACAACCAGGTCAGGGGGAACTGAGTTTCAGTGAACTAACCAGTGTCTTGGATAGATGGCAAAGCCACTCTCTGTTATTTCAGCATCAAACACACATCTTCATTAGCCTTGTCTGTTATTGTCTCATTTTCTTATATACACATCCTTATGTTTGGACTGCAAGAAAGAATAAGAAATGAAGTAGCGTCTTGGAAACCTCAGACCTCATTTTCTTTTGTATTCCTTTTTTCCCTTTGTAAACACATGAAGTGGTTTAATTGTTTTTCATTTAAATGACAGATATTTTCTTTTGTCTTTTATCTCAGTTTCAGTCTTTTATCTCAGTTTTCATCTCACCTGTAGTGCTGTGGATTTTTGTTTTTTTTTCTCCCTCTTTTCTTCATCTTTTTCATTTGCTCATTGTTTCCTATGGAAAGGGCAAAAGCGACTAAGCATATTAATAGCTAATAGGAGACTACAGGCTGGCTAAAAGAACTCCACCTATATTTTATCATATAATAACTATCTTCCATTACTTAGGTAGTCCAGGGAAGAACTTAGGCAATGCTCCCTGTCTTACATGTGTATTATGCAGTATTTGGGGAAAAATCAAAAAGTTTGAGCTTTTACAGTTGTTTTGTAAATCGCCGTTTAGCAGTTTACACCTATAGCCCAGGACGATTCAGGGATTGTAATGAATCTATCATGAGAGTTGTATTTAATAAGCAACAAACACACTAAATGTTGTAGGGACGAGTTGACAAAGCACACAGAGACACACACTGCAGATAAGAGTTTTATGCATTACACTGCCAAGGACTGTTCAAGATTGGGCCCATAAATCAAATGGACTCCTTTTACACACGCAGACACACACATACAAGTGCGCACACACACCTGCACCCCCACCCTCGCCACCACTGCGTCCTTGACATTAAATGGATTTTTCTCTACCCTTCCCGGCAGTTTCTTCATTATCAAAGTTATAAAGCTATGATTTATGCAGCTATGGCCATCACCACTGCACAATTTCAACCAAACAACCGCACATCCCATTAAAAAGAGATGTCGCTTTTTTATCTTCCCACTTCTTAATTCCCTCCATCTCTCTTGCTGGCTCATGCTCCCTCCGGCGCAAACCGCTATGCAGGGGGTAATATAAACTGACAATGTTATGTGTGCCTCTCTATTTGGGGAGATGATTGCACATGCAGTCGTTGAATACGGACTGTACGTTTGAAAAGATGTGCGCTGAAAGCAATCTCTCACGGTGAACTTCAAGACGATAAATAATTCACATCCCAAAAGGAAAATATCAACAGACCTTGAGCAAGAAATAATGCTTTGAATGATTTATTGTTTGGCGGCCAGTGCTGTAAGGGTACAGTATCCTGAAACCTTCTTGATCTCACATATACACTTGGAATGTAGAGAGTGTGACTTCTGCTGTTCTGAGACAGGTAACAATTTCACACACACACAGAAGTCACTCCCAAATACAGTATTGCCTTTGCACAAAACGAATGAAAATGACTCAGTGGAAAGGTCAGGATTTTTTCTGCATTTTACAAGTACATACATTCCTATACAGATGAACATTGAACATTTTGGGGATGTGTGCTCTGACCGTCTGGTGTAAAGGCTATGAATACCAATTTTAGTCCAGCAAACTCACTCTATGCACAGAACAGAGTCTGACATCATTAGTTGGTCTTTTTATTTGGAGAAACCATTTTAGTTTGACCTTTATCCTTTACATCCTCTAAGGGAGTTGTGGATTGTTTATATATACATTCTTACATTACGTTTTTAACTACTCTATAACTACTTTATACTATAAAACAGTATGTAAAAACTGTCTGTAAAAAATTTCATTTTTTACATCACTGAAGTCGACTCCAATATGTGTGCATGACTTTATGACATTGATGTGGTGCGCTAGAGCACATCTGCCTTGATGTAATCTGACAAGTATCCTGTATGTGTGGTGAGTCAGTGTGAGTCAGTCTGTAGTGTGTGGGATAGAGAAACAGTGAGTCTATAAATGCAAGTTACTTTATGTGTGTGAAGGTTTGGCTGTACTTGTGAGGGCCAAATGTTTGATAATGTCCTCACCTATATAGTGTAGGTTACATTTGGAGGTAGTGCCAAATGCCAGTTTGTTTGTGTGTGTGTGTGTGTGTGTGTGTGAATAAATTAAGTGCCGTTTGGAATTTGACTTTTTTACCTCGCTATATTAACTCATGAGTCTGTTGCACCTCGGCTCTGCTCTGGATATTGCCTCCGTTTCTCTTGTCTTCGCGTGTCTTCATATGCCTGACACTGTGTCCTAACTAGTCACGACGCGACACGGTTCCAGTGGAAAGCAATTTGTTATGTCCATATTGAAAGAACTGCTGCTAGCGTTACAATTACATCCGATCAGAACAGTGAACGAGTTCTCCGTTTGCACGCTCTCTCACACACATTCGCGTGCGACATTGATAAACGTCTATAAATAAACTAATAAAAAACTTGCCCTGCGTTTTTAAGATATCCGTGATTTAAAACTTTCAAAATTAAAATCGTAAACGTTTTAATGTTTAATGCGCACGAGGAAATGGATTTGAGTCTAATTGATGCCTTCGAAATCGCATAGAGTGACAGTACATACAGAATAAGTGCGTACTTATCCACCGTTAACTTGTAATTACATTTTATATAGTATGTGGGTGCAGTAGGCATACATTCCTGACATACTACATCCGCCATGTATTTATTGACTGTATCCGAAAGTTGTAAAATGAAGGAAGACATTGAAGCACATCCGAATCCAATGTTTGCTTCACTTCCTGTCTTCAGAGATACCTAAACAGTTTCTGAGGGCAGCTGTATCCTTCCCTGCCTTTGATATCCCACAAAGCTATGCGTGTGCGTTCACGTGGAAGGTGATTGGTCGAGCAGGGACGAGCTCAAAATATTACAATGACGTCGGAGTTTTAACATAATTTCTACCAAAAATTATTATTGTAGTTTTTAATCATTTAGTTGGTTATCCAAAGTTCTCTCTGTTTATATTTAAAATATAACTTTGTTACACTGCCTATTAAGCTTGTCTGAAATTGTTTATGGAGGTACATATGGAGGTACGCTGCCTGCAAAGTCATTGCTTGATAGGGCAGCGAGGGAACAAGACAACTAAGCTTTCAGACACGTCACTGTCATATGACCCATATGTTCATTCACTTATGGCATACTAACAACAGCTGCGAAAATAAAATAATCTACTCAGGTTTTGTTTAACAAGCACAATTTAACCATGAGAAATAAATGTGCGTTATATCACAAGAGCCACTCTGCATGTAGTTTTCAGTATTTTTAATATATTACTTTTTGGAATTTGGCAGCTCCTTCTGCTCCTGTGGCCTCATGGGACAGAATAGTGTCCATCCAATGCATACTTAAAAATTTCATTAAAAGCGGTAGGCCATCCGGGTATTTCTCGCCTGCTGTTTTTTTAAGGACGTGACGTGAGGCCAAGTATGGTGACCCATACTCGGAAATTGTGCTCTGCATTTAACCCATCCAAGTGCGCACACACACAGTAGTGAACACACACAC
>JAZGTJ010000013.1:209140-357666 GCA_036877575.1 Botia almorhae
ATGTATTTTTAAATACAATAATGTTTGTATTATGCGTGAGCAAAAGAAAATGGATCTCTCAGCTGGAAGCTAATGTGCAGATGACAGTGTGGATCAGCAAGCAACTCTATAGAATAAAAGAAAGGGGGTTAAATGTGACCTCTGACCTTTGCTATTAGCAGCATAATGGCAGAGGACGCTTGCCATTCATATCAACCCCTGCCTAAAAGAATAACTTCCAACAGAGAGGCCTTCAGGCACGCATCCCACTGAATTTAAGAATGAGAACCACAACCCCCACCTTGCCCTTTGCCCAGTATTCCCCCCAAATCACTAACTGCCCCCTGTAGGGTCGAAGTGATCAATTCAGACCCCTGGGCATCTGTCTAAGCATCACCTTAAGCAATCTTAACCAAACCTAATCTCAAACAGTCCATTGATGCTTCACTGTCTATTAAAACTTTTAGATTCCAAACTCAAAAATACACACACACAAGCACACCAACATCAGGTACTGATGTTCAATGCTTCCAAAATATCCAGAACAAGCTCTTATTCTATTAGATCAAGCGCACTACAAACACAAGTCTGTTTTCCTGAAGAGACTTACGTTCATGCAAAATCACATACTATGTGTTTATTATGAGAACGTACCCGACTGCTACAAGAGATTCATTCACACAAAAATGCATGCACAAGCAACCCGTTTCTTTACAACGTCTATAAACATCAGAGAGGAGGAGCTTATGGTCATTTGTCCACTGATTTGAGAACAGACCTCTTCAGACTTCAGACTTCCTCATGCATTCTTTTGCTCTAGCAATTTCACTGGTTGATGCTCATCACTGCACTTTTAGTAGTCGGGACAGTTCTCGCACCTGGCGTCTGGTTGGCCAGATTTCAATCCGGTTTAAAATTTGCTTCAGCATCTGTGACCAGCTTCAGCGTGTCTCACACATATGTAGCGTGCATCCTCTATCAAAAAAAGCTACAAAAGATTTTAGTCACAGACTAGTCACTGATTTAAAACATGAAAGCTTAAGTCTTGTAACATGCATTTGGTCAGTAGACAAACAACCCATAGATTAACTGGCTATGTTTATGCTGGATTTATGGTTTATCCACTAATTCTCAAAGGACCAGTTTCATGAAGTTGAATTATAGCCTGGTGCTGTGTGGTGATTGTTCACTGTAAATTAGATGTTCCCAGATTAAGTTGACATGGAGCACATGAGGTGTCTGCAGTATAGGGTGATTATTCAGACAGTTGAAATGCAGTCTGGTCTGAAGATCTTCAGTATGTAAAGGTTTATGGAATCAGCTGTTGTTCACTTCAAAAGGACGCTGGGCAAAAGTCTGCGGTCAATTACGCTCTGAAACTGGTTGTCTGGGTGCCTCTAAAATGTCCGGCCTGGGGCACTTTTCCAAAACACATGTTAGTGATTTGAAGAGGATAAAGGGGGTGAGTAATTTTTGTGTGTGAGTGTAAACGTGAATACATTGGCCATGTGTTTGTTTAAAAATGTGACCGATTTTAAATGTATACCATTAACATTCTTTTATTTTCTGTTGTCAGTTTTTGATAGCAATGATAGACAATTTATTTAATACTTCAAATCAAATGGATCGTAGTGAAGTCTAAATTTAATAAAGCACTTAATCAAATAGGAGGAATCCTGACTCACAACATCCTCAGACACATCCATCCATCTCTCAGCCAGCTGGACCTGGCAAGCATCAGGTTATGACACTAGTTTAAAAAAATTAAAGCGAGTGAGCGAGAGAAAAGAGAGAGAGAGGGGGAGAGAGAAAAAGAGAATGTGTGTTCGTGGGAGTGGAGAGATCTGGACAACATTTAAACCCCTAATAAACACAGTTCTCAAATGTTTGCAAACTAAATCAATATTTTGGGTGTTTTATTCTGTTTCATAGCATATGTAAGGAATGTAAACACAGTTGAGATGGAAGTAAATAGCCTGTAGTGGTCAGATAGATGGTAACACATTCCCACTTAAAATAGGTTGATAAATAATACTTCTGTTTGTAAATATAATACTACTATACCATGTTTCAAGTCAAATTGTAACTTTATCTTTTAAAAATCTGACAGACAGTTTTTGGCAGTTTGCATATTTTATATATTATAGGTTAGAATTCACAAAAATAACAATATAATTGTGTGGGTGTGTGTGTGGATATAAGGCAATCAAAAGACACAAGAGGGTGTTTGAGGCTCAGTGGTGAGGCCATAACACTCCTTGTTTTAACCTCTGACACTTGACCGCTGTATGATAAGTATTGAAAGTCACACAACAAGACCGTTATAGTAGAACAAAGGCTTTTACACAGTAAAATTACGAGTCATGATCCTCCTGCGGCTACAGGAAATGTGAAGATGTAGACTTGACCTTTGGATAACCTGCCTGAAATTGGGCCAGAATGACTCCCAGTAGAACCATCGCATAGAGAAAGAGAGACAGAGGGAGAGAGAGAAATACAAATGTAAGAAACCAGTACAGAAGCGTGTAAGAAGGTCAGAAAATAATTATACAATAAAGAAAGATCGAAAGAAAGAAATGAAAAACCTACCTATGAAGACATGATCGTTGACTGATTTCACTATCAGCAGTCTGGGGGATGTGAGTCAGCTGGCTTGATGGATAGGGTGGGTGAGATGCTTCTGGTAAGCTGATAAAGCAACTTCCCTGGAGACAGCACCATGGGAGGAGACCAGCCCTGACCAGGAAGAATTTCTCAGAGAAAGAATCTTATCTGAGAAATATAGGCCTCGTGTCTGGTAATGGGCTGGGAAACGATAAAGTGTGTGTGTGTGTGTGTGGATGTCAGAAGCAGGTTCAGCAGATTGTTGAGGGGACTAAGAGAAGACATAAAGATCAATTGTTATTGTGTATGAGTCAGGGTTTGTAATTGTCTGCTGTTAGCCACTTATAAAAGCTTCTAGCAGTTACGTCATTCTTTATAAATGAAGCCACATGAAAATGTTTCAAACAGACATGGACAGCCATTAAAATGTGACACTCAGTAAAGACAGAGAGACTAACATCATATTCATTTGGAGGTAATGAATATAACCCTTCATGATAAAGAGCATTTACAATTTATGCTGTTAAAACCTTTTTTTTTTTTTTACATTTTTACAAGATTTTACATTCACAACTTTTGTAAAAAATTAAACTAATTAGCTTTTTTTAAGAGTCCAACAATGCAAGTAAAACATATCTACATAAGACTTAAAATCATCAGTGTTTCCTCAGTTTAAAAGATAAGACTCGTAAAACAACTCAGAACACCCATGAAGATTATATATAATGCAAAATCAAGGCAATGGGCCAAAATCTAGATTGCCAATAAGGTTTTGCTTAAAGTACTTACGACCTTGCCCTGATTAAAGAACTCTGTCTAATCTGCTTACATAACCTTACATTTTGTCAAGTAAATTAATGTAAGATTGTGTGTGTATTCACTCAGTGAATAGAATTTAAAACTCTTTCTTGTTGTCTTTTAAGACAACATAAATACAGCATTTAACACAAATTCAATTTTATATAATGCTACCAAGGGACACTTACACTGAATTTGTGGATGTGTTTGCAGGGGGTTATAATGAAACTACAAAATGTTGCAGCAACGGTATGTGACCAACATGAGAGAGGACTTGTTTTTTCGGTCAGAGACAAAAGGTCCATTTAGGTCCAATGTCCCAGCTGTGATTGGACCATTTGAGAAAGGAAATGGATTTAATTGGCTCAGTGACACTCAATTCACCAGGCATCACTTTCTGTCTCTCTCTCTCTCTCATTCTTTCTGTCTTGGGCATGCTTAATTAGCTCAGTTAATGTCTGTTTTTCCACTCAGATCACATTGGTTAAAATGTCAAAAGCCATAAAATATTTCTTCCAGAGACTGGACAAAAGCAAAAGTTACCATATAAAAATATCAGCACTGGAATATTCCATGTTCATGCTATTGACCTTAGGATAGTTTTTCCTTTAGGGAAGTTATGAGAACAGTTATGAGAACAATGAAAATGAGAGGGAAAGTTAGATGCAATTTTTATAATGAAAAGTAAAATATAACATTTAAACTCACACACCACATGTAATTGCTCAAGGACAAACTGATTTTATACTGTTCTGTATATCAATACCTGCTGTTTCACACAATACTGTCTGTTCACACCCACACAACTTTTAGTATTTTTAAAATTATTTAATTAAACAGTTCAAAGATGAAACCACCACAGTTAACATAGGCTAGAAGATACAGTTCATAAAACAGTAATGTTAATTACAGAAATTTAGTTTACTCAATATTCTTAGTAAAATATAAAGAGGGAAAGCATTTCAAGTGTGTTTGTATTTGTGTTTTAGGTTCAGCTACATTATGATAATGAATTTGTAGGAATTTCATCTCTCAGTGTAAGAATAAAAGACATTTGCTACATTGTGAGGAGAAAATGTTCTGCACTTTAAACAACTTAATAAACATTCCACACAACCCTTTTTATTAAGCATACTTAGGTAAAGCTCAATTTTTTTTTTAAGTATACTTCTTATAGTACTATTACTAGTATACTTGTAAGTAAACCATTTCAGTGCCTTTCTTTTAAGTATATAAAAGTACACTTTTAAGTATACTTAAAGTGTAACAGTAGTAAACTTTACGTACACAACTTGTTTAGCTTTAGCTAAGTTTTCCTGATAAGTACATAAAGTATATTTCTGAGAAGTACATAAAACAATGACTGAAAGTATACTTTCCTTGTAAAAGAAGTACAATAACACTTGAATGAACTCCTTTTTAATAAGGGAATGTCTAAATGAAAATGCAGAAAAGCCATAAGGCTTGTTTTACATGTCATTAGCTCACTATAAAAACAATAAAGTCATTGGAAAGTCTTTGTAATGATGAGTATCAATGTGTATGGGGACTTAACTGTCCCTCAAGTAGTAATACCAATAAATTTTGTGGTGACATGTCTTAGGTCTTCACAAGGAAACAAACATACAAAATGATTTTGTTTGAAAATCAACCATGTTGAAAACTTAACGACATATTGGGGACAGATTTGTACCTAAAAGTCAGCACCACCTGACAAATCTGAGCAAAACCTCCTTTGAGGATGCCCTTATTTATAAAACCATTATAAAAAACCAGTAAACATTTTATTAATTGTAAAAATGCAAAGAAAAGCAAAAGGTTTTTGTAAGGGTTGGGTAAAAGTGTGGGTTAGGGTTAGGTTTTTTTATTTATAACCAGCTGTGTATAAAAACAATAGAAGTCTAGGAATGTCCCCATTTAGATATATAAGTAAATGTGTGTGTGTGAGAGTAAATAGGCAGAAGAGGGTTGTGTAAGAGGACATTCCAGTCAACAATCTCATCACTCGAAAAAGATCATAATGTAGAATCATCACATTTATGTCAGATTTGTGTCATTTTTGTGATGGATTCACATCAGTCTAGCGAAATAAACAAACGTAATAAATTACATTACATCTATGAGAGACCTTCCATCATTTTACCAATGGCAGGGTGCTGTACTTGAAAAATGAGACTCAAACAGCAGAATTTGACAGAGAGGAAGTTTAAGGGAATTAGTCTTTAAATTAGAGGCTTTTAGAGGAAGGTGAAAGCCCATGACATTTTTTTAATTCTCTTTCTAAAAAATAGTCTTCTTTGTTAGATCTGATCAATAAATAATCTGATTCAATATGTAGAAAATGATTTATCTTTATATATTTATTCATAAGAGGAAATGGAAGCTTTCATTCGTTTGAAGAGTACAGTCTTCATCGATATAAACACATTGATTTATATCACTTCAGTTCAATTCAGTGCCGTTTTTATATTTCCAGCCATGAAAATGTATTACAGTTATTTCTTTGAAACAATAAACAATAAGACTTTGAAACAATTAGCAACCAATTGCTAATCTAATATCAGAACACAAGGGGATTAGCCTGAGAATAGGATAAAACCATCTGTGGTGTAATTGTTTTCTGCCAATTATAATTTGACACAAACCTATTATCGCCCCAACGAATCCACCATGCTCCGTTTACAGTTCATATTCATTTATTTACCCAAAACTTTGGACGTCAGTTTTGCTAACACTCAAAAGTTACCGTTTACAATTTCTATTTGTGGTTACCAATTGGCTTAAAACTATGAACAGAAAACATATTGTGCACCATGCAACAAAGATAACTAGCCATGCTTGGAGCTAAATTAGCATAATATTTTTCTTAGAAGCTAGTTTGTCTAATGTGGTATCCAATGTTTTAATGTTTTTCAGGAGTGCAGACTGTTTACATGGAGTCCTGAAGGTCCAGACATAGTGTCACATTGCAGTGTGTTTTCATACCTTGTTTTTCATGTCACTTAAGTGATGCTTCTTAAGTGACTCACCCACCAGACATGTTTGTGTAAAACATACATCATCATTGACCCTAGTTAAATCACTCTGGTGTTTACTAAACAAATAAGTTAAGTGTTGTTTATTTGCAGCTATCTATTTGTTAAAGGAACAGTTCACCCAAAAACTTTGTCATAGTTTGCTCATCTCATCTTGTTCCAAACCAAAATACTGTTTCACCCATGGAACCCAAAAATAGACATTTTTAGAAACAGTTACGCAGCCATGCAACGACAGTTCTACAATAACCAGGCACTGTCAAAGTGGCAAAAATACCAAATTGTGTGGCCAGATCTGTTTAATGTCATTTTTCACTTTTTCTTCCACAAAGAAATAACAGCATATCAGTTCGGAATGACACAAGGGTCACTAAATAATACCTTTAAGGCATGTTAGTAAACTCTAAGGTTTTGAAGCACTGTTTGTTTTTTCTTAGATGAGAAGCGCTGTCAAGTAAATCCACAGGTTGTTGTACTCTGACATTTACATGGTGATGTACACAGACACACACACACAAACAGTCTAACAGACATTTTATGACATTAGATTTTGTTTGCACAGTAGTCTGGAATTTAAAGGGATATTTGACACCAGACTATAATGTGCTGTGATATCAGACGAATGGATGCTTTCATCTTAACTCTGGTGTGTAAAAATGTGGCCAGCATGTGTGTGTGGTGTGTGTCTCTGCGTGATTACATGTGCATGTGTTGCAGGCATCTAATGCAGTAGGCATGACTGGTTAAAAGTGTGCTAATCATCTTTTATGTTTACTATATGTCTTGGGCCATTTGCACGTGTGTGGTCTAAAAATCAAGCTAATTTGATATCTGTTCAGGTCATTTCGACTAAGAATGTAAAATTGTGTGTATGTTTTGGTTCACTGCTTACACATCACCTCCGAATTCCTCTGTTTAACAACTAGGGAGTCAACAAAGGAATCTGGCCAGACATAGTCAGATCAGGCAGGGATAAAGAAAAGGGAAATTAACAAAGGAGTGAAAGAGACGTTCAGCCCCTGAAAGAAATAGGGGAATAAGATAAACAAATGAAAATAGAGAAAGGAAGAAAGATTCGCTAGAGAATCTTGGCAGAATGTCTCGGTTGCCTACAGTTAATAAGCCACCATGGGAGTTACAGGAAAGGCTTGTGGACTCCCACACACCAGCTCGCACACATTCTCATTTATATGTAGACCAGGCAGACTGAACATAAACCCCAGCAGCATTGTTTGGAGAGGTGCTTAGAGGTGAAGTGTCACAGACAGGGCACTGTTTATAAAAATGTGACATTCCCAAAACAGCTATTTGATTTTCTATAATATTTTACTAATTACAAACTCTACAGGATTTCTCCTCCCACTCCCCAAACACACACTCCATCTGCTCGCGTGCAGTCTAATTAGGGAGCAGCTCATTTAACTGATGAAAGGGAAGGCGGCCACCAGACGTCAGACCGTAGTCCCTATGAAAAATCCAAAGCCTCTGGTGTTTCAGTCTATTAACAACACAAACTGGTGGCATAGAGGCTGCCTGTGGGTATGTGTGTGTGCTGTACATGGGCTGTTTGGTGTTGGCTATTATATCTTTATACGTCACATTGATAGATTTATCTTACGCCCTTATGATTAGGGACACAGTGTATTAATAGTGTGTTATACCGAAGGGTAGTGTGATTGCAGGTATCACATTGTGAACACGTGCACTTACATACTATGTATGTACTTACGTACTTACATACTTACGTACTATGTGCCTGTTCTATATAAACTTTTTGTAAAGCATGCAGCATATTCATATATTAAAGGTAATATTAAGTATTAAAGCTATACCGCACAATATACCTTAACACAATAAGTGCAAATATATATATATATATATTTTGTCAAACATAGTCTAATTACTGTAGCTCAAACATGCAGAGAGACAAGTGATTAGAACGGTTTACCTCAACCTTTTTGAGTCAAATATTGTGTCCACAACAGTATTTGAAGCCTCCCCCAAGATCTTTAAGTTATCTTGAGGCCCCCATGGCAGTTTGTTGAGGCCCCTTAGATTAGGCATTCTGGATTAGAAGGAAAATGAGAGATGTGATATAAAGTTTAAAAAGTAGGTGCAATCAATGACTTTAGCACATAAAAGTCATAAATTAACGGTTTTAACAGATTATGTCGTGTAAAGCACACAGCCCTCTTTCTTAACCAAGCATTAAGCAAGTATTTAATGTTAAAGTAATCAAAGCAATGGAGCAAACAGTCAATACATGTCTGGGTCAGGGCAGGCTGATATTGACAAAATCCCTCCCTCAGTAATTACTTTTCCAGTTCGTTAAAGACCAGCGTTTTAACGAGAATGGCCGAGACCGATAAGAGTGAAGTCACTCATGCCGATTGAAGGCTAAGCATTCTCTCCTTTAATTAAAGGGCAATAAACCTGATAAATTTGCCTTTTTCTATATTTGAGTTTCTAGATGGACTAGAGGTTCCATATCTGTCAGATATTCACCCGAATCAATGAAGCAAAAACTTCACGTCTGTTGTTTTAAATGAGGCTTCCTGTTATGACAGCCTTTCTGTCCCAGAGAAACATTCTCTGGTTCTCCAGTGTCTTTAACAGCTTTTGGGTTAATTTAAAAAGATGGATGTAGAGAGACTGCACAACTCCCCTTTACACGCACAAACACTCCTCACAAATAGATTTACTGCATTACAACTTGCTTAACTGCCTCAAAATCTGTTTGTTATTGTGGTAACTGTACATGAGTACAAAGTATTGACGTTAAACTGGAATCAAAAGCAAAGGCTCACACAGGTTCTGTAGTTAATGGAAGCCCTGACAGTGTGTTATTTACATTTACATTTAGTCATTTAGCTGACGCTTTTATCCAAAGCGACTTACAAATGAGGAAAGGAAGCAACTTCGATTACGATACGTTATGATATGTAATGAGCTTATTTGAGTGCACAGTGAGGTCGAAAGGCAGTATGACAATAGATAAAAATAATAGGAATATATTGCTCTATATGAGTATGTACCATAGGACCCCACATGCAGGGATATATGATGTAGAGAATATTTAGGTATATAGCGTTAAACAGAGAGAAACACATTGCATGTTTGTGCGTATGCACATAAAAGTAGCCGAGGATCTGGGCATGTAGCGGACAATGCAGGTTTCAGCTCTGTTAAGAAATTATTAAAATTACAATGCAATTATAATTTAATGTTATTTGAGGACAGCCACTTCTCTCAATAACATTTTAATTTCGTTCAGCTTTAAACATCCCAACAGTCTAAATTGTGTAAGAATCTCAGTATAATAGTGACAGAGGCTGGTAATCCTAATCAAATAATAGATATGCAAAATCTGTCGAGAGGATATTCAGCTCTGCCAGGCCTCGTAATACGGATCCAAAAAGCTCTCAGTGAAAGAGACCTGCCAGGCTGTGGATGAGAGAGGGAACAGGCTTGGATGGTCCCAGGCTTTTGTGTGTGGTCTGAATCACAAGCCCCTTGAGACTCGCCCCTCCTCTGTTTCCCTCTTTCTCCATCCATCGCATGTTTACATGCTCACTTTCTCTTCCTTCTCTTCCTTCTCTTTCTCTTCTTTTCTAATGTGCTACAGGTGGGCCTGATCACAAACAGGCACTACTGAGGGCAACTAACAGGACTCGCTAACCTTGCAGAAGGTTGTTAACAGATATAGGGGCTCAGGGAGGGCCATTACATGTGTGTATGTTTTTGTGTGTGGTCTGAGGGCATATGTGGTGAACCCTGTAACTGTAACACGGCTCGTTGACTAAAGATGTAACATCATAGCAATTTTTGGTACAGAATCATAAAGACAGTTTACACCAAAAATGAAAATTCTGTCATCATCTATTTACCCCATGTCTTTTAAAAAACCTGTATGTTTTTTTTTCTGCAGTGGGTTTAGAACCGGATTCCATACAGGTTTGTAATTCCACAAGGGTGAGTACACAACAACATATTTTAAATTTGAGTGAACTATGCCTATAACACAATTTTAAAGTGAAGGGGAAAATATCTAATTTTTAACATTATACTACATGGATATTTTTGAGTGTCATGAAGGTGCTATTACAGTTACAGTAATAAAAATGTTATAAAAAATGGCATTCAAATTATTAAGGTAAAAAAAGATTAAGAAGATCTGAAAAATATGTAAATATAATTTGTTAAAGAAGTTATGTTGTAAACTTAGGCTAAAACCCATAAAACTACTGAAACTGAAGTAGATGAAAAGGGATGGAAAACATATCTTGCTTGCTTGGAATCAGAGAAACATTTTCTTTTTGCCATTATTCAGCAGTTCTACTTATCCCTTTAGTGTAGCATTGGCTGATATTGGCTGAGTTCCAGGTTGCTCTGCACCTGGTAATTGGATCAGATTTCACATACAGTGACCTATAATTGGTCAAAATACTGTGACATCTCAAAGAGACTTACTATGGCAGTTAAAACAGAGCATGTAACAGCTCAATACACTTGTTGCCAGGCAACAGGAATATAAGACATTCTTAAGTGTTTTTGTGACATGTATTTTTTAGTGTATCTGTACATGTATGTAATTGACCTTTAAATGACGTTTATTGAAACAAATTACCTCATCACATAACATTGAATCCCCAACTTAAATATTAATTTGTTGATATCATAAAAATACATTGTAATCTCTTGAGTTCTTTTGAGCCTGTGCGAAGTGCAAAGCTCTTTGACTTTCTCAGGGTGTAATTAAGCACATCCTTATCATCTTGGGTTTGTGACAGGAGCCTGAAAAACAGGTCTTTCTTTAACCTACTGAAATGGAGTTGCTTTATCACGGAAATGTAAACACTCGTGTCCTCAGGAAGAACAGGTTTTAAAACACTGTATGCCTTTGTCTGCTTACTTACTGCAAACGTGCAGTGATAATGCTGGACAGTACTGTTAAATGTTTGATAAACAGTTAAAAACAGACAAAGCATCATAATTTAATAACCAAAAAAAAGGAAGAGTGGTAAGAAACGGCAAGAAAAGGAGGTCTGTAGGCAGAAAATAATGGATTAGGTCTTGTAAAATTTTCATGTTTTACCTCAGCTGCCAGTTTGCCATAATGGTCAGGGTTGTCACGGCAACAATGGAATAAAGGAAAAGTATCTTTCGGGTCACGTAGGGTGTTGCTTCCTGTGTCTTACAGACAGACACACACAAGATGATCTCAGCCTTTCCTGTACATTTACAGGGGCCCTTTAATAACACAAACCCATTTAATACACTCTACAGACAAGTGCTGTCAGCCATATAAAGCCGCCCAGAAATGTGAGAAATGTTTTAATGAGCTTGACGTCCAAAAAAGGCATGCTGGAATTAATCACTCTCTTCAAATCTCTGCATAAAAGACATGAAAAAAATGCATTTTAGGATTATAAAACATGCACTAAGGTTATTTGTCAGCTGGAATATATAAAGTACAATAAAAATGAAGAAAGCTTGAAAAATGTAATTTGCTTTTATATCGGTCAAGAGGAAAAACTCTTATTTTTATTCAGCCATGAATTTCACATTGTGAAAAAATCACTTGTACAAAATAATGTTAACCGCTGTGGTTGAGATAAAACAACAATACAATACAATAATATGACAAATATAGAAATAAAAAGACATTCACAAAAACAACGGTACAGCCAACATTGACAGTGTTTTAGCAATGCTTCTGTTTGTGAAGGCATACAGCGTTTAAGAGTTCCCAATGCACACGGGCCTGTGAGTCACCTCTGAATCAATCGTTTACTTGAGCAGGAGGAGAGAGGGGAGGTGAGCAAGGGAGTTAGAGGGCGAGAAAGAGAAAAACAAAACACTTGACTATTACCAGTCAAAATGAAGAGGGGTGACCATCGCTGTGGCAACTGTTTTTCAATGAGCGAAACAGTGTTTTCTGATTGGCGGGAGGTCAGGGTGTGCAATGCTCTTTGAAAGGTATTCTGAGAGGGGTGGGGGTCAAGGATGGAGGTGATGTCCCTAAGGGCAAACAGGGGAACACAGTAAGCAGGAATTTCCTGAAGCTACTTTGCTGGGGGTGAGGTTGTGTGAGGAATGTGAATCCTGGTGTTTTTCACTGGTGTTTCTCTCCCTCTCTCTTTGTATACACAGGGCTTTCCAACGCTGACACACTATGTTGCTGTGCAATGAAACAACACAGAACACTATATTTTGTATGCCCATTAATGTAAAGCTATATACGGTAGTTTCTTTATACACAGCATTAGGAACAGTGTTGTCTCAACAGCTATTTTATAGCAAATTGCTAGCAGTGTTTTTTAACCAAATCAAAACCTTTGCTGTCTGAAACGAATGTTTAAGCAGACAGATCGCCTCTACAGGAAGTGCATTTGGCATCACCATGAAAGCACTATGGTCTTCGCCCTTATGTGGACATTGCTTTTAGAAGTTATTCTGAAACCTTTGGGATGTAGCACAAGCTTAAATACCAATGTAGACATAATTTTTAAATGTCCCACCGTTAAACACCTTAAAATATTTAATAGCATATAGCTGCAAACTCAAAACCAAGCTCCAAAACCAAGGATCATGACCTTTATTTGACAGACTGTTATGATCAGAATCCACTCATAGTGCTAATAATACTTATACTGAACTGTGAGGGACGGCCAAAATGACATGTTGGTGACAGTTCCAGCTGTTCTGAGAGCAGCTGCAGATGTCACATTCCTTGGATAGCTCTACAAGCCGTTTACAACCCACAGAGGCCCTGGGTCAACCTTAATTTCAGTATCCACAGAGTGATGGATGCAAAGCAGGGTTAGAGAAACTCCTTACTGGACCAAGTATGGCACTAGGTAAAACCTTGCGTCATAGGCAATCTATGTGAGAGGTCTCCAATGAGGTCCACAGACCTGCAGAGTTTAGCTCCAACCGCAGTAGAATTAGGTTGGAGATAAACTCTGCAGGTCTGTGAACCTCTAAGAACATGGATTAGAGGCCCCTAAATTATGCTAATGTTCTAGAGCAGGGATGGGGAACCTTTATCCTGGAGGGCCAGTGTCCTACATTTTTCCCTATACAATAAACGTGAATCAGCAGTAAAGCTTGCGTGACGGTTTAATATAATATTCTTCCTAACACATCTTTTTCTGTTCCATTGAAGTCACATGGATCTGAAACAACATAAGAGTAATTCACAATTGTCTTTTTGGAAGAAATCTCTTTTTAAAGTCCATGTAAACTGGCATAAATTAAAGCATATGCATCATTTTGGTAGTTTCTTGTGTTCAGAAATAGTCCATTTCTAATTATCTAGTCCACAAACCATCTGAAATCTCAAAACCCCCTTCACAACTCCCCCATCCACTGACCTGTCCCTGTGCACCCTGGGTAATCTGAACCAGCGATGTTATTTGGCCTATTCTTATCCTGTCAATAACCTACAACCCCCGATCCTCCCAGGTTTTGATCTGATGAACAAGAGGCTCAAGCGTTTGCTGACCGCTACAAATTCCACCCACTCAGTCAAAGTTAACGTATGCAAATGTGCAAAAAAGCAGCGGCAACAGAGCATTTTGGGCCATGCGCAAATACAAAAACCTGTCATCTTTGACATATCCAAACATGTATGCAAGCAGAACAGCACAATAAATACAAAAAAGAAGTTATTACACAATGAATCAAAAAGGCTTTATAAAAAAAATAATCATAAATTAAGACTATTAATAGACACCGAAATGTTTTAAAACAACCAGTTCCTTGCAGTTTTTTTTCCTTTTTAATTTACAGTTCAGGGTTTTTGATGACGTTGCCATAGCGACTGCATTCCCTTGCAAGGTGACGAAATGACTCTCGCCTCTCTCTCTCTCCTTCTGGCGTTCACGTTTACCGTGAACGTATGTGCTTAGAATAGTACAGGCAAAGCAGAAGCGTCTTGCAAGACTCAGCGAGCATCTTGGAGGAAAAACTTGAAACTCGAGTCACAATCTGCTAATGAAAAGGATAGTGTCTGCTGGATTGTTGTCAGAGGGCATGCTCACACTGTTTGTCAGGCGTTTATCAAGAAAGGGGTGGGATTGTGATGGGGTGTTGTCGGAAGGGGCTCAGTGTGGTCAGATGGGTTCTTATCCAGACTAACATGCTGGGACATGCCTCTCCTGCACCCAGTCACATAAACACAGCTGGTATATGTATCTTGGGACACATTGTGTCCATGTCCATTTTCACACCAGGCTGCTAAGGTCCATTCTGCAAGAAGAGTCCCGCATCAGTCTGTGTTCCTCATACAGAGGTGTGAAGAACTATTCTCAGTTTAAAAAACCTTATTCATCTTTCTTGGGTTCTTCTATATTTTAGACCAGCTAAATCTGAAGTTCATCATAGTCCTTTGAAGTCCACATTCTGCATCAGCCTCTGAGCGAGATCAATTTTTAAGACCATCATGGGAGAAGAGAAGGTAGATACATATCAGGAAGTGAGGTACTTGTCCTTCAGAAAGAGGAAATGTTCATCCTACCGTCATAACATCTGCAATCATGCACAGAGCCTCTTGAGCTCCCCATTAAAAGCTTCCAGTTATCCTTCATGCAGTATACAAATTAACACAGGCATACAAATCTACTTTAGTTGCACGGCATTAACATTGTACAAAAACAAATTTGGGGGACAAACGTGATAATTATGCTGGTTATGATGAAAGGGTTCACTGCGGTTCTTTTGGTTATTGTGGTGAAGCCCATGTTGTGATACTCCACAAAATACAGGGTATAACATCACAATGCACAATGACATGTTTCTGAAGCAAAACATTTAGGTGAACTTGCAGCAGAAGAAGCTTTGCTGACTGGACATCGCACACATCAACGTTTAGCTCTTATGGGAGAATGTCTCTTTATAAAATTGCACAGGAGGGTTATAGTATTTCTTCACAGTTGGAATCCAGTAGACAATACGACACAAGGATACAAAGAACTCTGTGGAGAGAAAAAAAGACAACAGAAAATCATTAGTTTACAATAAAACACTGCAGTTACTAACTACCCAATGCACTATTTCTGAAAACAAAACATCATCTAGATTTGTAATAACACCCAGAACTATAAACAAACTTTCCTGCAAGTCCACCAAACAACTGTAACCTCATCCAAACTCACTCCCATCCAAAAGGATCAGCCCAGGAATAAACATGTCTTACAATACAATCCAAATACTGACCCTGACCATTTGGTCCTGCTCTCTTCCTTTTCTTAAGAGGATAAACAGAAGGGGAGGGTGGGTCTGACCCTCACACCTGTTTAACAGCAGACACAAGCCAGAAACATTACACACAGAATTCTGCACTTTTGAACTGCATTTAGTCAGATTCCTAAAGGAACAACAAGGGTAGTTCAATTAGCTACAAAGCCTTTGTAGCATATATAACTAAATGCAGTGCAAATAAAGTATCTGCACATTGTTATACTACGGTTTTATTTTGGGCTTCTACAGCTGCTTTACAGCCTGAGGCTTCAGCAAGGGCCAGTATTCATTTCTGAAGACAAGCTTTCCTCTCTCTCTTCATCTTTCTCTCAAAGCCTCTAGCTTGAATTAAAGGAGAAAAATATAAAGGAGATCATTTGAAAGCAGAAGCCCCTAGAGCATCCAAAACAAGTTGTCTACACCCATCCACTCGCTTCCTTGCCTAACTCCTACTTCCTTAACTTTGTGTATGCAGTGCATACAAATGACTTAAAAGGACAACAGAGCTCTGTGGTTATGGAATAAACGTTTGTCAATTAAACCCAGTCATACAGGACTCTAAAGAGACTGAAAAGAGACAATACCAAATCCAACCCTCCATTGATCCACACGTTGGTTGGATGTAGAGTGTATGAGCTCCTGTTGAAGACAAAATGTTTGGTAAACCATTGAACTCCATATAACAGCAGCATGCAGCTGACAGTGTATGAACAGTGTATAAACCTCCCTCCACTTCCACACCTGGTCAACGCAAGCCTAGCATGCATACATCTTTGCATAGCATGCAGAGTCATATCGACATTGTGTGAGGTCACACAGTGTTGATTTGACTGTGCATGAAGTGTCAATTATTTTTGATTAAGCAACTTACAGTACTGACAGACACTGTCATTTAAACCAGTTTTGCAAGGTCCACAATATTCTTATTTTTTTATATAAATGAACTCATGGACTGTGTACAGTTGTAGAAAAAGTACAGTATGTCTGCGATAAACATCACTTAATTTCAAAAGTTCAACAGAACATTTGTCCAAAAAACATTTTCATAAATAGAGAGAAAGATAACAGATGAAAGAGTAGTTTGTCTGCATGAGTAGAAAAGGGAGGATATCTGTAGCCAGATTTATTCTCATGTGGGGGGGGTGAGAGCTTGAGTGTGAGAAAAGACAGCCGTGTGGTAAGAGAGCGAGACTGAAAATCTTTGTTTACCCCCCCCCCCATCCACTACCCCCCATCCACTACCCCCCATCTGTGTTCGGTCTCCTCCTACTCCTCTGGTCAACACTGAAACTCCTCATTGTTAGCAGGGAGGAAGCTTGCTTCATGCTCTTTTAAGTGCACAGGAATGTCTCTGCCAACAAAGGAAGGACCACCGCTTTGAAATTAACTGACCTGTCGAGGTGGGCGGCATTTCACACACAGATTTAAAAGCAACGCTTAATATCCAATGCCAGGCAGACGAGAATCAAATTAACATGTAGGACAGGATACATTTTTGTTTTGTGGGGTGGAGGTTATTAAGTTGGTGTGTATTTTGTTTAGTCTAGAGTCCTGGACATCAACCACATCCGATTAGATTTGGTTCATACTATACACGTTATACTTTTCTTTGCCCAGTCAAACTGATTACCTGCCACAAAGGGAAATGAGAAATGAATGTATGAAATATTAATATCATTCTGATGCTTTTTATTATAGGGTTGCTTTCAATCAGCTCTAGCATGAGACTGTCAATTAATCTCCCTCCAATTCTCCTCTTGAATGTTCAGTTAAAGAGGACTATGCTATTTTTAAATGTGTTGTTGTGTGTTCTTGTCTTCCAAGAGATGTCATCTCTGGTAGTGTTGCCATCAACAATTACAGCCTATGTCTACTACATGTTACTGTCATTCCTTCATCATCTTTAATTGCTTGTTTGTTCCCTATCCATTTTTCAACACAAGCATAAACAATGCGGCTTGATTTTTGCCTGGCACCCAAACTCGAATCAAGGGATTTCAGTACAGTGTAAAGCATGACTGACCGCAAACATTTTATGAAAACAACAGCTGTGACTCATCTGAATTACCTCATCTCATTTACTTGTGTGTTTTACTCTTAAGTAATCCTGCAGTCTGGCCAAAAGTTCTCAAAATCCATTCGAACAAACAACAGCAGACCCTTGCTCTCTGCTTTGATCTTCCACTACAGCTATGAGTCTATTAAGGTCTGTTCTGTTTTTACCAGACACAGCATTTGAATCCTTACACAATTCAAACAAACAGGGCTGCCTTGTTTGTGCAATACCATTTTGAACTATTTATTTGATGACAGCATTACAAGACATAACCATTTCATTTGTGATTCAGTCATTACCAGTCATTACCATCTCCTTGCTATCAAACCAGAACATATCGATCACAGGTCCCATAATGTTGATTTGACTTCCTGCTAGCATGTTGTCAACACAATGCTCATCCAATTATACCTCAACATCTCTGTTGCTTTTTTTAACCATCCCTCTTCTCCTCCTTTCTTTGCCCTCCCTTTTTTTCTCCTTCCTCCACCCTTAGACAAATTTCCCCCTCAGGAACAATAAAAGTCTTCTTTTCTGCTTCAATTATCCTCTGTGCAACGCCCCTCACAGCACGCTCATAACTCATGCGGCCCTACCGCAAGCCACCTCCCCAAAACAGACAAAAAACACAGACACGCACAAACTCAGTTTACTTATTTACAGGTTTTACAAAATTTACAGATGCCCACACACACTTTGAAATTCAGGGGTAGCTTATAGCAATGTGCGTTATTGTTCTTCCGGTAGGTGTGTGTGAACTGCTGACAGCTGGATCGCTTTCCAAGGCTCAGAACTCTCCAAATTAAAGATGCCACTGTCTTTGTCTCTTTCTTTCTCTCCTAGTCTGGAGGCTGATCAGATACAGCACAGTCTTCATATCAGCCAGGCCAGACAGAGCACACATATGCGTGCACACACAGAGCATCATTGGACATATGATTGCAGAGCAGCAGATACTGGAAGGCCTGATGCCCTTTTCCACTGCAGTCCTGCTGTGACCCATGTCTGTTTAGTTGGGGACTGAGCAAGGCTTAATGCTCAATAACCAGTTTTTATCTGGACTCTGACAGCAATCTGTGTTGAACTAGCCTCAGGAGACCAGTCAACTGTAGCAACCTATTATAAAACATCCATTAATGTGCCAGATTTGAAAGCACTGTGTTATTGATTCAACTAAAAAGTTCCATTTTTCGACACATCTACACAACAGTATAGACTCCTCACGGTGCTAAAACAAGGAAAATTAGAAGAGAAAAAAACCTGATTGAATATATTTGAATATAGAAAACGATTGGGATATTGATAGACGGGAAATCTGACCATGTATATGAGCTGATCTGATTATTATTCAAGCCATGCTGCCTGTCCTCTCGGTCCCCTAAGACTATTTAATTGCTCCGTCAATACTTAATTTGCCACTGATTTTAATAAGGTTCTTAGTCTTACGCACAGGAAGGCCATGGGGGATAAATTAAATCTACATATCCACATGTAGTGTGCATAGAAGCGTACAAGGATCTGTGAAAACTTACGTTGGATAAATATGCTAACCACAACATATGAATTCATCTTAATGAAAGTGTGTTGAAACATTCTGGCAAACAGACAATTTGCAATTTATTATCTAACAGGTTTATGACCTTAACTAACAGATGCTTGATGATCTACTTAAACACTGCTGAAATTCTCTTGCTTGTAATTCTCTTGTTGCTAGTCCATCAACTACAATACATTCAATAGTGAAGGTCTGGAGAAGGTCTTTGATTGTTTGACTTACCTCTTAGGAACAGTAGGGTCACACGGGGGAGTACATGCATGCCATCAGGCTGGGAGGTGCTTCCAGGTGCTGACAAAGGCAGTGGGAATTAATGAATAAGGTACAGTAGTTATGCTGTTCCAGGCATCCAACGTTGGGTCATAGCAGTCTAGCGTTTTACAACGCTGTGTACCAAAGTAGCCACCCACCACATACAGTTTGTTCCCGGAAGCCACTGCCTGGCAGCTCATTCGTTTTGCTGTAACATCTCCTACCTTAGTCCACTGGTAAGTCTCACTGCTGAACTTGTAAGCAGAGCAGGCAGAGAATTCAGTGTCACCCCCCATTACGAAGATCTGGTTACCGAGAACAGCAGCTGCGGTGTAGCGCCATGGTTGCGGGCAGGAGGCTGGAACAGTCCAACGATTCTCTGCAGGATCGTAGCACTGAACTTTAGGTAGCTTGTCATGGGCTACGCTTGTTCCTCCAAAGGCAAATAACTTGTGCTTTACGCTGACAACTGCTGCATTGCTGACTCCCTCTCGTAGTGGGGCTACCATGCTCCACTTGTTAGCAACTGGGTCAAACTGCTCTACCTGTTTCAAGGACACCGACGGTGATGCAGGCAAACAGCCAGTTGCAGCTGTGTGACCTCCGACAACATACAAGCAGTGGCGCAACTCAGCTGATCCATGCCCGAAACGTGCTATTAGCATTGGAGCTGCTTTGGACCATTCCTCGTGCAATGTATCATACACCCAAACGTCCTTGGACACACCGTTCTCCGAGCCTCTGCCGCCCGTCACGTAGACTTTGCAACCAATCGCACAGGCGCTGAACTCCTTGCGTGGGCTGGGGATGTCTGCCTTTGGAATGATCTCTTTAGCTTTCTGGTCCACCAGATAGAGCTTGTCACACATAAACGTGGGGCCACCAAGCAGGAAAAGAGCATGGCTAGTCTTGCGGGGCCGGGCACAAGGACTGTTGACGACGCCATCGTTTTGCAAGATGCGCAGTTTGCAGCGAATGGCCTCATCCACCAGCTCTTTGCTTTTGGCTTGGGTGATGATAAGCTCCTCTGTAGAGACATTCTCCATGAGGAAGATGGCAGGCAGCAGAGCCAGACGCACAGTACGCAGCAGCTCTGGAAGATGACAGTGCCGTCTTTCAAGGTCATAGTTTACCCAGTTGAGTGCCGACTCGTAGACCAGGCGCTCATCTTCTGTTTCGAGCTCTTCGTGCGCAAGCAGTTGGACCAACATGTCCTTGGGCAGCTGCAGAAACTCCTCAGTCTTGCAGATGGCAGGAAAATTGCTGAGGCACATGCTCCAGGACAGCTGGAACAGCTGGGTGCACTGGTGAGCATCTGAGAGGAGAAGCATACCCAAACAGTTGGATGGGTGGAGGTTCTTCTCCAGGAACTCAGCGCAGGCATCTCTGATATCCTGAAACTCCAGCATGTCGCCGGCCTCAAGCAGAGACTCTGCATTCTCCTCATTTATTATGACTCTTGATGAGTAGGCATAGTCCAAAAGGAGCTCCAATACCTAGTCATTGTGGAGTAAACACAAGAAAAACTTAAAATGACAACATCTAATTTTTTGCAATTAAACTGCATCAGTTACCTTCTGCATCAGAAAAATGGTCTCACACACTATACAGCTATGGTGATGCCAACCTTTGCTTTCCAAAAGTTAAACCTAGTGTTCAAACTCAGAGGTACTTTTTGCAGTTTAAGCAACATTCTTCAATCAATCAATCAATCAACCTTTAGCATTGCAATTAGACAAGCATGGCAGCACACAAAATGCAAACAATACCTCTGGATGAATGGAGTCCCTGAAATCCACCTCGCTGTCCTGACTCTCTCTCAGCCCGCCGCTAAACATGGCCTCAAAGTAGCGGCTGCATGCGGCCAGCACGGCCCTGTGGCACGGGAATGAGCGGTCTCCTGCATGCAGCAGAACATCAGTGAACAGCCTCTGCTGACGAAGAGCATTCAGGTGCATTAGCACGCTGTCAGCGTACGACGACTTGTGGAACAGATAGATGTTCATAGAACCCGTGCTGGCACGAGATTTGCGGTTCTCGTGGACGCAGACAGACATTTTCATTGAATCCTGAAAAGAAAAAACAAAACGAATGCGATAAGGGAGACATTTATATATACATTATATACACATGTATATATTTAGATTTGTTAAGCTGATGCAGAGATTCTTCTGTTCGCAAATGAAGAACATGGGACGCATAAACAATATGCACATAACATAGCACATAACACAATGACAAAATTCCCCAAACGTGAGCTTTATCAGAGGTAATGTAAAACGTATTCAGATGGTTAAAAATCATACTGGAGTTGAAACGTTCAGAAATTCCCTCACATGTTGAAACCCTACTGAGAATTGGCATGCCGCAGGGCTTTGAACAGCTTCTTGGTTCTATAGCCGGATATGACTGACATCATTTTGAACAGTGATTTGATCAATAGTGTAAATCCATGATAAGCATGCCAAACCTCAATAAGAAGGCAGAAAAAAGATGATGCAATTCTGCAAACAACATAAAACCCACTGGAAGCCTCTCTGATGTCTAGCCGACTGGAATGTGAACATTTGCAAGAGTCTAATCATAACCAGGTGCTCTAAAGTGGCGATAACAACGGAGGAGGGAAACAGATGAGGAAAAACTTCAGACGTAAACACCCCCGTCTACAATTTACTGTGGAAATTGAACAAAGAGTCAAGCACCAGGCACAGAGTCAACACTAAGTGTGTCAATGTCACCGGCTGCCATCTGGTCGCCTATATGGTGCACATTCAAATCCAATCAGTCTGAATTTCCATGTAACCGATACACGTCCCCTGGTCCCCGCCGGCTGTCAACATCCCTCCGGGGAGGATTTAATTGGGTTTTCGCTAATGCTGTGACGAGGTAAAATGTAGTTCCGGACACAGCTAAATACATTAAGGCCACACAAGCAATGGTGATGTATCGCACCTGATGCGGTCTGATAATGCATTTAAATTGGCCGCAGCTGTTAAGTACACGAGCCAGGAGCCCCGTGTTGACATTGGCTATTAATAATTGTGCACCGCTCTGTAAAATAGCAATGTATGGTGAACAGCTCGTTTCAACTGTATAGTAAATAAAGCACAAACAATTCATAGCCCATAATAAAGACCGTGATGATAATCTGTAATAAATTTGTAAGAAACCCCAAAAGAACAAACAGCTGTTGGAAAAGCATCCATTAAGTCTCTGTAAACAAATCTTACAGTATTTTTTTAAAGTGAACAAAACACCAATTAAAGCCTCAGATGCATTGACATCAAATGCAAAATTAGAAAACAAACATCGTCTAACACCAGATAAGCCAATGGAAGAAGCGAATGATTGCTAGTGAATATAAACAAACAACCCCCATAGTAAGATCGGGTCGCACATGCTGATCAAAGAATGCACATGCATTAATGCATTTACATGTTTTAACACATGCACTGTTTATATTACCTGATCAGGAGCAACGGGGACTTCAGCTCTGTCCGCTTCAACCCTCGAACATGCCACACCGCGATGGGGACACAACCACAATACTGGCGGCACTGGACGCTCTCGTAGCAGCGTCTGATGTCTTAAACCACAAACTGCATCAAATGGTCACTTGAATTCAGCTGATTTAAACGTACAGAACTACAGTACTAATACCGTCTGTAGATTGCTGAGTTGCATAGAAACCAACTCAGGTTTGCAAAACACACTCGCACGTATCAACTTATAGTTCCTAACACGGGTCTGACACTGAATAGCGAACAGCTGAGGGGTGTGAATAGCTTTAAGGGAAACGAAAAAGAGGCGGAGCACCACGAATCTGTAGGAGGTGGTGGGAGGAGATATAGACTAATGAACTGAAGTGAAAGGGCTAAGATGTGTTTCTAAGATCGATTCATTTGTCAAAACAAACTGATTTTTTTCAAGTTGCATTAGGCTGCTTTGCACAATGGGTTTATTATGAGTAATTTAAGGTCGTTGCAATAATTAATGTCATATACAATTTACACGTGACGCCTTGTTTGGTAGTAGTTCTTTAATTTTCTGCGGTCCTTTCTAAAGTTTTACAATTAGTATTGCAGTGGAAATGCTGTATTGCCGGTGTGTTTTCTAGAATTATCAGTCATCGGACTAAAGTTTGTTCTTCGTTACTAGTTGCACAGACATTGGTGCGCAAAGTGAACTGCGATTGAATTTAATTAACGGAACAATGTCGCCCCCTATTGGAAAGAGATGCATTTACAAAATTCAGATCATAGGACATAAAAAACATTTTGTAAACGTTTCGGTGTTTTATATCTTTTGGCTAATAAGTACAAATAAACCGGGGAGCTACATGTTTTACCATGCACATATTCTATGTATTCAATGCACATTCTATTTATTTCTCAAGAAACAGGGAAGTGGCAATGGCAAAACACATGTAGGTGTTTGTGCAGAAATGCAAACTTAAAAGACAAACAGAAGCGAAAGGTTAGTTTTATAGACAGTCTACATAAGACCAATGGGTGATCCGTTAATTAGATAAAGATATCGAACTTGAAGTTGTTTTGACAGGTTTAAATTTACTGAACATGGCGTTCATGTTTATTATAGCGTCACCTAGCGGAACGTGTCGACCTCTGCAGCTGCTTTGACTCTAAGGCCGAAAGTTTGATTTTATGTGTTCAGTGTTTAACTATTTAGGAAATGTACCTGACAGAGCAAACCTTACATGCTTTAAATAGCACAAACATTCATGCCACCTTTAATTTCCTTTTTAGTATCCACACACTTAATTCGTCCTGGTTCGACCTGATGATCTTTTACCTTAGACTAAATATAACACGTTTTAAATACTACACTTTTGATGCCTTGCAATAATTTGCCGGTATTTACTTAATTAACAAAATTAAAGTCTAATCTATTTTTCACTGTTTTTGCCACTTTACGTTTTGTCGTCCATTTTAATATGAGCAGTTTACCTTTACTCTCTAAACTACGCGACAGAGGTACAGTATGAGTGACGCTACATAAATTGCATCCATCAGAAATTAGCTTGGTAAATCCTGTGACTTCAGTGCAGGGTAGGTAAACACCGCCCCTAAACGCAGAGCTTAGCTCCTCTCCGCTTCATACTAGAGAACAGAAGTCAGCTGACCGCACAACGTTGAACAGCGATGTACTGTCTGCTCGCATCGCTGCTTGTAGCGATCGCCCAATGCCACGGGTGGCTTTTCAGTGACTTTGGTGGAAAATCAAACGAGCTGGATGAAATCTCTCTCTGGCCGTTACCGCAGAAATTTCAGTCATCCGCGGTTTCCTTTCAACTCAGCCCGTACAGCTTTCAGATCGTCCACGCCAAGCAGTCCTCCGCGGGGCCGAGCTGCAGTTTACTCCAGAACGCATTTCGCAGGTAATTTATAAAAATATGTGTATTTAGGCAGATATGGAAGACGCTATTATGTAGCCTTAAACATTAAAGGTTCTATGTTTTGTCTGTGCATGATTTCGAGGGCGGCTGCGCGGTACAATATGCAAGAGTAGGCAAGATTAATTCAGAATCATGAACTAACTGTTTTCCCAACAGATATTTTGAATACATATTTGGCGAAGTGAAGAAGCAAGACAAAAGCAGGAAGAAAGATTTCAGTTCAGATCTTGCTGAACTTCAGGTGTGGATCACGTCAGCTGATCCAGAGTGTGACGGCTACCCGAGTTTACAAAGCGACGAGTCATGTGAGTTCCCGTCTCTTCCGTGTTTCCGCCGATGGTTTATACTGTAACCTCATGTAATTTAACCCCGGTGATCTCTAATCCAATTGAAAAGAGGCAAATCCAGTGAAGACATATGCCTACCGGAGTCATAATCGCCTTAATGTATTAAGTGATTGTCGAATGTATTACCGTTAATGTATTCTTTGTTTTTTTTGTAACTCCTTACCTATAAAAATAAACAATTATCGTAATATGTTGTCTAGTCATAAAATATCATTACTTGCAGTGATTTTTAAGGTTGTCCATATAAAGTGTATACATTTTGCTTTGTGTAGATGAGTTGTCAGTAGATGAACCCTCTGCTGTGCTGAAAGCTCCTAATGTATGGGGAGCTTTGCGAGGTAAGCGACGTTCACAGAGCTGCAATAAATAGTATTTCACATTTCTACTTCTAATTTAAAAATATGTTTTGCAAACTTCCGATAAATGTTGGTAACACAGCTATTTGTAAAATTTAACTGGTCTGTCTTTGTCCCATAGCTATACAGAGAACTTTCACATACAATGTTTTAACTATGGATAATACATACAGTTTCTCCTTTGTACAGTGTTTTATAGATGACTTATCTTTTAAGTAAGCGGTAAAACAGGTTAATATTGTTGCAAGATAAGGTGCTTATTATATATAGGTCACTTCAACTTTATAAAAAGCAGCTCAATTCCAGTCATGTTATCATTTTATTTATCCGAATACCAAAAATGTTGACACTGTCCTTTCTCTATTTTTTAACTTTTCTCTATTTTTAAGTTTAACTTTTTATTGTGTGTGTTGTTGTAAGGACTGGAAACATTCAGTCAGCTGGTCTATGAGGATGACTATGGAGTTGTAAGTTCACATTTACTTAATATTAAAATCTATTAACTTATAAACAAACCCTTATCTATTGTAGAATTAGACTTTATTAAGACTTTATATTCATGAATTACATGTACAGTATGGGTATACGTTTGATCATTTCAAATCGAAAGTCGTTTCTGTTTTTTTCTTATAGAATAACATCAATAAGACGGTCATCTCCGATTTCCCTCGGTTTGCCCATCGAGGAATTCTCCTGGACACATCACGTCACTACCTTCCACTCAAAGTCATTCTGGCCAATTTGGTAAGCTAAAATACTTTGTTTTTTAATAATGAGCTTAACAATAACTGTACAAATAAGTTGATTAAGTCAGGTATTTTTAGAGAAAATTATGTAGATTTATAGACAAAACATTCAGACAATATCAAATATCAAATGTATTGCACTTTTCTCTCGATGGAATTAAATTATTTCAAGAAAGTCACTTTATTATTTCTGAAATAGGAAAGTCAGGTTCTTAAACATGACAGAATAGGATGACTTCAACAAGAGGGTTTGTCTCAAACGTTTTTGTTGGCCATTATGTAACATTTGTAATCCCTCGGTTTACCTGTAGATCTATCATGACCTCAACTTTAAGTGAGATCTGTGACAAAATGACTATAGGTTCAAGGGTATCTAAACTGTTTGACTGTAATTATTTTAATGAATCAGGTTTGTAAAGCATTACATTTGACACATTGTTTATTGGTGTTGAAGTGCTTCTCATTCCACAATGTCTCATTTCCACAGGAGGCGATGGCAATGAACAAGTTTAATGTATTCCACTGGCACATTGTGGATGATCCATCATTTCCTTATATCAGCCGTACCTTCCCTGACTTAAGTCAGAAGGTGAGCCTGTCACATACCTGAAAATATTGCTGTTAATTGCAAGATCGGAATAGTTTACACACTGTGGTCAAAGAAAGAAAAATTGGCGGTATATTACCACACTAGCCATAGAAATCAGAGAGTGCTTATGGTTATAGTTGCAACACAGTTTATTGATCTGTTTTCACATGTGACATCCAGGTCATTGTTTAGCAGAATTACTGTTGGCAAACACCACGTAAAAAGTTAAATGAGCTGATATGCTGATATGTCAAGCCATAATTACACTGCAATAAGTTAAAGTATTTTGTATTTGCTGCATTGGAAGCGAAGGGTAAGTAAAAATGCTTCTGTTGGATCAATAGAAACATTCATTATTTCTATATTAGGGGTAGATAATATTTCTGTATTGGTTATAGAAAGATGGTTATTTTCTGTAGTGTGGGAATTTACCTCAACATCAGTGAAAATGTTTGTGCTTTGGCCATAGAACATAATAGCCGATGTTATTACCAGACAACTGACTGTTTATTTTTGTGTATTATTTATGTTTTCTTGTTTGATTTGTGAATGACAGGGAGCTTATCATCCATTTACTCATGTGTACACTCCCTCTGACGTGAAGATGGTCATTGAATTTGCTCGCATGAGGGGGATCCGTGTCATTCCTGAGTTTGACACCCCTGGACACACACAGTCGTGGGGCAAGGGTCAGTCAGTGGAAATGAATGACGTGCATCATAAAGATTTGTGTACATTATGAGTGTGTCTGTTTAGCAGTATTTTGTTAGGTAGATGTTATACATTATGACCATTTGTTCACATTATATTTAGCAGTTACTGATTAATACAATGACAAATATTCTCTCCCTGCATACAGGCCAAAAGGATCTGCTAACACCCTGTTTTTCTGGATCTACTCCATCTGGAACATTCGGGCCAGTGAACCCCATCTTGAACTCTACTTATGACTTCATGGCCCAGTTTTTTAAAGAGATCAGCACTGTTTTTCCGGACGCTTATGTTCACCTGGGTGGAGATGAGGTTGACTTCAGTTGCTGGTAATCACAAGAAAAGTATCTTATCCAAATTTCAGTTTCATCTGCTATTAGTAACCTATATCTGTTTCCTGAATATTAATTCAGTGGCAGTAATCATGCTTTATATACAGGCCTATAAAGAATCTGCATGTGCAGTTTGCAGAATTGAAACAACTGACAGTCACATTGTTGTACTCGTGGCCCACCTCCTGCATGTTTTTTATTTAATATATACTTCAAGATTATACTTCAAGCTACCTACATGACTTTAGCACTCAAAGTTTTAATCATCTTACCATGTCAAATCCATCTGAAAGCATTGTGCAAATTGTGCCTAAAAATAGTGTAGAAAATGCACAAAAGGCTTAAAGATACTATCTGGGTTTGCATATATTACACAATAAACTGTGATGACTTTAGATGATACAGTATCACGAATAGAAACAAGTTATTTGTTTGTCCTTTATTTTCACATTTACTCAGTATTCTGATAAGATTACGATGAGGATTGTGATGAAAGGTTATAAAATAAACTCTGCTTACATTCCACTGAAATGTTCCTGTAGGAAATCCAATCCTGATATTCAGAGGTTTATGGAGCAGCAGTCCTTTGGCACAGACTACAGCAAACTGGAGTCCTTCTACATTCAGAGGTGAGAGATGCAGTACAGCCAGGAAGTTGTGGTAAATGAGGGACAATGAAGAGCAGTTTTATTAGTTGATTTCCTTAGGCTATACTACATCAAAATATATGTAAGTAAAAATGTAGTCAGACGGTCATTATCACAAAATGAACCATATGACTATATGATGAAACACAATATAAGACTATTATAAGAGAATTTTTATTATTTTAATTCCCCTTTATATTCAGAATGCAGTCTGACTGTGTCATGATTAAACCGTATTTTTGATTGACAGGTTACTTGACATTGTAACGACAACCAAGAAAGGTTACATGGTATGGCAGGAAGTGTTTGATAATGGGGTAAAGGTAAGAGTCTAGTTGTACCCATCTAGGGTGCTGGGCTTTGATCCTTGAAAGTCATAAATATACATTGAGCACTGCATACATATTTTTGTAATTGAACTGTGGGTTGTGATATACTCATTATTGAAGTCCAATACATCTTGTGACTTAAAGGGATAGTTCACCCAAATAAGAAAATTTGCTGTTACTTTACTCACCGTCAGCCTATTCAAGGTGTATAAAACATTTTTTTGCAGTAGAACAATAAGAGGATTTTTAGCTTAACCGTTGTCCTTTCTCATTCACAAAATGCAAATATGCGGCTGCTATGTTTTTAAGATTTAAAAAAGCAGATACAGGCAATACCAAATTAATCGCTGTAGCTCATGACGATACAAGAAGCGTAACAATTGTTCTGTGCAAGAAACTGAATGTTATTTACAACATTGTAAGCTGTATCTGTAAAATCTACTGAACACACACATTTGATGGCCTGGGGGGGAATTAACAGCAAATTTGGGTGAACTACCCCTTTAAATGTTTCCTGAAGTGAAGTGTGTAATTTTGGAGACTAAGATTATTAAATGCAATTTTATTTTAATTCTAAAATTACCTGTATCACGTTCAACCTTCTTATTTACAAACAGCTTTGCTTGCATGTATGTGCTTGCTCACCTTTTCACATTTTGCTAACACGCAACTAAAATGCTGCTTTGTTTGTGCTTGCGTATACATCTATATGCTTGTACCCTAACAAGTTAACAGCAGTTAAAAACAAGGGATAAACATTAATTCCAGTTTGCACAGAGGGCACATAATATGCTTTATACATGTTCCAGCTGAAGAATGACACTGTGGTAGAAGTGTGGATTTGGAACAAAATGGAGGAGGAGCTACAGAATGTGACTGGGGCGGGATTTACAACCATTCTTTCTGCCCCTTGGTACCTGGACTACATTAGCTATGGACAGGACTGGCAACGATACTACAAAGTTGAGCCACTCAGTTTCCATGGTCAGTTTCTTTAGTCAAATTTTCATTTTGTCCAATTTAGCACATCAGTTCTAGTTTAGTCTGTTATGTAGTAGTTAGTAACTGTAGTTATTCACTGTATAGACTACCTAGCATTGAATGCATTTTGTGTTGTTTGATCACAAGTGGACAGAGTTAAATACAGGTGGAAATGAGGTCTATAATGTTTGGTAATTGGAACACAGGAACCAGTTGCAGAAGGGCAAAAGCATGTGTTGACCAATTTTCAGTTGATACAGTGAGTGTTGTACAAACTGCATACAAACCCAAGCACAAGGAATTATAGTACATGAATTTGTCAAATAGATCCAGGTGGAGTTTGAGGCTATTTTGTGGACATTTGTGGTATATTTTTTGTCTTTTTTTGTTTGTGACATTTCCGGTCTTAATGTTGGGTTTGGTTGGCTATAGCTCTTGGTTTTGGTTGTCTGGTACAATGTCACATCTAGTCTCTTTTGTAAATGTTTTTATTATGTAATGTCAGCGTGTTTGACCATTCCTAATTGAATCTGCACTTTTTATTTTTAGTTGTTGAAAAATACCACATACTTTTATTGTGGTGTGTGCTCTGCTCTATTTCCTCCTCCATCTTGTTCTCTCCTACAATATTTTTTTATATGGCATTGCACAAACACGTCCCTTCATAAATAGTGTGCTTGTCTTTAAAAAACCTTAGCAAAACAAGCAAACCAGCATACAATCACCACTGTTTAAAAGTTCTGCCTCTTCATAGATTACAGTGTCAATTGTTTTAACTGCTGTCAGGTTCTAAAATCATTCCCTCATAATTAACATAAATCATGCACGGCTGATCAGTCATAGCTGAACTAATATTGTTGACATAATCTAGGAATGCGTCAATATTATTATAATTGTAATATTTTTATTACAGCTAGTACTTGATATAATGGCATTGATTGTACAGTTGTACTGTTTTGTACTGTTTAAAACAGCTGTTTAGTGACGGTGAATCGTTTTTCTTCAGAAGTGCACAATGTCTCATAGTAAATCGTTCATACAACTTTGCTTCCCAGCAGATTGGGAACACATTGATGTCCACATTGACATCTAAAAGTTGCACAGCTGCCAGACTATTAAAAATAGCGTTTTAACAAGCTCTTGCTATTTTTATAGGTGATATGCGGCAGATGTTCAGTGATCTGTTTGTTACATATAATGCTGAAACTTTTTGGCCTAATCCAGCTCCTGTAGGGCCTCGTCCTGCAGAGTTTAGCTAATACTCTAGTCAAACACACCTGCCTGTAACACAGTAATCCTGAACAGCTTGATTAGCTGGTTTTAAGTGTGTTTGGTTAGTGTTGGAGCTACAGGACAGCAGCCCTTCAGGAGCAGGATTGGACAATATACAAGTCACTAATACTGGCGAACCCAGGAATGTTACTAGTACTACCAACTATATATAATCGCACAAAGCATGAAAAGCCTTGAAAGATCTTGAACAGAGTCTGGAGGGTTCGCATATGTTGACGTGTTTTTTTGTGTTACATGTGCATTTATGTGTATACGTGTAGCTCAAAGCGGACACACAAATCCATGTGTGGAAAGAAAGGCCGCAGTACCAGGATGAAATGGCACGGGTAACGGCAGCTGGATTCAATGCTCTGCTGTCCACACCCTGGTATCTCAACCGAATCAGCTACGGCCAGGACTGGGTGGACATTTACAAAGCTGATCCCCAAAATTTCACTGGTGTGTTTGATACTTATCACAGATGAAGACTTTATGGGTTTATTTGAGCAGAGGTTCAACCTGTTCTGTGTCTGGAAGATTGTCTTGTGTAAATACAGGTCACAATAAGGTATAAGTACAGTCTTTACACAGCACTGATTGCATAATGTGTGATTGTGTGCCGTTGGACTCCTTAACAACACATGCTTTAGAACTTAAGAGTCGTTTCTCACAGAACATGTTTTTGGAGCTATTCTGTCAAAGGCAACGGGTCTTGTGAATAGAAAAGGTGGAATGCTGTTAAGAATGTGTTCAAGCTGTGATGTGTCCTTTATATCAGACATTGTCATATTCTAAACTTGGTTATATCAATTCAGTTGTTTTAATCCTAAATCAATCCTTGTTATAGTTTTGACAATGTGACGCTTCTTTATACAGTTCTTTAAACAGACTGATGGTTGTCTTTTGAATTGGTTTGTTTTGTCTCTATTGTATTCTGGTTTGGAAAGGGGTGTGGAATCGGTATTAGCTAAAACAGACTCGAGCTTGGTCAAACTCCAATAGATAGACCAACTTTTTATGTCTTAAACAGACTTCCATTTTTCTAAATTTGGTATTAAGATGATTTTTCACAAATTAAAAAAATATGCATTTTTTTGGACAATGTATTGAATGTGATATTGCCAACCATTGATGGAAGCCTTGCTGGATTGTCAATGGATTGTCTTGCTTTAGTAATTTTAACAAAAAATGACATGTTCTCTTAACTGTAATACATTTGTTGTGTGATTTGAAATTTTAACCTCAGGCACAGATGCTCAGAAGAAGCTGGTGATTGGTGGAGAGGCTTGTCTCTGGGGAGAGTATGTGGATGCCACCAACCTCACTCCTCGACTCTGGTATGTTTGAAACCTCACAACAGAGAAATGTACCACTCAGTTGAACCAATGGCAAGACAAACCATTTAGATGTTATTGTAATGCCATACAAAATGCATTTGTGATGACTTAGAAATTATCTTGGATGTGAAACTTTAATGCTAACGATTGAAGTATGAGCCAAAACTGAAACCAAAACTTACATTGATTATGTAGTTATTTGAGGATGATGTATGTGTATGTTGTGTCTTTACAGGCCCAGAGCCAGTGCTGTTGGTGAGAGGCTATGGAGTGATGAGACAGTCACAGACCTCGGTAATGCCTATAATCGCCTGACTAAGCATCGCTGCCGCATGGTCAGGTAAGTGATGTTGACAATATCTCCTGTTAACCTGCATTATAGTATGCTAAATTTTATAATATGCTATTAATTTATTTACTATTTACTAGCCATGACGTTTTGTTTTTGGCTCTTTTTTCCATCAGGAGAGGCATACCTGCAGAACCTCTGTTTGTTGGTCACTGTAATCATGAGTATAATGGCAGATGAACGGTTGAATTCAGTTCACAAAGGAAAATTGAAGGGAGTAACGAAAAACACTCATTTTAATCATGTTAGCCATTCCAATAACCATGGTTTACTATGGTATGCACTGAGCCAGAATGACTGTGTTTGTGATTGTTTTTAATAATAAAAAATAGTACTTTGTATTTGCTGTTTAGGATTGTGTTTTATTACAAGACAATGTATGATAAATTCTTGTGAATAAATTTTTGAGAAGCCTTTTGTAAGAAGTGCTTCTTTTAACAATAATTTCCCAGGCTGGGTTTTATATACAAAATAAATACTTAAGGTTTATGTACTGTTCAAATGTAAAATTATTGGTATATACTAAATGATGCCTGTTCCCTGTATTTTTTTTATCAAATTACCTTAAATGTTTCTCTTTGGGTGTCAAACTGTCTGCGTCATGCACCTGTAGGCTTCAGGTCTCAATTATATATGTGCTCTTTGATTGGATATGGAATTTGAATACTTATGTTTCAGTCAGATCAAATCGTGCATCTGTAACAATGGTCAGTTCCACAGTTCAGATGGTGATGATGTAATCGGCTCAAGACAGTCCAGCTATCTTGTTGAGCAGTATGTTCTGGTACTGAGGATTCATAAGCTCATAGCTGGACAGCTCCAGGGAGAAGGTGGCATTCCCAGAGGTCAGAGTGCGCAGAATGGTCGAATATCCCTTGAAACAAAATTAGTATACAAACTGGTTAATCCACTATAGTTAATCTTTTAATATGAAGCATACGGTTACGTATTAAGTCACATGACCACATTACATTTTTTGTGGCCAAAACTATTAATTAAAATTACACTGTCTTAAGGAACAAAATGATCAGTACAGCTTTGTTTACAACAGTAAAATTGTTCTTTTACACATATTGGTAATATTTTAGTGACAAAGCTCTGCAGTTACCACTTACCATCATCTCTGCCAAAGGTACTGTAGCTAGCAAAACCTTGTCTTCCTGCCGACTTTGAATATCCTGCACAGTCCCCCGTCGCTGAGCAAGATCTCCAAGTACAGAGCTCAGATGCTCCTCCCCCAGTGTCACTTCCAGATCCATGACTGGCTCCAGGATCTGCCCTCCAGCCAGCCTCAGAGCCTACACACATGCACAGATAAACAGAATGATGGCCGATTTGCCATTATTTCGGAAAGACTGGGAAACGAACAAGAACGTGTTTGCGAATACCTTGAGCATGCAGCGAGACACGCAGGCTGAAACCATGGCTGCAGAAGTACCTGGTTCCAAACGTACATGCTGGATAACCGTTTGTACTCCCTGTACAGGGAAACCCATGACAGGGCCTGCAGAAAAGCAAGATGGGTCATCATAAGATGTAATGTTGGATTTATAGACATGTTAAATACTGTAGGATGTCAACATTCAAAAACTGTTAAACCAAATATTCAGTTCCTGAATTTTTGTTAAATTAAAAAGGTTCTTCATTTTTAAACTTACATGGATGTGGTGATTAATAATATGTTATATAATAACATATAATAATATATAATAATATGGCCTTGTAATAATGATCCTGGCATATTAACTTTCATACCTATTTAAACATAAGTAGTTTTGTTACCTTGAAGGTATGCGCTCTGAACTCCATTTTCCACAGCCTCTCTGACATCAGCAGGGAGCTGCAATTTTACTTCCTCCTCAAAAGTGATGTCACAAGTACCAGACTCAGTCTCAGCGTGGACAGTAAGTTCCACAGTAACAACATGCCTCTTATCTCCCAGAGTACGATCTAATGTGTCTAAAAAGATCATACACATGACAAATTATCTCCCATTATTATTTTATACAATGTTTTGTGTAGAACCATAGGCATGTTAGATTCTTTTAAGCTTTTGTATTTCACAAAACCAAAATAAAACATCTAGGGGATGTTATTAAGATTGTTGAGTATTTAAGATTACACATGGCTTGTGTATCAGGTTGCGTAACTGATCGTAATCTTTGTTTTGCATTTTATTGTTTTATGCCTGGTACTTAACATGGACAAAGTCCTTTATAACCATTTGTCATATTGAGCCATAAAATGTTAAAGCAGAAAACAATAAAACAGACAACCTATCATTTTGAAATGTTGGCTGTAATGTTTCACCACATGCAAAGATATAATTCTAACAAATTTAAAGACTAAAAGATAAAAAGACATTTTAGTTAATCCACCATGTTCTTTTTTTTGTTGACACTGATTGGCTGTAGCTTTACCTGTGGCTGATGCTGATTGGAGGACGGTTTCTCTGTAGGCCACTTGCAAGGGTCCAAGATGGGTTTCAATGTTGTACTCTCTCTTGATGCGGTCATGAATAATCTCAATGTGCAGCTCCCCCATGCCACAGAGTATCATCTGTGTATGAATTATAAATGAGAAAAAGTTTGGAAATTCATTTGTTTCAAATAACCATTATATGTAAAGGGCCATTACATCACCAGATTTGTTTATGCTTTGCTGTTGTTTAATTCAAAAACGTTGTGAAAACGTAAATAAAAAACTGGATTTTGTCCTTTTCTAAAGACAATGACTGCTGCTTGTAGGTCTCATTCATTTCCATAGCATGAATAGTACGTACCAAAGTTATAACTATTAATAAAGTTATTAACTATTACATAACTATTTAATAGTTTAAATGTGTGTTAAATGTTTACCTGTCCAGAGTCTGGGTCTATTCTGACTTTCAGACTGGGGTCCTCTCTCTGCAGGCAGTTGAGTGCATGCTCCAAATCTGTTTGACAAATCGTGGTGAGATGTCAACTTTGGCACACTGTTGGAAAATCCATTGACTATAAAGACAACTTTACAATATTCCTACCTGCTTGTTTGGCCATAGAAGGAGGTTCAATGGAGCAGAAGAACACAGGCTCTGGGACTTCCACCCCTGCAAGCACCAGACTGTTGTTCTCTCTGTGTGATCTCCTGCTGCTGTCTGTGTCATTTTCAGCTCGCAGCACTGCAGCTGCTGCAGAGGCTTTGGAGGAGACGATAGTGTCGCCTGTCACTGTCTGACTCAAAACACAAGAAAATCTCATTCTCGTAAAGGTACAGTAGGCATTTTTATTTTCAATCTAAAGAAATTATACTATACTATACTAATTATACTATCTTGTTTACCTGTTTTAGTCCTACTGTGAGTGCAATGTTTCCTGCGGACAAGGAGGGGATTTCAATGTGTTGATCGGCAAAAGGCAAGAGAAGACGACTCATTCTTTCCCTGTAGCAGTAAAACACAAATTTGAAGTAATAGTTTCAATATAGATATGTATTTCGTAGATCGGCATGTTATAACAAGAAAAATCCACCACAACTATAGACAATATGGGTCTATATAGGCAGAAACGTCAAGACATGCAATCAATATGTGCTCATAGAATTATTTTCTAATAAATAACAGGTTGGGAAAACCTACGTTGCATTCCTGTTAATGTTATGCACCGCTGATTGAGCCTTCATGCTTCCGGAATAGATTCTGAGGAACACCAGCGGACCCCTCTGCTTGTTATGGACCACTTTAAATGCCAGTGCACAAAGATCATCCTTATACCAGCGCCTGCACAGACACACATGAACACATAGAGGTGCTACTAATATCATTATGATCATAAAATCCTTTTGAATGTTTACTGCTAATATCATCATCATAATGAAAATGAACATGATTTAATGTCTTTAAGCAGAGATAACAAAATAGCTAACAAAGGGCTGATGGGTAATACACTCACACCAGATCATGGTGCCTCTCATTGGGGGCAGGGAGGTAAGCAGTGATGGCATCCAGCAGAGGCTGAACCCCTTTGTTTTTCAGAGAGCTTCCACACAACACTGGTACTCCCTTACGAGCTAACGTCACTCTCCTTACTGCCTCTTGCAACTGGAAACACACAAATGTGCATTTACTATGAACAAAGTACTTTCTTTAATACAGTATGTATGTACAGGTGGGTGTGTACACATAAGAAGTATATTCTTACCTTCCTTGCAGGCACTGCATCAAAGTTTTCACCATAGTCTCCCAACAGCAGCTCAGCAAACTCATCATCTAGATCTGCTATCTGTCAACAATTTGTGGTAAACAGTTCAACATAACTGTAGTACAAAATGCGACTGCAGCAAACAATGCAAAATGCATCAATACTAGTACTGTTGTCCTCAGCTACAACATTCTCTTTTCTTCACCTGTTCTATCAGAGTTCCTCTGGCCTCACAGACAGCCTGAAGCACCTCAGGGTCTTCAGAGGACTGGAGCGCTTTGATCTCAAAATTTCGACCGTCATCTGTTACAGAGTTTCCTAGCCACAACATTTTCTGCTTGCTGATCAAGTCCACCAATCCGGTGAAGCCCTTTCCTGAGCCAATAGGAATCTGAAATTGTTACAAAACATCAGCATTCATAAACATTATTGGAAACGAAAAAGTTGGATGGTTACAACAGCTATGAAAGTTACCTGAAGGAGAACAGGGTTGGCCTTTAGTTTGGTCTTTATACTGTCTATAGAGTAATTGAGGCTATGAGAAAAGAGAGCAAAATTAAACCTTTGTAATGTACAACTGTACAATGCATGTTAATGTAAGATATTCTGAGGAAATACATTCAAAACTGGTGTGATGGTAAAAATGAATGATAATGTTTCTATGTGTATAACCTAGCTGCTGGTTTGTCCATCTTGTTTAGGAAGCACACACATGGAATTTTATGTTTCTCTGCCTGCCGCCAAACAGTCAAAGTTTGAGCCTGAAATTATTATTAAATCGTATTATTGGACAAATACGTAAATTAATAAGTAGGAAAAATAAATATATGCATTTGTTCTCTTTATGAAGTGGTCCTTCTCTTTATGAAGTGCCACTTCACTATTAAACTATGTGCATGGAACAGGAAATCACCAGAAAATCTTTTAAGAAAAAAGTTATTTATTCCAAGAAAAAGTTTCTGGCTAACCTGAACTCCTGCAGAAGCATCAAACACAGCGACAGCTCCATCCAACACTCGTAAGGCTCTCTCCACCTCCAAAGTAAAATCAACATGACCTAAGAAAGGAATGACAGTTCACTATGTTTGTGCATATGTGCATGAAACAACTCAGTACAGATCAATAATAAAGAATGTGTTACACGTTAAATGCATGAACTAATGTGCACCCGTTACTCCGTAATCCTTGTTGTAGATCTTATTTCAACTCAAAACAAAATATTTGTGCAAGCAAGCATGAAGACAAACGTATACCTGGTGTGTCAATGAGGTTAATTCTGTGGTCCTTCCAGTCAAATGTAACAGCAGCTGATTGGATGGTGATGCCTCTCTCTCTTTCCTGGGCCATGTAATCAGTTACAGTGTCGCCATCATCCACATCTAAATATACAACATACAATCACACCACACACACACAGGAAAAAACACACAATTACATATTTGTTCTATATTTCACCTCCAAGAGCTCTAGTGTATCCAGAGTAGTACAGCATTCTCTCCGTTGTGGTGGTCTTCCCAGCATCTATATGTGCCATGATGCCTATGTTACGAATCCTATACAGAAACACAGTCAGAAATGTAATTACACCAGCATACAGGTTGCAGCTGATATAAACTGGCTAACATTTCTGCTTAGCACTAAAAACATTTTTCTGCGACTGTACCTACAGAAGCTATTGGCTGAGGGACAAATTGTCAAAACTTTTCAAACAAACTCTAGCATCTTACTTTGAGACGTCTGGATTGAGCACAGCTCTAACCGACTTGACATCATCTGCAAGAAATGTGAACAGTTAAGTCACTGATCTTAAGTAAAATATTTCCTCGTTAACCACTTAAATCTTGCTGGAGAGCCACTGTACTTTACCTTGAAAAAAGCTGTAATTTCTTTTCCATGTCATTCTGCATCTGGACGTCAGCGAGGATCCGTACATCAGGTGTCGGATACACTGAGGCGATGACATGATGACAGACAGGTGGAGATTAATGTCAAATGTGTGTACATTTTTTGCATTTGCTATACAGACATTTAAAACCAAAGACTTACCCCTCGGAGAATGGGAATCGTTCCCCTAAAATGCATTTTGAATGTGAATGTGTGACTGAAGCGTTAAAGGTTCATTTCTGCCGTTTGACACTTCAACAAAGTCAACTGGGTTGTACTATTGATACATGATAACTTGTGTCCGATTTCTCTGATTATGCGCTAAATTGAACAACACCAAGAAACTTCTGCTGTTTGTTTTTGACACTGACAATACGCAGAATATAAATTACACTGCCAAAAGCTTTCCCTACGGATTCATTCGAGCCGGTTATAGTTTTTTGACGTACTCGTGTGGGTGCATCTGTAAATAAGTACGGCAGAAACAAATGAACGGCAGAAGTTCCGCAGCTCACTGTGAAGACGCAATGAATGCGATGTAAAAAGGTACTGCAGGTAACAACTATCAATATAAGACATTTTACATAGTTTTGTAAAATATTTTATCACTATTTCTATTATTATTATTCAAGGTTATAAAGTTATACAACTGAAACCAGTATCTATAATATTTGCTAAAATGTATAACGCAATGGACCCTGGTGGGCACAGGAGCATTACCAACTCCTGTGCCTACCCAACCACCCTACAAGCACCACAGCGTATCTTTCAGTAAGGTATTTAACCCAAGGTTGGTCAAGTTACTCTGGATAAGATAAAAGTTTAAAACAAAATAAAATGTAGTAAACAACTGAACAACAGCAGATATTTATTAAAAAGCACAATATTCATCAAGATTAGAGGCATTTTGTGTATCATTATAAAACATCATGCCGCTATTGTATACCAATAGGGGGCAGCACAATCATAACAATCATTGTTTTACTATAGCTGGCGATCAATTATAGTGTAAATACAATACACACGTTAATAATTAAAAATGCAATTATTGTAAATGCTTCTGAGCAATACAGCGCCATTTGGTCATTTTGTTCTTTGTTGGTTTTTTAAACCTGTGTATTTTTAAAACCAGTTTAAATGGTTTACAAAAATGTTGACAGGTGTGCAGAACACACTTAAGATTACAACGGCTAATGTTACACAATTCGTTACCGGCAATTCGATACCTCATTTTTAAACGTTTAATAGATACAGCACAGAACTGTTTTGTCTGATGTGAACAAGGCTAGTTCTGTCTTGGTCGGTAATGCAGAAGTCTGAGGGAGGAAGTGACCTGACCACTGAGGTCAATACTTATAGAAAGGTACTTTTCATTACCATCATTCTGGAAAAAACAAAACTTACTTCTGTATTTCAAAATAGCCCGCATTTACTAACAAAGTAAAGTGGTTTAGTTTTTTTTAGTTAAACAATTTCATTTTTAGTTTAAAAATGAACAATTTGATATGGTACATATAAATAATTAATAAGGGTGCTATGAACAGTAAACCTTATATATCTTGCTGTGATGTTCACCATACCCATTATCACAGTACATTTTAAACATGTTTGGGCTCACACATGCTAATTATACATTCTAAGTATACAGGCTACACATTAATTTCATATGTTATTTATGTGTACATGGGCAAGTTAATGTGGGTTATTGTGGGTTCCATCTGTTCATTTTGGGCTACAGTATAGCTGCAAGAAATTTCCTTATATGCCCAAGAGATTTTTTTTTTGGACTAAATTTTTGGACTTTGTTGGACTAAAATATTATTTGTACCCTAAATGTGCAGACCCCCAGAGTAGCTGATATGTTTTAAAGTGGAAAGTTGTTGGTTCCTCTAAAACACACACACATTTGTTAGACTCTATTAGTAAGGTCATTTCATAGACATCCATTGATTTTATAACAGGCAACTTTTCTTTCCCACAACTGTAATCTTACTCCTCACAGAAACATGCATATTAAAAACAAATTCAGCTGATTTGAACCTTTTCATTTAGTGCGGACCTTATGAGGACTCTCCATAGACATAAAGGGTTTTATACTGTACAGACTGTATATACTATCCCCTAACCCTAAACCTCTTTAAACCCTAAATCTCACATGCCAAAACTTTTGGCTTTTTGTAATTAACCAAAACAAAACAAAAAATTGTTTTTTAAGCACTTTCATTTATGAGGACACAGAAAGTGTCCCCATAAACCATGTTTACATTGTTATACACATTATTAACACACACACACACACACACACACACAAATGCTTCACTGGCAGTTTAAGGTGTAACAACAGTTTTTATTTCCTTTGGTGTTTGAAAAGAAACTTTCAAATGCCTTTGCTAATTGTAATGCTGACAGAGAAAACAGTATTTCTAATAACTGATTAAAATGTATTACTAAAAAAACAGCAATACATTGCAGTCATTGACTCACACTTGCTCCATTTTAATAGCAAAATGGAGACTCTGTGACAAAACTAAAAAAGGCACAAAAATAAAATCCATAAAACATCATGTGACAAGAGTAATTAAGTGGTTATGTTAGCAGGAGTCTGAAACACAACCGAAAGCCAACTATCTACTGCTGACTAATGCGTAATGCATCACTAATAAAAAACACAATTCTGAGACCTGCATCATGACAGCACTTCCCTTACATAACACACCTTAATGAACAGCTCTTTAAAAAACATTTAGCAAAACATTTAAGCTTGCTTGGGTTAAAATGGTCCAAGGACTCCACCACACAGACATTCCTAGAATATCTCAAAACTCAACAGAACATAAGCACATACTCACACGCACACAAAAACCTTTTCAGAGATGCTTCACTCTGTCTTCACTTCAAACCTCTGCTACATCAGATGAGTGAGGCACTTGGAAAGTGTGGTTTCAAACTAATGTTATGTAGCCCATACCTTAGACAGGTATCTGGTGGATTTTACAATGTTGTTGAAATCCTAAAGTCACAACTTTCCTACATTATCATTTACAACCGAGAGAATTTATAAAAGCAGATTCTAAAAGTGTAAATCAAAGCCTACCATTCTTAACTGTTAATATGCATATACAGTACAGTAACATTACAGTTTGCAGTATTTTAGTTTAGACAAGCCACAAACACTTTCACAATAAACATGGAGGGTGTGAAGACAATAACCAAACAATGTTTGATGGAATAAAACATGCTCTAATTATCAGTCATCTCTCTTTTGCCGCTTCCCTCCCTCAAATTCTAGCGTGTCCACTCCCCTTGCTTTCCTGTAAAAGAAATGTTACAAACACAAAGGAAATCCTGCATTTAGGAGCACCAGAATCCAAATCAAAAGCTTTTTCATGGCAACTGGTTGAGCACTAACTGAATCTTACTACAACAAAACGACCCACTCACACCTATGATGTCCCACTATAGATGAGCAACGTTAGCAAAAGCTAAACAACCCTTCAAGCGAATAAGACTGTACTGAAAATCACAAATGTATTGGAATGATGAAACAAGCACACTAGGGTTTTGAAGGAGTGAAATGTTCATTCCCAATCTTAATTCTAAAAGTTTTTATTATCTAAAGTGGTTCATCTCATACACTTTATCCTCGGTACTTTTGGAGTGTTACACACTGAACTTTTACTTCACTCACAGGATTTGTGCTTGTAAACACTATTCAAAAACACTTTCATATAAATATATACATTTTCTTATAAAAAGCTACTTTGCGCTTTGATTCACAGCAAATATATAGATATCTTTGTCTTTTTTCCCATTTTGTCCTTCAATGAATTAAGATTTTCCCTGGGTCTTGGCAAATGTTTCTAAGGCCTAGCCCCTAATGATACATGGGCGGATTTGCGAAAGCAGGGATGTCAATAAAAATCATTCTTCAGTCCTCCGCTGATCTATGGTAGGCTGGTGATGTCACGTTTGGGTGGCGGCCCATCAGGTTTACAGCTGGTTCCGTTGGCTTTATCTTCAAACATCATAATCCTGTGAAAGAGACGGAGAGAACGTTTTACTTACTGAAAAGCTAAAAGTAAAAAATTACATACAAGCACATATAAGCAATTATAAGCACATTTACATAACAGATTTTAAAAAATGCATATAAAAAGTGTGAATAAAGGGTGGCGGCTGCAAGACTTAAAACTGTGAATTAAAGCGGAAAATATAAATTTGCCTTTAATAGCTGACAAACTATTGAACCATTTAAGGTAAAATATTTTATTATAAGCTTTGCAAGTACTTTAATGGGCACGTTGATTTCCACACCACTAAAGGAATGTGTGACCATATTCTGGAAATGGCTGGTCAGTCAGAAAACACAGTTGTGCTCCTAACATTACATGAGAAATTGTAATGTACGTGTCTTTTTTATATTATTAAAAAAACAGATTAACAGGTCAACAGGTTCAAAATACTTTAATACACATGGACACACAGAAGGATAAAGCTTCAATGTCCAACTATAGATATTCAGGAACACATACAAAGGTCAGGGTGCTTTAAAAGCACCCTGGCGTCAACTCAGTGTCCAACACTGGCTATAAGCAAGGTCAGCTTCTCACTAAGCATGAGAGAGAGAGAGAGAGAGAGAGAGAGAGACAGAAAGAGAGAGATACAGTCTAAAAATGCAATTTAAAGGGTTGTGGAACAGGATTATAAAATAGAGATGTAGATTACAGAGAGGACAGTGACAGACAGAATGAGAAGTGTGATCTTGAACTGCCGACCTAGTCAGTCACCTAGTCATGTGACTTTCCATTTCAGGTAAACCTTTACAAATCTCTTATAAGCCCTTAACAAGCCCGGACTCCACTAACTGCTTCAATTCAATTCTAGGACAGACAAATAAAAGCGGTTCACTGAGATGTACCATATCATCTCTGGTCCATCTCACTCTGTTCTAGGTATTTACACTACAGACTGATCCATCAACACGTACAATAACTCCAGTGGCCACTGAACCAAGCAGACCACCACTGTATTTGTGTGTATAAGGGACTTCCTCATGTGAAAAATGGCTTAATATGGTATTAATCATGAAACTTGGCAAAAATGAACTTATTTGTCTCACACATCCCAAATAATGGTCAAGCCAAAGAAAAAACAGGAAACCGGAGGTTTTGTTTATCGTCTCCTCTAGGGCGGTGGTCAGTGGTACAGATGCCAATTTGGACAGGATCCATATTTGTGTTAATGATAGACATATTCTGGGGATAGGCGTGTCCTCCCACCACGACCAGAATGTGTGTGCATGTGTAAGTGGATATATGAATGTGTGCTGAGGGAGTATGACATCACTTAGAATCCAACTACATAACATCATGTGCACATCCATTGTAATTGCTTACAGAGGCATGTCTGACCCAGTAAAATTGTGTGAAAAACAAAAGTTTCTCTTAAAGTTTCTTCAAGTTGTTTAGTCCAGTCTTCTCACAGTTTGTGCTATACAAAAAGTCTGTCAGCAAGATATCGTTTGAACAGTGTAGATAAGCAAATATCTGCATATCTTTACTGATAAGAAGCACTGTTTCTCATAGGAAGAACAACTTGTTTACAAAGAAACACATTGTATTCAATGTGTACTGCTCATTTTTGATAATTCAATCCTAGATAAACAAGATAATATTAGGCAACGATATAAATGACTTATTTAGTGAAACCTGGTCACAAAATAATATATTGTAACAGGACAATGATTTCATATTTTAATATGTAATTTTGTTTTTTAATATGTTGAAAGATTTAAAAAACTATGACTAACTTGTGTATAATATGTCTATATTATTTTTGAATTTGCTCTGTACAGAAATCAAAGGCCTGAGAGTGCGAATCAAAATCCAGGAGAGTGACACCATGTGTTTCAGAATAATAACATCACCAGTCACAGCAGATCCTTGTGCCACTGAGAGATAATGGCATAGATATGCTGATCCTGCAGCGGATGTGCTGACAAGATTACACACATCTAAAAATAGCCAAACTGAGCCAAATCCCCCTCCAGTAGGAAACAGCCAAGGCAATTCTGCATAATGGCATTTGCTAACATTAAAAACATGATGAGAAAACATGTTATGACATGCAAACACACTCACAGTTTGAGAACAGCAGATCGCTTGCCAAGCATCATTGTGACAAAGTCCCTGTAGTTGATGGTGTCGCTGCAGCCCCCCGTCACTTCTGAGATCATCTTCTTCATCTCCAGATGAGTCTTTGGCACACCCAGCTTCTCCATCATTCTCTTCAAACCCATCATATCTATGGAAGATATCCATGACACACACACAATGTCCTTTAATGGCTATCACAGCAGTATCAGAGAAAAGTGCAGAGTATAAGGTCACCTCTTGGAGGGTGGGGACAAGTATCTCATCACCCAATAAAGTGCCCCAGGTGTAAGCAGACTGTTTATCAAATTTTTAAAACAATAATATTAATCATTGTATGTTTGTATCATCGTATTTAAATATATGAATATATATTTTTAATTTTTTTTTTACTTCCCCACAGCTAGCATTATTGTTCTAAAGATTTGTAAGCAAAAAGTAATTATTAAAAATGTTCACACATGGTGACTCGAGAATGGTATTCGTAATTTTAAAAACAACTTTTTTTCTGTCTATGTCATTTCTTCTATGTCTGCAGCACGAGTCAGAGACTGTTAATGGTTACAGGTGGGTTCTCTGGTTTCCCTTCTGTCACACAGTATCAACTGCACAGTAAGTATGAATAGAGCTCTTTCATAAAGCTCACACAGTCTTAACTACACATACTGAACACACACTTACCGATGTCCCCCTGATCATTCAGGTCAAATTCTGCATATTTGTCTGTGGGGAAAAATAAGCATTTCATAGTCAAACAATCAATAAACATTTCATAGTCAAACGAGAATAAAGACAACAAACATTCAAATTAACAGCGCTTTTCTACAGCACAAACAAAGCTGTATGTACACAAGTTTGTTTATCTGATAGATTTACACTGAGCTAATGATATTTTCTATTCAACCCACACACAAACCGTTCAGTATTTTTACATTATTCAGTATATTCATTAGGCTGTTTTCTTTGCAGCTGGTTTCCATAATGTAAGCAGAACCCACACAACTGCCAGTAACATCTGACAGTGGCAGAATCTAGAGGTCAAGCACATGACAGCTGCGCTTCTGACACAAACAACAGGGAGAAAACGATGCACTTCTTTAATCTCTGATGAGGCCTATTTCACGAAGGACTGCCGACTAAGTTTGCAAATGAGGACAGCTAGTGCCAGATTTGAAACCTTGTCCCATTTCATTATTCTAATTCCAGAGTATTATGTCTCTCCCTCTCTGTGTGTGTTGTTTTACAACGGTGCTTCTGTTGGAGTGGTCCCACTGAGAATGTAACAGAGTCCCCGTGAGATGAGGCTGATGTGAAGAAGAGGGTTACAAAGCCCCCCTATGAACACAAACACAGGCTGTTCCCCACAGAGCTGAATCCGCATGTGAGAGAGAGCGCGAAAGAGACTGACAATCGAAATGCTTCATTGTAGGTACTCTGTACAAACTTCTCCATTTTAATTTACAATTGTCATTGAATCACTATCTCTAACTATCAATAGCTTTCTTTTTGGCTGTCGCTTGCTTTTAACCACAATGGTATTGTGTTTTTCTCTCTTTTGATTTCTGGTTTTGGAGAAGCATGCACACTAACATTAGTAGGTCAAACACTGCAGTGAAGCTCAGATTGTGTGTGTGTGTATTTGTGTATGTGTGTTTGTAAGCTTTCATTCCATTAGTGTCTAGAGCAATTTCGCTCTAGATCAAGCTATCGTGAACGTAAGGAGAGAGACATGAGAGATTAATGCTAGAAAGAGGAAGATAACTTGAATGTTTAGGTGGCTGAAGTTTACATTCAGAGAGAAAAGCAAAACCACAACACACACACTGACCGAAAGACTCAAAGGACTGTTAGTTTACATTCCAGTTGTTCGTTCCCACACACACACCCCCACAGAGGCCATTATTTCCCTCTCTCACAAGAAGCACATCCAAAAGCGCTCAGTGCTAAAACAACAACAACAAGGGGGCAAGAACAGCACATTCCTGCAAGACCATATGGAGAAACCAACTAAAGCGCACTTGTGCAAACACCCACACGAGCTCTCAGCATTTACATCAGCTCATGAATAATTCCTTCTCAAACAAACAAACGTGTGTAGGCTAAATGAAACCTCTACAGTATGCTGGTGTCCACCACCACCATCTCAGGTTAAACTGCAAATGAATCTCTCCTTTAGTTTGTAACTCTTACTTTTAAAGGAATCCAGCTTCTCTGCCAAATCCTCCTCATCGCTATACTTCTGATCTTCCATAAACTCCTGAAAACAGAGAGAGAGAGAGAGAGAGAGAGAGAGAGAAATAGCATGATCTCCAACTGGAACAGACAGAGTGGATGAATTATTATCCACTTGGGTTGATTTCTCTTCCTCCCGGCAGAAACTGAGACAGCATGTGTCCAGTGTCCACAGTCATGTACATCAAGCAGTGCTGATTCTCCATGTAGTTTTGGTCTCTAGAACAGTTTTATATCTTGAGAAGTTTGCAAATGAGAAGATCTGAGATCATCTCAAGACACACCTCTCACACTTATGAATTAAACATTTTCAATGTTTTTTTTGGTCCTTTGTGTAAACTAAATGATTTTTATTAATATTTACAGAGGTGACTTTGAGATGACACCAGAAGTGGAGAAATAATATTTCCACTGCTCGTCAATGTTTGAAGGCATATAATTCAAATATTCTGAAGACAATAATGCCTGCTGTCTAAAAGATGACCTAAATGATAAGATTATGGCTGTTTGTTTAACTGATATTAAAATGGCTACAATTTAATGTTTCTGGCAGTCAGTGTTTTCTATTACCAGCAATAACAAGCAGAAATACCAAAGTCCCATTGCAATCAGAAAACTAAAACAAAGTTTTACAGGCTATATCTGTTAATGTAAAGTCATTAATGCATCTCAATGCCCTTTAATATGGTCTATAACACAATATCTAACTGAAGCCCATAAATGAAATATATGAGTCTTCATCAGTGAGGCATTAAGGTGTGTATATGAGCAGAGCATATCTATGTATATAATTGGATTTTAATTAAAGTTTAAGGGAGATGCTGACTAAGTTAGAGAATCTGCTGTACTGCAGATTGTGTGTGTGGGGAGGAACTTTAAGAACCCTGAACATTTAATTATCACTCATGACGTCAATACAACTCACAGGTTAGCTGCACTGTTTGTCTCTGCCTCTCTCTAACATACACACACTGAATGAGAAAATAAGCTGCAGATGAATAATGTGAGGACAAAAGTGAATCAGCCCAGTGAGTCATGCAGTAAGATGATGGCCAGGAGGGGCTTTATCTTCTTCAGTCTACATCACGACTGCCTGTCAACACATTTCTTAACCTCAAAGCTTATAACTAAAAGTACACTATATGCTTTCACTAGTCTGCAACTATTATCAGTTAGTTTTTAACTCACGCACTTTAAGCATCATGAAAATTAACCAACGCAATAACACACACAGATCAGATATTATAACAGACATATTACTCATTATACCAAAGATAATTCATTAGATTACGTGTCAGCATATGAATAAACCTTATCTTTAAAATAGCTGTAATGAACATTGATGCGTTAATTATAACATTGAGGTTTAAATATAATTATTATAATTATCATTATTAAACCAGTACTTGTCCTGATTTTCTTGTTACTTCTATATGTTCATGTGACCAGACCAAGCAGTCAGTTCCTCCAGTTTCAGCCCACACGAGGGTCAGAGACAGAGAGAGAACAGCAGCTGAGACTCCACCGCTGCCGGTTCCTCCATCTCTCTCCCGCATAATGACTCCATTCATGCCCAATCACAGACACCTGTTTCCCGTCTGAACGCACAGAGACAGCCGGCTGCGGCCAGACACTTCAGATCAAACAGCTGATCTTAAAAATTAGCTTTCAAATAACAGCGGTCGAGGAAAAATAAGTCTCTTGGGGTTTGTCATGAAAGGTCTGGGCTGGTCTGTAACATTTTAAACAATACCATGTCGCCACTTGTATTTTAAAGCAGCTGTGACCTAATGCGCACGTAGGGTCTCAAAACCAAATGAGCTGCCTATCAAAAAAACAACAACAAATCTTCCTTTACAGTTCTCACAGTATTACATTATAAAGGAAGGAACCTGTGGTCAAGGTAGACAACAGCTCAATAGGTTGAGACACAGCCCTGCTCTGGATTGTGTCTTAATGTAGTCGAGATGTCTACAAATTGGGTCGTGTAGAGCTTAACAATTTCGCTGACTTTTAAAATAACGTTTCACATAATAAATCAAACAATCCAATCATATATAAAGTAATATTAGTAGAAAAGGCTGTACAGGGTTAACGCTATTGAGGCTGATGGGAGCGTTCAAGGCCATTGAAAAAAAACGCGCCGCGCACATAAAACAACGTGTCCCGAATGAGACAATAATAAAGACAATAATAATCCACGGTCGTTGGCTTGTTTACCTTATTTATTTCCTCCAGTTTCTCCCTCTGCTGTGCTTTAAGCAACCCGAAGGCTTTCCCGCCTGAAAACGAGACATAAAGACCGTTAAACAGCCATTTGAATGTTTGATCCGGGCTGTCTGATGCACTTGCAGGCAGAAGATAAGGACAATCGGCCGCTAACGGCACATACATACGAGTTGTGCATAAAACGCTAGATAAAGCAATAATTAACAGAAAATAGTTTACGATGGTAGTTTACCTTGCGTATTCACGTTTGAAGGCATGTTAGGACGGTTGAAAGTTGTGTATGGTAGACAGGAGGGACACACTAACGCTGAGTGAACGGTCACGTCGGTTATGCGGAAAAGAGGGAATCTCACGCTTTTTAGAGATGCACGCAAGTCTCTGTGATGCGCCCACAGTTCCAAACGCCACCGTATGGTGAAGAGAGGTAATGCAGCACGTATTCTGTCTTCATTGAGATTACACGCTTTGTTCTCATGCTTTGTTCATTTTGTAAATGATAGATTACTATTGTTTTTCTTGTTTAATGGTTTTCTTATTTTGTCACATGTTTTACGTTTACAGAATTACGTTTAGCTCTGTGACTAACTGTACACTATGGCTTCATAACCATAACTGAGATCACCGAGCAGTCAGATATGATATCATATATGATTGCATATACAAATATGAAAGTTGTGATATGAATGTGGGTTTGATTTTGTGATAAGATATAGAAGTGTGCGTAAGCAGCATCAACTGGCAAACACAGTTGTGCAACAGAAATGATTTAGGTGAAAAAGAATTCTGTATGGGATATGAACTCAGTAAATGGCCCCAGATAATAGATCAAAAGCTTTGCCATCACAGAAAGCTGATAATACAACATCCCTTTGTGGCCAGAATTAATGAACACATGGATAATAAGCACAAAAACATAATTAATATAAGTTAGCTACTTAGTATGTTGTGCCAACAGGCACACACATAAACACACACTAATGCACACATGTATGATAAAACTCTTGAAAACAGCATAACACAATATGTTGATTTGGTCTTGATTTACTGACTTTAAAACAAATCTTCCGTTTTTTAAAACTGTTGCATCTGTTGTACACAGAATATTGTGTACAAGAAAGATGCGTAAACGTCGCATTTGTTTATACGGCACCCCCTGGTGGCTAAAAAGGGATTGTCTTCCATTAAAACGCCACACTGCTAATACATGCTTTATAATATTGTTTCCGAAATTCTGCAGATTATTATTATTTAAAAATAATGTTACTCCTTTATATAATAATGTAATTCCTTCGCCTGCATTTTGACTTTTAAGCAATAAGGGTGAATAATTCATTATTAACAATAATTTATTCATTATTAAACCCACTCAGTCTTTACAACACATTAATAGTTATTAAGTAAATTATTTACATTTGAATGTCAATAAGTTCAATTTGTCTTTATAACAGACCAGGCAGTTAAATAAGAAAGCCAGGGATTTTTAACATTTATTTTTTCTCTTCAGCTTTTGTCGTATTAGCGGTGACTTATTCCCTTGAGCCAAGTCAATGTCTCTCATAAAGACTCAAATATATAAGTGAGTCTCAAATATATTCTATGACTCCTCATAGAATAGACAGTCTCTACACTTTCTTCTCTTTTCTGCCTGCTTCCTCCCACGAGCTCAGTGCCTGTTCTGAGGGCATTCGGGCGATGTCAGCCAGACTGGCTCTTTCTTCTCTAATCTCCTGTAGGTTCTCTTCAAGACTTTGTAGCTGCTTCTCTTGACTGTGTGCAGCACAGTGTGCAGTGTGAAGTTCCTGGATCTTTCCTGTGAGTGCCGGGCTCTCCACAGAACCTTTGAGAACATGAAGACAAGCTGCCGTCACATTTATAATGTGATCGAAGTTCTCTTGCTCCGCTTTTTCTGGTCATAATAACGGAAGAAGAGAACAATTATGAGATTTTGAGAAAATATGATAATTTTTTAGGAACAAAATTTATAAAAAACAGAATAAATTCAAATGTGAGCATGAATGCCCTAAAGGGATATTTAATTAAAAAATTAATAACTGTCATTTATTATTAACTCTCATGCTGTATAACACATTCTCTTCCAAGCAGAACATACAGCTGAGGATTGTGTTCTAATAACACAAATGTCCTATTCAACTAAACAAACATGGCAATTCCACCATCAATTAAAGCCAATGTTTACCTCCTCAGCCAGCATGCCTTCCTGCTTCTCTGCAGCTGGGTTTTCCAGCTCAGTTAACTGCTCATGGGTGGCATCCAGAGCTGAGCTCAACTGTGCGGATGCATGTTTTGTCCTCCTCCCCTGTGTGAAGGACGCTTTGGCATCCTGGCATAAATATCAAAAAATGGCCTGTTTCAAATCTCTGTTTCAGTCCAAGAACCTTGAGGCAATGTAGTAATTGTTTTATGGGTGATAATTTGATGATTATACATGAAAATACTGTATTATACAACTCTATAATTGCTATAGAAATAACGTGATTAACAGAATGAACTAAATTGGCTGATATTTCCATTATTTTTGGATGGACATATTGCTTGGTTGTAAGTCAATTAAGCAGAGAAATTTTAGCTGAACCTTACCCACAACTATTTACAATGCATTCACAGATTTGGCAGATATTTTTATTTAAAGTGACTTATAGTGCATTCAAGCTACACGGTTATTATTATTAAGCTATACAGTACCTGTGATCCCTGGAAAATGTATAAAGCTGTTTGAGTCTTTACTGCATGTGTACTTCAGTGTAGCCTACTTTAGGCACTGCGCCTGCAGACTCTTTAACATGATTAGCTGTGCTGAGAGCAGCTGTAGAGTTTTCCACCACAGGTTTGATCATTCTTCACATCCACCCGGGTCTTCTCTCTAAGCAACGTCTCTTTCTTCAGAAACGCTTGGTTGAAGGTGGGCAGCCGAGGCCAGTCTCGCTCAAGGTCTACAGCACAAAACATAATTAAAACATTCTCACTTTGTTTCTCTGCTCTATTTCTCAAAATCTTCAGCTGAATAATAATCTTCTCTATACTTCTATTCATCTTTGGCTCACCGTTTTAGTCCAAGATAACTACTAACAATGTGCTACAATCCTCAGTGCAAAAAAAGGTTTAGAGTTGTTAAAGTATTAGTGTATATAATTATGGAAAGTACAACTATCCAGTCAGAGTGAACAGTTATATACATATTATATTTACCTCGTAGACCATTTTGCAGAGACAGGGTCTCAACCTCTTTCCCTGTCACCACAGATGAGATGGCTGACATCTTGAAGCCGTCAGCCACAGTCATCAGCTCCATATAAAACCACAAAGGATGGATTTCATTACACTGTCTTTTGGCAGGAAATGGTCACATTTAAATGAGCTTTGAGCTGGGAAAACATCCCCATTGTTTTTCCCTCATGCAATTTCCCACCCGACTAACTGGCAGGAGGTGCCACAATCCACAGGATGAAAGGACAGCTAGTCCTCTAATTACTGCCATCAAAGTACTGTGATGTTACCATGGTAATAGTAATATCATGGTACATGGTTATATTCCACTTTAATAAATGCAGTGGATTACCATGGTATGTGTCCAAAAACGTGTGGTCAGCCTCACCTGCTTGAACTCTTGAACAGTTTTCAGATGTTTGTTCATAACAATATAAGAGGTTGAATTTCCTCTCTGGTTTTGTTAACCAGAACCTCTTTGGACTGAACGGTCATGTCCCACTCTGCTGTTCTGTTTTCCAGGGCCTTGCTCTAAAATCCAATGAGATGTTTTCCTGAATATAATTTTCATATTACACTTTAAAGCATTAAATGAGCACTCAAGTGTTTACAACATTCAAACAGCACTAAACTTCATACACCAATAAATGCAGTTCATAATTGCTGTCATTGACTATAGCTGTTTGTCATGATGTATTTTAAAAAAGACAGTTCTAATCCCTAGTGCTGATTGGTCAGTAGATGTAGCTTAATCACAATAAATCCCAGCTATAACCTCTCCACCATGCTACTGTTATTAACACTGCGCAGTATGCTGATTGTTATTTTTGTTGCATAGCTACGTTCTGTTGCTCTGGGACTATACCTTGCAGGCAACAACAACAATGACTTAAGGCTATTCCTCCCCCTGCAACAACAAAGAGCTAATATCATTCTGTTTGCAGTAAATCAATTATGCATGTATGATTGGGTTTCAATTACAAAAACATGCATGTTTAACAGTTATTACCTAATTAAAGCAATAATAATAAAACTAAAAGTTCCATTCAGACCACAAGGACAAACCCGTGTTTGTTGTGACATTTGTTTGATTAAGCGTTTGCGAGAAATACGTTCTGCTCTGTGCGGTTCTGATACTGAGATGCTGATGTTCTGTAGAAGAAGTGACAGGTGTGTCACTCCAGTCTCATTAACCTGTAGAGTCAGATTCTCCTTCAGCTGCTGCCTTTCCCTTCCAGCCTTTCAAAATGATTGAAAAAACGGACTGAAATAGAGTGACATTCAATATTTAGGGTTATTAAGGGTCAATACCAAAAATAAACCTAAAATACTGACAGACGCAATATAACTCACTTGACTATGAGCAGAGTGATCAGTTGAGAATAAGTTCTGTTTAGCCATTTTAAAGGCATCTTCTGTGATCTCTTCTATAGGAGCTGCCATGACGACCCAAACATCAGACAAAACACCCTATAAACCATACTTACAGAGGTCACATGAAACATTGTTACAGTAATCTGTTTAGCTTAGCGTTTAGTTAAGTAACATCTAACTGTAAATACAGTGTCATTTTTATTATTCAGCCACTGAATTAAATCATGGCTACAGTACTTAATATCTTTGTTAGTTTATGCAATATATTACTGGAGTCACCCAGGTTAAATTGGTTGAATCAGACAGGTTCAACAATCCTAGTCAATTCTTCTGCAAACCTTTTAACTAGCACCTCAGATTCGTTCACTAAGGTGAACGTAAGGTGAACCTTTTGTGAACAAATTTCATTTGTTCAGCTCTTTTGGGATGACTAAAAGATGATCTGAGAAAGAGATTTTTCAACAGAAGCACAAAGACCTCCATTAAAACATATTCTCTCCTCAGATGGATCGGACGTTCATTTCCTTGATCTGTGCAGACTCACCAAGCTGTTAAGGTCATTAGTCATCTTCTGTAGTCAGCCCTGCATATCCAGAGCAGCAGATATCGTGTCAACAAGCTCCTGACACTCATTTCCTGCTCAAAGTCTTTTTATCTTTCTCTGATTCTTTGACGCCATCTGTGAGGCTGCAGTTCAACACTGTTGTGACGCTGTACAGCTGCAGCTCTAAGGTCTGTGCAGATGTTTCCAGCCGTGAGAACTGCGTAATGAAGCCCTCACGAGCCTCTGCATCAAAGGAACATCAGAGATTTGCTTTCAACAAAATAACTGTCAATATCAAAACAGACTAATGTAATACAACTAAAGAGATTCAAATTCGCTGTTTCTCCTTTGCTTAAACGTGTCACGTTAATTTTAAAGACCCCATTTGATGAAAATCAAGTTTTGATGTTGTTTATGTGTCGTTGTGGTGTTTTTAATATATTTTAAGACAAACCATGTCAAAATTCATCAGTCAACACCATCCCTGAGTATTTTCTCCTTAAAACTCTAGTTTACTAAAGACAGTCTCAAAAACGAGCTTTGAAATCGACCCCCTTTCACAGTAGTCCAAGCTGGTGTGATTGAGTGAAGATGGGGCTAATTTGCATATTTTAAAACATGAAAAAAATTATGTTCACAGGAAACGACATTTAATCAAAGATGAGGTTTAATGGGTAAAAAGATCAACTATGCAGGAACCCATAAAAAGATTGTGGTTTTATCTTTTTAAAATCCAGTAGTTTATATCATCTTAGCTTTTTACCTTGAATAGAAAAAGGTCCTCCAGGGCATTGGGCAGGAAGTCTTTTTCCTGGTCCTTCTGTATGTGATTGTCCAGACTTTTGTTGAAGTCTATGCTGCTGGCGTCCATGTTAGTGGCGACTGTATCACAGCTGGAGAGCAGCGTCTCCAACTTCTGCAGTTTGGCTTTTAGTTTACTGGCCTGTTTGTATAACAATGTTAAAACAACATAGCTTTCCTGTAGCTCAGTGGTTACAGCATGGCGTTAACAACGCCAAGGGTCATGGGTTCGATCCCAGGGATTGCACATACTCAATGTATAGTGATCAATGTATAGTATAATGCAGTGTAAGTCGCTGTGGATAAAAGCGTCTGCTAAATGTAAACATTAACAAAACACACTGAAGAAGAACTAGGAAAATAAAGGTAGTTAGAGGCTTGTACAATATTTTTCTAACCCCCCCCACACCTTTTATGATTTATCCTCTCTATTATTTTCATCTATAAATTAGTGGCAAAAAATGACTTTTCTTACATCTCCCTTTGACGGTATATTTTTAAATATATTTTTATAAAGACCTTAACTTGCTCAGAAGCCCACATACCCCCAGACATGTTTATTAAAAGATTCATCACACCTTATTACCTTTAACCCCATTGAGCTTTGCACTATCATTTAAAGTGCAGAGCAAAAATCAAACATATTAGCAGCTATTCATGCTCATTACGAACAACCCGCAGTGCTAAGCAAAAGAGCTTAGTGACTGCTTGAGATAAAAAGTAATTATGACCCTTTTCATTTGCCTGCCCGCCGTTACATAAACAGATCACATTTCTCATGTTTATGGGAGAAACGTTAGGCATGATGTCAACAAATAAGTATTTACTTTTAACCTAAACTGCTTGATTTTTGAAGTTTTAAGAACCTGAATGAGTCTGTTTTGTGCACTGGCAGGAGATACAAGGTATTTAGGAGTGTAATAAGAATATGTTAATGTAGCATTAAATGTGGATAATTCACATGACAGTGATTTCTCTGGACTGACTTATAGCAATAGACTCAAAGCCCTTATATCTGTTTTTAAACCACTATATAGCAAATACTCTATAACATCTAATAGTCTATAACATCAAAATACCCATTCTTTTCAAAACATCGGATATAAACGCAGGTTTTGTATAACTAAATGTTTATATCTCATGCCTGGCAAAGTGAATGGTCCTTCTTTAACTAGCTTTGTGATCACACATCAATCTTAAAAGCATAATTTTGGAGTTTGAAGTTAGCTCAATTACACTCAGAGATACCTTAACACCTCCATATTTCTCTTTTGTTTATATGTTAAAATAAGTGTAAGTGAAGTAGGGACCTTATGATAGCAGTTCACTCTCAGTGCTCAGAACAAGAGCTCTACAGAATGATGCAGAGGTTGAAGAGGAGAATTTAAATGACTAATGGGCATCATTTAATTACATGAGAGTTTATTGAATGTTTATTGAACAGAATGGAGAGTGTGTTACACAATCACATGCACAAATAGACCCTCAGCAGAAACTTTCTCTCTCTCTCATGAGTCTGATGATACTATAGCACACCAGGCACTCCTCACATTGGTGGGTCAGGCGGTTCTGGTAGTAGTTCAGTTCACACTTATAACGCAGAAACCCCTGGCGACACGAACGTGTCCCGTTGTCATGGCACTGAATAGAGACCGAGCTCATGGGGTCACAGTTACACACTTAAAGCAGACGCATGAGAGAGGAACAAAGAGATACAAAGACAATCAGTTCCCAAAACTTGAAACATGACACAATGGAAATAAAATAATACTACTTCATTAAAGATTACATTTTGTAAATTACTTCTGAAATGGATCAACGTGTATTGTTAATGTGTTATAATTATAATGTACTTCTGTGTCTGACACCTGACACTGTAATGGTGTATTTAGTAACTTTTACACGTGTTCTGTAAACCATTTTTAAGTACCTCTGCAGCCACTAAAAAAGAAACCAAAGAAGCCTGTCTGACAGATGTCACATGATTTTTCCTCCACACCTGTTCGACACATGCACTGGCCTGTGACTGGATGACACGCTGAAGAGGAGGGACCGCATGATCACCCCCCCACCACATTGAGATCCATGTTCCTGTTACACTCACACACGTCCGAACTTTGCCACCCCAGCCCAGAGGGTTGCCATAGAAACCATCTTCACACAATTCACACCTTATAGCTGAGAAACCTTTAATAATTAAATATATTTTGTTTAATGCTGGACTGAATTTTGGTGTTTCAAAACCATGTGCATGTCAAATGAATGGTCTGTAACTGACCTCTCTGGCCCGTTGGTACAAACCACATCCCCCTGGGCGTAGGTGGTGCGATCTGGACAAGGTCAGCCTGGGCTGCCAGTCAATTTGTTGCCATAGTAACCATCTTGACAACATTCACAACAGAGGCCAGTGGTAAAATCTGTTCAGTCACACACCTGAAATAAAATTAGACAAAAATAAAAGTGGTCAACTGATAAGAATCGTTTTTAACATTTGAAAACTGTTAATCCTGTGATGGGGAAGGGCCCTCTAAGGGCCTCTATGGTATACTGAACCCTGTGAATTATAAGTCTTGAGCACAGTTGTTGGCTGATGAAAATCTTGACATGATCAAATATTGGCTGATTACACCTGACCAATATATATATTACTAGTATATATAACTTACACACTAACACATTCTCTATTATTTTGATATGAAAGTGCAGCACATATACTGTGAGAGGAAATGACTTTAGGGAAAGACAGGAAGGCACATAGTCTAAAACAATCAGATTCATTGAACCTCACACACACACATACACACACACTGAAACAGTGTACTACAGATTCATGAATGCCATATTTCTAAATATCGAGTTTCTAAAAACCAAACAAGCAAACTCAAATGTGTTTCTGCACTGATCCAGAAAGCCCAGGGTACGAGAGGTACGAGATATCATGTATAAAATCTGGCAGACCACAGCTCGACCCTTCACCAGATTCAGAAAAAAACAGACTAAAATTTGCCACTCTGAAAAACACTGAGCTACATTTAGATTCTGCCCACATGCAACTTCCATCCTGACAGTTTTCGCAGAGATAAACAACAAATGGAAATACTGAGCTAAACAGAGAAGCACACCATTTATACCTGTGTACCTGTGTTCAATCAAGTCTATAGTCCTAATTATACTGTATGCATTATTAAACTATAATTAAATAGTAAATTATGATGTTGCATGGATCTACAATGCAGGCATCCCTTAACTGTAAAGATGGATACAGGACTAAATAAATCCTCTACCCATTTATAACAGCAGATGGCAATAAACCATTATAGATCGAAAGAGAGAGAGACTGTGAGAGAGAGAGACAGACTGCGCAGGTTTGACTATATTTGTGAGGGCCAAATTTTGTTCTTGCAATTATACTGTAGAAAGAATTCTCAGACACTGACTTATAAAGTGGTTCTAGCTATTTGAAATGCTCAAGAATCGGCCAAATACAGTTTCGCTGTAAATCTAATAATGTTGACAGGTTTCTGTGAAGGTTATGTTTAGACTAAAGGGTATAGTATCTGTTTTCTTTGTATGAAAATCCTCACAAATATAGCTTCTAAGGTCTGTTTGTGTGTGTGTGTGTGTGTGTGTGTGTGTGTGTGTGTGTCTGGATAGAGAGAGAGTATGTGACACTAGCCCAAAAAATGCAAATACAACTTGACTGTAGTTGCTCTAAGGCCACATTTTGAAAGGACAAAATATAATACAAAATAATGAATCCCTCTGGCAAACTTCAAGCAGCGATCAAAGACAGTCAGAATGATTATCTGTCTACAAACACTTACTGATTCTGTGGTAAAAAACTCTTGACTTGTTAGAAAATAAAAAGAAGCCCTCAAGATATCTGTCTGTCAGTTTATTGGTCAATGTAGCTGTGAGAAGAACAAGGCATTATAGGAGTCAGATGTATTCTTGCTTACTACTAACTGCTTTTTACACAGCTAATCAATAAGTTTCTGTCTAAATGAATCTCAATCTTGACATATATATGCATGGAACATATACAGAACATGAGACAAATAGTAAAGCAAGACCATTAAAGGTAGATATGCAGGCAGAGCAAAGTAAATAAGAACACACACACAGAAGCAACTGATATTTTCAGTATTGAATGTCTGCGTCCATCAGTGTGGTCATGTGGAGACACTTTGTGCACTCTGTGTGTTGGCTAATTCACGACTATCAATCCGATAATCACTATCAATAACTGCAGACTGTGTTGTTCCTCAAAATCACTACCTCCCACTGAGAATTTGTACTAGAAAGGAAAAGCCTTCATTTTATTGCAAATCTCAACTGCATACATGTCCTGTAATTTATGGGATACCAAATGGAACCTGCCAAATTTAAAAAATTGTCTTATTCACACAATAAACATTTTAAGGCTGAAATAGTGTGTCCTGTAGCTCAACTGGTAGATCACTGCGTTTGCAGTGCAAAGGTCATGGGTTCAATTCCCAGATAACTTGAACATACTGTAAGTTGCTTCGGATAAAAATGTCTGCCAAATGTAAATACATTTTGACTAGGTGCATTTTGAATTTAGGTGCTGACTTTACACTTTTGCACCTGGAATTTGAAAAAAAAAATGCAACTGTCCATGGCATTAACAAATGTACCAAAATATCTGTGTACAAAATGCACATGTTTTGTCACAGAATATTGCATTTTGTGTCATACTAAGTCCACACAATCTTGATGCCCCACAGTGATTATGCTAATGTGATTATGCAGAGTAACCATAATGATTTAGAAAGTAAAAATATGAGGTTGTGTGGTTTTAATCACACTCCACAGACATGTTTACACTTTAATCACATTTCCTTCACTCTGACTAATGTGAGCTTGCGCTAGGGCTGCAGATGGATAATGTGTTACTCTCATGCACAGGCTTGAAAACATGCTGGAACTGAGGGAATCACATGTCTGGAGCTCAGGAAATGTTTATGCTTTATGGCAAACAGTTCTATGCGAAATGAAAGGGCTTGTAAAAAAAGACCTTGTAAAATATTTTATGTATTTTTATTCAATTTGCATTTGAAGCGAGCGAATAAAAAGAGCAGCAACAGGCCTATTGAGTTTAAATGGAATACATTGTGTTATGGTTTGGGGTACAAGTAAATAGCAGTAAAAATAGTACAAAACAACCCTTTTCAATTCATTGCTTTTCTCTGCAAAACATATGTAATGGCAAATATCATGTTAAGGGGAATTAAAAGGTTTGCCTGTGTCTTCTTTATCCTGGTAATTCTAGGACTACTGTTATCTTTATGTTTTCAACTATTTAACTTTTTAACCACTATCAAAATATTTCAGATGGACAAAACTAATTTTTCTCCCTTTCTAATTTTCAGTGTATATTGAGCTTCAATAGTCTCTTTTGATTTTTCTCAGTATATATCTCTCTTACTCTTGTACCACTGCGCTCAGCCTTATACTTTCATTCCTTAGGACCCCCTACCTTTACCCAAGATGTCGTGCTGCCATATAAATAAAAAAGCATGTCTCTGGGCTCTGGTCGAAGGAGCTCTGATTTCAGAGATCTTGAGTGCATCAATAAATCTAAATCAGAGAGGGAGAAAGCTAGAGACAGAGAGGAACAGACAGATGGACAAAGAGATCAATAAGAGGAACCAGTGTGGTAACTTTAATGAAAAGCACCTAACTCCATAAAGAGAGTTTTTACAGAAAGGCCAGTGCTTTGGGGGTGTCTGGCTTTTTATTTTTGGCTTTTAAGTTTTTTATTCTATAAAGGAGCTGGATGCTGCTGTGTTCCTCTTTCTCTGTTTGTTTGTTCTGGTGAATTATATTTAAGGGGCATTTTATTTGCAGTCTTTTGGAGGTCTGGAGACACAGAGTGTGTATATGTGTGTGTTTGTGGCCATGCAGGCATTTGTGTCAGTGTCGGTCTGACCTGGAAGATATAAAATTAACTTAAAATCTACCACTACTCCACATATCACCTCACAAAAAGATCTAAACTAAACTTGCATCTCACCTGGACCTCTTAAAAGTTTTTTTGTAAAACTGCAGTCAAGCTTATTCCTACCTTCTTATTCCTCCATCAGAATGGCCGAGTCATTAACCATTTTTAAGAAACAACTAAAAACTTTTTTCTTTTTCGTCTCTTCTTCCGCGACTAATTTACTAACTCACCCCCACTTCTACGTGTAAAAAAAAAAAACTTTCTTATACTGTGTTGAAAAACCTGAGCCATGTGTATAGCACTTATTCAATGTTGTCTCTTATTGTAATCGAAGTTGCTTCCTTTCCTCATTTGTAAGTCGCTTTGGATAAAAGCGTCAGCTAAATGACTAAATGTAAATGTAAATGTACCGAACAAACCGAGATAAGTGTAACCAGTACAATTGGACAAGGAGTCAACATGAAGCCAGGCGCACTAACAAGGAGGCTAAAGGTCATGGCCTCTAGTAGCAGTCACCTGTGTGCGCTTGAGATCAGAGATAGAGGTTTACACACTCCACAGCACGTACCAGCTGGTATCCTTCACACTATCCTTCACCCCCCAAACCTCAGTGCCATCCGGGTCACGGCACCACTGTAGCCAGTTCTGCTTGACCTGCTCTGAGCAGTATTCAAACAAGCGACAAAGAGGCTAAAAACCATGGCTTTACACACCGCACAGCTTACACCAGCTGCTATCTGTTACAAAGGGCTAGAAATAACTTTTTTGTTGTGACCAATTTGATTTTATTCATTCTCTATACCATGTTGCAATTCAAAGGCAATGTGACAGGGGAGATTTGGACCAAAACTGTTCAAAATCACACCTGACTCAAAACCGATGGCTTGAAGATGACGGATGACAACATTTCTGTCAGTACTGCAACTGGTGATGAGAACATGTGCAATCCAGCTGAAATGATTAATCACAGGAAGTTCATCAGCGCAGTTACTTCAAGTCACAAAGGTATCAAGAGAGAAAAGCTGGTGTGCAAGGAGAAAATGAAGGTGAGAGAGAGAGAGAGACAGATACATTTATTTCCTGTTGAGGGTAGAAGAAATACTAGATACCGTCTGCTTATTGCCCTCAGTGGATGTTGAAGTTGCCCATATGGAAATATGAGACAGATGTGGCACCTACTGACAGGCAGATGTGATACACACACAGAAACACAATCACCATTGAAAAAAAATCATCAAAAACTGTTGGCTTAGAGCTTGTGTTCATTTGCATTCTAAAACAAAAGTCTCCTTTTCCCTCAAACTGTTTCCCAGCTGACAGTGATATCAGGTCAACAGTCTTACATAAAGAGATCGATTTATATTTAATGACTACCCAATCATGATTAATCAAGTTTATCTTACACTATGTCCAGCTAATGGACACACAAGAGGGCCAGTGCATTATATATTCAAAACAGAATCCGAAATATTCACAGACTCCTCTACGTTATGTAAAACAGAACGACATTTATCGCCCAGATGTCTTTTGGGATTATTATATCAATGTCTTTATTTGAAATCTCGCATCTCTTCAGGCAATGTTTTTTTTCTCGTCGCCTGACATTTGTACCTCTCCTCGTTCTGAATTATTCACTTCCTTACGGTGGCTAAATGTCACCACCTCCACACGGGCCCTTCCAGACTCTTTGAGAGGGGTGAAAGAATGAGAGTAAAAAAATAAAGACGTTCCTCTCTTTCTAAAAACAGAAGGATGAAAAGGACCCAACCCTGCAGTTTTCCTTTAGGAAAAGCAAGGAAGCTCTTTACTCTGATACCTGTCGGTGCGTATCTGTCATAACGCACTCGCAGGTTGGAATATTCATTAAAGCTTGGTCTACATTAAAGGTCTAATTAGACTGTAGCATTTTAATTTATGAGGCACCAGATGGTTAACGGAATACTTTTTGTTGCAATGCTGTCAAGTCTTTGGAAGCCTTTTCCTCAGAGTAAAGCTCACTACAAACAGACTTATTTACGAGTCTGTATGTGTGTTTATTAAAATGTAAATGGGTACTGAGTAATTCTGACGCTCACTTGTATTATCCTTGTATGGATGAAGCTGAGAAGTTTTAAGAAACTTAAAAGATTGAAATTGAGTGAAACCAGAGAACAGCAAGAGATATGCATTCCATTCAATCTTTAACGTCGAGATTGTATGCCCATGAGATATAGACTGTTTTTCTATGACATGAAAGACAGTTGTCTTCTCTCACTACAAGAACAGCTATCTCCTTCCATTACCTATTTTCACCCCTTTTAAAATGGCCTGGTGCAGTGAATAAGAACGAAGGTGTCTATAGGAACAGATGGAGAAAAACTAGAAAGGAACATACAGAAAAACATGCTTTTAAATCCATGACTCACCTTTATGAAACACATTTAAAAAAACATCTTAACACATGCCTAAAAACAGGAGGTTCTAATAATATACTTTATTTAAGTCTGAGACTACCATATAGCATTATGTAAATACGACAAAAAGCAGCTAAGCTAATGTTGCATGCTGAGCTGATGTCAAGATACCAGTAATTTTAGGCAATCTTGTATGAACCACTGTTTCTCTTCTTTATTTGTTGATATTTTAAGTCAATATAAGTCAACAAAAGCCTTTGTTCTGGGAAAAGCAGATGCCGTTTATATGAGGCATTTTATGCAATGTATGTCTGTATAAAGTAATTCATTATTTCTGTGAAATTTGCTGATCCAAATATGATTACTGTGTGCATGTAATCTGCAAGGGGGGCGGAGAGAAAGTGAGTGAAGAGAATGAGAAACACAAAAACACACCACAAGCTACAATGCATATATTAAGGTGAAAAATGAATGGGCTTCACATCCGTGACTGGAAACAGTTTATATATACATTTATATGGAAAACCAGACTCACTGGTCCTTTCTTTTTCTGTTACTGTCCTTCCTTTCCTTATTTCCCCCCATACATGACAAATACCAGCCCTTCCAGCTTAATTTTATGGATGGAATCCCTTAAATTAACTTTCTGGGAAAGGAACTCCACAAAGCCACCAAAAAACACACAAACATAGAATATATGTGCATCTGAAGGACATATGCTTGACTTCATTAGCCCTCCGGCGCATCGCTGTGCAAGAATCTCATTTTTCTGTAGCAAATATTAACATTCTCCAATCTGTTGTATGGCTTGTGGGAAAATAGATGTGACACAAACAAGCACACTTTAAATAAATCACAATTATGAAACACCACTAGCGCCAGCCTGAAGAGGTAAGTGTCCCTCCTCTCTTATCTCCAGCCAAACAAACAACACCTGTGCTGAGTGACAAGACTAATAACCAATTAACGGACAATTACACCCAAATTACATTACGGTGGGCAACACCCTCTCGCTCTGACATAATAAATCAAAAGGGCGTGGCCTGTCGGCATGCTAAGACACTGACACTAGTGCTCATCAAAGGCCCAACACAAACATAATTAGGTTTAGGAATCCGAAATGAGCTTAAAACACACAGCGTTTTTGGTGCCCAGAAAAACTAAGAGTGACGTGAGCATATGTTAATGGCAAGCGAGCGAGTTTTCACCTGGGACTGTAATGAAGCCTAGCGCTATTTACTAACCTGGAAAATATTTAAGCAGCTAAATGGCAATGAACAGCACCCGCTGTGACTGGTGTGAAATCCGCTTTGAAGTTAAACAGGTTAATGAATAAATAAAAGAAGATGACTCCTCCTTTTCTCCAGGGAGGTGGAGATTTCCTGTGCATACGTTCAAACTTTCGGCACCTCCCTCAAGTTCCTCTCACTGCGATTCCCCTTCTCCCTGCTTCTTCCCCGCTTCCTTCTCCCCTCATCTATTTTCCTTCGCTTTTTTGCATGCTTACAAATCATTCGCTCTTTTGCCTCCCCCAAGTGGTAGATAAAGTCATGTCTGACATTAATTTCTAATGTTAAAGACTTGTACCAAACTAATCACACATTACGCTCATAATACGAATGATGGAGGTTTAATTTGCCGCATATTAAGGGGGTGAAATTACTCATCAGTGTGAAAGAGAGGAGAAGAAAGAGCAGGATGGAAAAACAAATGCACAAATCCATGCCAGGAGTCATTGCTTGAAGGAGACACGCACAAATAAACTCTGTTATGTAATCAACATTACAATTAATTAGCTGGGGGCTTGTTCGCAGGTCTGATGGAGGAGAGACTGGTGAGTGTGAACTCTATCTAGTCTGCACAGAAACACAGTCTCTCTTTCTATCTGCTAATGGGGTCAGAGGAGGAACAAGAGAAAGAATGGAAGAGTGAGAGAGGAAGACCTAAGGGAACAAGGGGAAGCAGTAAGGAAAATAAAAGGATAACGATTAGGAGAAATTGTGCTGGAGGTATAGAGAAATGAGACAATATGAGGGGGAGGACACAGACCACTTGTAGATAAATGAAAAGGAGAACTCACAAAGCTCAAAACAGCAGCTGAAGAAATGAATGTTCCACTTTACCGTTAAAGGTCTTATTTTTAGAATCAGTATTTTTAACAAAATAATAGTTGTGCATTAGATAGACCAGCTTAATATTTTTTATACTTTTAAAAAAAAAAGCACAATTCATAATACCATTGTTGTAAGATACCATTATCAATTTGACAAACATTGATTTTAATTAATGTGCAATCTATTCATTTGAAATTCGTTGTATTTGAGATCACAGCGCATCGTTATGTTATATTTAAGATTTATGTTGTTCCACAGTAAAGTAGATAAAACTGGTATTTTACTTGCATAGAAAATATCTGCCCTGGGGCATTGCCAAGATGGCTACAGATTGAACTGAACAGTACATAAAAAAAACAGCATATGCTATCTTTGGATGTCATGCTGCATGGAAGCTGTGTGCAGACTACACAAATACATACACAGCCTTACCTGTCTCAGATTGGCAGGTCCCATGTTGATTGCAGTTTCAGGGTACACAAGGGGAGACGGGTCCACCATTGGAGTCTCCCTGGTGAATCTAGGGGCACGGAGCTCACAGAACTGCCTTGTAGAACGTGAACACAACTCCACACACGGAGCAAAAAAAACCATGTCCAACTACAACAGGAAGGGGAGTTACCTGGATTGTAGATTAAGGGGTTACCATGGAGAGTTGAGAGGTGTCTGTAAATAAGAAATAAGAGAAAAATAGGTGGAAATAGCACAGCTTATTTTAACATCCTTTTTTTATGAATACAGTAAAATACAGTACACAAGTAGAACAAAGAACACTATTGATGTTCATTGCACAGAAAAAACATCCAATGAAAGAGAGTGGTCAGAAAATAAATCTTGTGTTTCATTAAATAAAGAAAGTCATATGAGTAACATAAGCATGATGTACATGACAAAATTTTTGGGTGAACCATCCTTTAAAACTGTAGTTACATTACCATTTGCATAACATGAGACTATATTAGTATCCAGGCAAGCTCAACTTACAACTCATAATCAGGAAAGTATATCATTTCATATAAGGACTTTTACAAAGGTCTACTTCAGTTAACACTAACTCAGTTAAGCCTAACACGCTTCATTTAATATTGATCCACAGTATGAAGAGAGACAGTCAAATGCAGGTTGGGTAATTGAAACATTAGTCTCATACATCTGGATAAGATAACAGCGTGCTAGCGACTGCCAATTACAATCCTTGCTAAATACAACTGCGTCAACCAGCTCATCATCTCTTCTCAAATGCCAAAACTAACAGGCCTTACCTGAAGTAACAGTTTACAAAAATGAATAATTCCAAACCATATTACTTAATTCTTACTTTTTTATTAAACTAAATCATAATGTACTGTTGTTGTATATGTTACACCAAATTACAAACTTATTAAATTATTAAAGTTAGTACAAGTTGTTGATAGGATTTTCATTTTTGTGTAAAATTGTTCTTTGTAGATACTATTTCTATAGTACTTTTCACAATTTTGCAATGTTGCAAGCAGCTTTGTAAAAAATTGATTTTAGCACAAAATAGTTGACACAATAATAAATAATGTAACCTAATAAAATAAGGTTTTAGCACAAAGACAATAGAGATATTAGATAATCAGAAGATGCTAGAAGATGAATGCATTGTTGGTTTCCCAAATACCTGCCTTGTTGTGTCTAAAAGTAACATGCATAGTATTATCTTCTTGTTTATAGAACTGTGTATAACTGCAATACAACCTGCAGCACTTGACCTGCAGACTTGTGTCTATGGCCAAATTCACAGCCATGTTAAAATTCACTACAACAGCTTGCGTGATATGGCCTAGGTGTCTTGACTAGGTTTTCCCAGCTGCTGCGTTCTAAGCTGGTTGTCGTACTGTTACCACCATAAGCCACTATTTGTCATGCTGAATTCACTTTGGGAAAAGTAATCATGGCATTCCATCCACTTGTAAATGCCCTCACGGTATAGCACAGCTAGCCTGCCTGCTAAAGCTCACATTTGCTTACACATAGACAGACATCTGGACCACTGTGTGCAAGCAGATTGAATCTTTGATCACCATATGAATAAATGAAGTGTGAATGAATTAATCAATAAGGGCTGAGTGGAAGAGAGGTGGAACATGGTGAAGGTGAGTGGGTCTTTGTTTCTCAGGGATCTATGCTGCTTCATAAATAGTTACAGGGAGACTGTGCACTGACCAAATCTCTCTCTCTCTCTCTCTCTCTCTCTCTCTCTCTCTCCAGAGTCTCAGGCTCAGGCTTCTCAACCTCTGAACGTTCATACCACGGTCATTGCCCGTAAGACTGATCTGTATGCATGTTGTTGAGCTATATGTTGAGCTATGCATAGAGTATCTATTGTGTTTATGTACAGACAAACTGATTATCATAGGCATATTGTGGCAGACAGGAAGAGGAGTTCATGCACATACACTCATTTTAGCGATGCGGTTTTCTAGAATCAATAACGGGAAGTGTGCAGGACCTGGCAGATGAATAATAATGGTCTTGCATGATAATTTGCTTGTGTTGATAAAGAAAATAGAAAGAGACAGAGTGTGTGTGTGAGAGAGAGAGAGAGAGATGTTTTTGAGCTAAACGACATTTGTACTGTTTGGGAGGTATCTAATTAATTATTAATTAATTATTTCAACTAGTAAATTTCTCTCCTCTGCAGCTCCTTACTGATGTGTGCATCTGTCTGTTTTGCTCTTGTGCCCTGAAATCACTTCTGAAGAACTGAATTTCACAATATTTAACTAATTTATTTGAATGAAATTTAAAGGGATAAACCACATGCATGTGAAATGCATTTACACTAATTACATTGCTTTTCATTAGCAACCTACTGTAATTGTCCTACATTTTAAAGGTAATCTCTTGATTTAAATACAGCTTTAAATGTAAATGTGATTTACTTATAAATATTTAAAATATTAAAAAAAATAATGATAGCTTTTAAAAAAATATTTATTTACACTTTAAAATATAATCTGATTGGTTATTTTGTAGTATATGTAAAACTGAACAGTCTTAACAGTGCAGAAATCATTCCATAATGACATGCAATAACCAATCATAGATCAACACAGAATCTGGGGAGTGTGGCCAAGGTTACAAGTTCTGCAGAAAAACTGCTAGGTGATTGCAGTAGTTCCTTGAACTACTTGAACATGAACTCACATTTTAAAGAGAAAAAAAAGAGAAAGGACATGACGTGAGGCCAAGTATGGTGACCCATACTCGGAAATTGTGCTCTGCATTTAACCCATCCAAGTGCGTGCACACACACAGTAGTGAACACACACCCGGAGCAGTGGCCATTGCTGCGGCGCCCGGGGAGCAGTTGGGGGTTCGGTGCCTTGCTCAAGGGTCTCACCTCAGGCGTGGTATTGAGGGTGGAGAGAGTGCTGGTAATTTACAATCTCCACCTACAATCCCTGCCGGACCTGAGACTCGAACCTGCAACCTTTGGGTTACAAGTCTGACTCTCTAACCATTAGGCCACGGCTGCCTTCTGCCCCCATTTTCATGTGACATTAATTTTTTTACTATATATTTATGTATGTTTGCACAAACACACACATATAGACATTGCAGAGTATTGTCAGAAACTCATATGGGCCAAAGAAGTGTTATAAGTGTGTTGTTATGCAGCTGTTAGGAGTGTTGTGGGGCGTTACTAGATTACTGGGCCCCCGAAATCTCTATACTATTGTGATCCTTAGATATATGCTTATAGCTAGATATATGCCTATACGCATAGAACACACACATATATACACACACACACATTGACATATGTGGTATATGAGGACTCTCCATAGACATAATGGTTTTTAAACTGTACAAACTGTATATTCTATCCCCTAACCCTAAACCTAACCATCACAGAAAACATTTGGCATTTTTTATTTAACAAAAATTCACCATTTAGTATGTTTTTAATTGTTTTGGTTTATGAGGACACATACATACACATTTGTGTCCTCATAAACCACATATTCAACCCACCCTCCCACACACACACTTGTTTTATGGCTTATGGGGACTTTCCATAGACATAACTTTTATACTGTACAAACTGTATATTCTATTCCCTAACCCTAAACCTCACAGCAAACTTTCTGCTTTTTTACATGTTTAAAAACCCATCATTTAGTATGTTTCATAGTCAGTTTCCCTTATAGTGTGTGTGACTTTTACTGTCCTCGTGGGGACATGTGGTGGAAAAACAAGCACACACACATAATATTAACACATAATAATCTAATATCACAACACAATGTATGAATTTTCTCATCACCATCACTCTGGAAAAACAGCATCTGTTAAAACAATAAAAACAAATGAAAGTGGCTTCTGTGAACAGAAAGGCTCAGGTTAACAGTAGCTTAATACACTGCCAAGTAAAAGTGCCATATGCTGCCACAAACACAATCTTGCATACACAGGTGTCGTGACTGAAACCACAATTGTTTCCTAATGTTTATTCATTCACACCTTTATAAATATCAAGAAACACTTATTAATAAGCTATGTGTCTGAAACCCACGTCTGCTTTTTTCACGCTTTTCTTTGATCCTAGGTAAAAGTTCTAATATGAAAACCTATTTTAAGTCATTCTAACATGTTTAGCCATTAACTATTAGCTAGGAACAATTTCAGTAAGTCTTGCACATACATGGCAACATCTATTAAATTTATTCTTGTTAATTCTTGTTAATTTCACGTTTTGCCTGCGGGGGGGGGGGGCACCTACCGGTAGACCACGAACTTTGTTTTGAAAAAAACAAAACATTTATTAAAATTAATTTAGCCATAATTTACTCATTTAAAATAATAAGATAACGCAAATGAAATGAGACAATGTGAAAAATATTTTTTATTCATATCTGACAAAATCGATTGGCTCTGGTCTGGGGGGGGTAGTGCCCCCCTTGGCCCCCCCCAAACTCCGCCTATGGAATCGGTCTGGTCTTGCCTATTACTAATATGTCTCCAAATACCACAATGAAGTACAGATGAGGATGCTTTCAAGGATGCTTACCTACTGTCTCTGATTATAAAGTTAGTTGTCTTTTATGGCACATGAATAAATGCAGTTATATGATCTAATTAAGTGATTCAGCACTGTGACATCTACAGATTCATGAATCCAGTTTCTGCTTTTCTGCCAAACCTTCAAGCCAGATCTAATCTTTGAATCACATTTAACTCATGTGGCACATCTTAGCAAAGTATTCTATTTATTGTTTGTTTGCCATTTACTGACACAAAATGTAAGACTTTTTTTTTAATCTAGATTGACAATCCACCCACATCTGAGTAAATACATATTTTAAATACTAATAATTCGCCCACATTTTGAGTGGTTATATTTAGAAGACTAATAATCCACCCACATCTGAGGGAATATATAGTAAGGAATAACAAACTCACACACACACCTGAGAGTGAAGGTGATAGGTGTCTTGTCCAATGAGGGATGAGGCTCCCATTGAGAGTATAAATCAGCAGCAACAGATATTCCGGATCCTTCCAACACCATGGTCACACTTCCAGGAAAAAGCCCCTGCAGTTCAGCCGGTTCAGCCAAAAATGACACACTAAGGGTCCGCTCGTAACTTAGCAACACGTTCCCCAGAAATTTATCTGCAATGTAAGATAAAACAAACCATAATATTTTAAATTGGTATCAATTATCATGTGTATTACAATTTGCATACTGTTTTGGAGTGATTAGGGAAACATGACTGTAACATCTATCAGGCAGCAACAGCTGGCCTGTGAATTGAGTTAAGAGGTTTGCTCAAGGGCAGCACAGAATTTTCTGGAACACAAACTCACAACCTGCAGATTACCAGCACATTACACCAGCCAGTGAGCTGAGACGACCTGATTACCAAAGATAAACACCATAAGAACAAAATGTGTGCGTACGATAACAGCTGTAAAAAATATAATAGGAGGCTAACACTTTTACAGAAGGATGAGATCTTTCTCCTAATGATCTTTCTTCTTATGTCTCTACTATATCTCTGTGATCTTATCATGAATGTTTTACATCATCACATGCAAAAGAACATAAAAGAATGGCCATAATTTCCACTTATATTCCTCTGCCTGCCTAAAGGGTATTAACAAGGGTATTAGCTTTCCTGTAGCTCAGTGGTTAGAGCATGGCGTTAACAACACCAAGGTCATGGGTTCGATCCCAGGGATTGCATGTACTCAATGTATAGTTATCAATGTGTAGTATAATGCAATATAAGTCGCTTTGGATAAAAGCGTCTGCCAAATGCCTAAATGTAAAACAAGACTTCAAAAGAGACCCACGCTATACTGTCACACATATACCTATATATACCTATATAAATATATATATATATATAAGGGATGGTGTATATATATTTATATATATATATATCTACATGCCCAGACAAACAAGCGCACATACAAATGAACAGATTACACTGCTTGTTTTACTAGCACTGCTTGTTTTACTAGCATGCTGTTAGATCTGAGTCATTAAACACTTGAATCTCATAAAGGTTCAATGTTGTATTGTCTTCATTGAACTAATGTGCTGTAAGAAAATGTCAGAATAGATTTTATACTATAGCTGTATTTTATGTAGCTAGCTTGCTGTAAAGAGCAAAAGCAGTCGAGCCTGTCATCAGAGTGAATACACTGCTTTTGCAGCAGTAGTATGTACATAACACGTCTATTATTGAACCCAATTTCTGACTTCATTGAACATAAGGGTGGTGTACTTGAGCTGTGTTTGTACAGTATATATAGCATATGTAGTGTATAGTATTATTTCATAAATATATAGCACTTTATGTAGAAATGACATTTGCATGGGTGCATGGGCAAGCTAATTTGTGTGACTCAAAAAAATTGCTCAATTTTCTTTTATCATCGAAAGAACAAGGGCCCTCATATTCCATTAACCCTGTACACTCTGACGGAAGGTTGTAGAGATATTTCACCTAAGTAGCTTAAAATAATAATTTGAAAAGTGTTATTTTATAGACAACCCAAATGTTGATCATTTTTGAGACAATTTTTTAATGGGTTTAAAAGATTATGTATAAAAAACCTTGTTCAAGAAATGAATGAGTTTGAGTATGGTTTGTTTTGGGTTGCCAACTCTGTTTGTATGTGGTTGGTCTTTAACCCACACAGACGTTAAAGCTTCCTTCAGTTGACATTCATTTCCCAAAGATGAGCTACACATTTCAGGGCATAAAGTCAAAGTAATATCTCTGATAAATTTGGGAGAAATAGATAGAGGGGGAAGCTAAGGGAAAAACAGACTGTAAAAATTGTCTAGATACTGAAATAGCCAGTGGTTACAGTAACATTTTTTATGGTTTTGGGACTTCCAGAAACCTTTTGTGCCTCCACCAGTATTTGAAAAATGCAGTGAAAATACTTGAAAATATTGGTGTTGATTAGAAGCGCCGGCCAATTTTCTGGATAAATCTCTGGCTTGCGCATTTAACCGTTTTATTTCCTCTGCTCTTAGAACTTTTCTCCTTATTTATCAGACCTGTATGCACTTATGCTCTGCTTTGAGCACAAAAATATCAAATGGAAGGCTAATCATTGTGAATTCTAACAATTCTGACCTTGAGCTGGTATGGACTTTACGGTATCTCATTATTTCTTAAGCTGAATACTGGCGAATAAAATTACAGTCTTTCATTTTATATCAAATATCGGCCACTCTGTGGGGCTCAGATCTCACATTGGACCATTATCAGACACCCCCCTGAGTTTCCTTTTCCCATCATCCTCTCACCATCGACCTGAGTCCTCGAAACATGTACTGCGCCGCACGCCTCACCTTAAACAAAGAGCCGTAAAACATTCTCAGCCCCGACAACCTGAAAGCTTGTTAGATACTTAGCAGGAGTGTGTTTTCTTCTTCGCCCCCTGTCGCTCTACATGCAGAGACAAGTATGAATCAACTTCAACAAAGGGAGGCTAAAATGTTCTATACCTGTTGAGGTCCTGCTGTTTTCAGGCTTGTCAGCACGTTGAAAACACCCTTATGAGAGTTGACTCACAAACCGCAGCATCTGTAGGGATGCCAAGGCAAACTTTTACACCAAAGAAGAAAAAAATATATAGCTGGTATGTTGCTTCTAAAACAAGAAACTAACTCTCCAGAACCACAGAAACTCAAAAGTCTGTCTCTGGTGAAAAACTGAAACTATAAATGAGAAAATATAAAAACGGTTAAAGATAAGTAAAAAACGTTAGCGGTGCAGACAAATAAACTATCCCTCGTAGCTATACAGCACTTCGGTTTAACTCCATCTTCTTGACCTCACATCTGATTAAATGGAGGTGTTAACCCTATCTCAAACAAACAAATTAATCGTCGCCACGATGACAAAGCCTGGTGACATTTAGAGAACCGCTATCAAACTCGACAATCAATCCGTGCTTTAACTTTTCCCTGACTCAATTAAATCCACCGAGCCTCAAATTATATTTCTTTAGCTTTACACAAACAGAGGGCAGAAAAAGGACATTTTGGACACGCTGATAAAAAGCATTCACTACATCTTACTGAGGTTTTGGATTTGTGCTTTAAAAGGCAGAATATGAGAAGATTACGATAAACAGTATCTCTAAAGTAACAGAATCCCTTTTATCACTCATGGCCTCATTTTGTAAGCGTCAAATTAAATGTTGTCTAGGCTGACTAAGGTCTATAATTTCACACTTCTAATTTTTTGTTGCACTTGGAGCCATGGGGGAAAGAGAGAAAGGAGAAATGAATGATGGGTTTTTCCACTGACACCTGCAAATACAAGTGTTCACCTGATCTGTCTTCCCTAAAACTTTAATAGATGCCACAGATTGTCTTTGGATATATTCTGTGAGGGTCAACATATATCACGTAACCTCTGAGCTTCTCATTGCAGCCACAGCGGGGTGTGCTTGCACTTTTGCTGGTGTCATCCCATGACAGTTAATTTGCTGAAAAACCCTGCAGTGGTATCAATGCGGCACTGTCATAGCAGTCCTTTAAATAGAGGTGTGTATTTACGAACATAATTGGGTTTAGTGTTGCACTTCCATATTATTCAGATATTTCAGAATCTTATTTTGTATCATTATTTTGACCAAACTGCTATGGTAGCCAAGCAGATTCCAAGGTTCAAAATGCATTAAAAATGTATTTAAAAATACTAAAGGCATGTTTTTCCCACGAAATGAAATGCATTTATTTTATTTATATGCACCAATATAGCACTCGTATTCAAATACAGTAATATTTACATCTATTTTAATATGCATGAAAAATAATGTCATGTGGTGACCTCCTAGATGTTACTAACATATCTCAGTCTTTATAGAAATAGTTTAAAATTAGGATGTTGTTTAATTCAATACCACCAGCAAAAGTGTGAGTATATCATAAATATTCAATCTATTGCCCAGCCCTTGTTGAAACTGATATTATGATTAAACCTCGGCTTCACTCTTGAGCGATTAAAGAATTGAGCATAATTGTTGGAACGCAGTTGATCACATTCGATTATGTCTCACCTGTGAGCCCGGTGAGATTTATTCCAGGCATATGGTTAATTGTCAAGGTGCACTGGCAAAGTTGTCCATAGACAAAATGTGATGAGGGAACTGGTACCTGACCGCACCTCTCAGATGACAAGGGACATTCAGATCTGCTTCCAAACCCCACCCCCCTCCTTCTTATACGCTAATCTTATTCCGACCTGTGTTTCCCTCCATCTGTGTTTCTGACTCTGAGACAGATTATGACCAGCTTTAGCGGGTGTGGGGAGTTTATGTGTGCATGTGTGTTTATGAGTGTGTGTGTGTGTGTGTGAGACACATTGTTTCTCCTAAAAGCTATGATAAATGTTCCACTCTGTCCTCTCACCACGGAGCAGATGTAGCTCTGGGGAGATCACACACAACACACACACACAGCCTGGCTCAAGCTGCTAGCTAAACTCTTGGCTTGGTTGCTTGGCTATGGTAGCTTGTCACCACTGTTGACATGGCAGCCTCACTGGTGTCAAATGCCCAATGCCGTGCCTGGCTAGATGAGCTATTCATATGAAGAAACAACTGTTTCATTCAGTAGAACACACGCAGACACACACACACACACACAATATCTATTAAACCCCTTCCAGTACTCAAGACCTAATCTGACTTAACATTCCTCCTTAACACAGAAATGTCTCTCTGCAGAGTTCAGTGATGTGTGGAAAGCATTAAGGATCCAAATAAAGCACACGGTACAAATCTGACAACAGCGTTCACAGAAAAGATCATCTGCATTGTCCTCATGTGGCGTTGCGTTAAGGGTGGTTGTATTTGCACACACACATGAATGTGGAGACACGGGTGAATGAGACAACAGAGGGATGGAATACGAGTAAATGAGATCATTAAAAGCACTGAGGGAGCAACAGATCTTTGCATATTTTAACCAAGCGGTCAGAACAGCACAAACGAGACCTGCGCCACAGCGATAAGCAAAGCGGCTGCAGAGAGCTGCAAAAAGAGGCAACACTGTATCTATCCGGCTGTTTGGCCACTAATCAACAGCGGCTAAACAAAGATGGATGAGACTAAACCTGCACGCTTACACACTCAGACTTGCTCATTAGGACCATGTTAATACACAAGAAACCCTCTTTAACATTGAGTTAAAATGCCACAAGACAATCCTATGTTACGCATGTATTTTAAGGGTAAGTTTTGATTGTGTGTGCGCTGCCCATTATATATCAAATACTGTCATGAGACATAAAGACATGATGTTAACAGGATTTACACCAGAGTCAGCAGATGAGTTGTTTTGGCTAAGCGTCTCCCCAAGGCAGTAAATTGCTTTGTAGACTGCTCAAAAGTAAATACCCTCAGCCTCTTCACTACACTCAGGGGACCTGGACTAAAATCTAGCCTCTGGGCGGCCCTGCCTCAGCGTTTTAACTTCAGAGGCTGCTCTGTGAAATATTATTTATGGCCAGACATACTAATTATTGTCTGTTATTTATCATCTGTCGACAAACAATGAAAGCTATCCCTTCTGTGTTAATTCGAATGTCAGTTCTAGCCAGCTCCAAAAAGCGACAAACGAGGAGTGATACGTTTTGTCAGGCGTTTGGTTTCTATTGCAAAACCAGAGAGCAGGCCAACAGAGAGAACCCGTCCACACACGTTTCTGGTTGGCGTGATTTCACTGTCGGACAGCATTTTTACTTTCATTGTCAACAAACAAAATTATCACTGGAAACAGGGCACTGTTAACCAGCAGCACACAGTAAGTTCCAGAAGATTCACCTTGGTACATAACAGGCCATTTTTCAGGAGAGATCTTCTAAGAAGGTACATTATACTAAACTGCTAAACAACAGTACATTATCTAATGACACAGCAGTTTATTTAGCAAACATTGTACAACAAATTACCTGAGAACTGGTATTAGATCGGTTTTAGGAGATTATCCTTCTTATCAGTTGCTTTGTAGAAGCCATTCTCCTCGCTGTCAGGAAACAGATCAATTTTTCCAGATCAAGGATTGCTCTTGTCCTCTGCTGAATACACCCCTATAGCCATCTGGTTGTCAACACAGGGCACAATCAACCTGGCAGGGTAAATCGCAACGGGTTCCCTCTGGACTCTGTAAAGGGTTTTTAGATTAGTAGTTTTTTATTTATGAGTAAAATCAGCTAGTTAACATTACTTCTATGTTTGGTTCTCCAACATTTATTATACACTTTCATACATCAAAAATGAATTTTGAACCTGTTGTGTGCTTGGAAAAAGCTACACAGAGACTACAGTAGTTGTCCGATTGATTATGCATTTAAACTGCCATCATTGTGGTAGCCGTACAACCATAATGCAAAAATGATAATTCTCTTCTGGGTTTTAGGACTGAACAGCTCTGTCAGCTGGAATGAGTAAGACTGTAATAACTGTAATAACAGTACAAAGTGTATAATGTGTATGAAGAAAAATAAAGTGTAACTGCAGTTATGAAAATTGGGTATATGATTTACAATATGTGGAATATGGCAAAGCAGATGATTACCTTCTAGAAAGTCTGAAGTAATACTGATTGCCACATGGTGATTGGAGGATGAACAGGCGAGGGAGTGGCCAAAACAAAAGCATTTTCTACAACCCTCTGGATTATCCAATTGGAAGAATGCACCTTAAATACGCACAAAGACACATGAAACATACATAAAGTGCACTGGTACTGTAGACCAGTCTGTTTCTGTCTAATTTATCAAATTTATTAATGTGAAGACCCAGTGAACGTGCGCCTTATTTATGGAGTGGTTTGCAGACGGAAGTAAAAATGACAATACTTCATTAATTTATGAAGTGTGTGAGTCTGTGTGATATGGACACACTAGAAGGCCTTCAAATTAACATATAGTTAACAAATGCTATTGTTCAGAGGATTTAAAATTCACATTAAATTGATTCATTTGGCAGACACTTTTATGGAAAGCGACTTACAGTGTATTCAAAGTATACAACGCTCTACAAGTTGAGCTACAGTAACACCCTGGAACACTACAGGAACACTTCACAATACTAATACCAGAGATCTGAACAAAAATCCAAACCATCCACATTAAAACATGTCTGAAATGAGATAGAAAGAGCACATGACAGTGGGCAAGAGAATGTTGCTGCCCCTCTCATTGCATACACACAACCTGTTTGAAACAGGCATATACATACATCCATTAAACATGTTGCCACAGTTGATGCATTTGTTGCATGTGGGTCAATTGACTGAACACTGGTGGTCTGCTGTAGAAGTGAGCTGCTCTGTCAGGTGTAAAGTTCTTGTCTCTCTATCATCCGCTACAGGGCCATAAGCCAGTTTTAACAGGCTCGCTATTACCCATAATTTTCTTACCTGACAAGGGTTTCTCCACCTCTCTCACTCTCTCCTCATCTCTTTCATGTTTCGCTCCAATGAACCAACTAATTTACACCCCAAAACACTGACCCACATGGACCAGAGGAGAGTGTAGCGGTGTATAAAATGTTTGTTTGACATTTTGCTTTTCTCCTGTGGTTTCGTCTGCATTACGCTGTTACGTGCGTCATTGGGTTAGCGCATTCAAAGTGCAGGACTCTTCAGGTGGATAGAATTTATGCATCACTGATTTATTATAGCACTTCTTTGGTTTCTTTCTTTCCTTCTTAATTAATGAAAGAAAATAATAAAGGATGAAGTAAAACAACAAGATTTAGCAGCAATAATCGAGAACAATGCTTTGTCTGTTGTAGTGTTTGGATTTTAAAAAAAGGTGACATCATGGAATGTTTCATTTGGGTTAATTGGGTTTGATTAATTAGTTTCACTGTACTGTTCTCTTCCAAAACCTTCATGTAAGAGGGTTTTATAGGACCGAAGATCCAAACCAAATAAATAAGGATAAAGTTTCTGTTTTCTCTGCTAAATTAATACCACAAGGCTTTATAATGCCACAAGTCTTTTCCAAAATGTAGTTTTTAATTAATGTGTTTCAGTCATTCTTCTAGGCATGGACTATTTGTACTGTTCCACGCACCAATAAGATATTTTTGCAGATTTCTGCATGCAAGGTCTCAATATAATGTTTTTCCCATTTGATGAATTTTTGGGAGAGATACTCTCTCTCTCTCATTACCTGCATCCTCCAGGGCTGAGAGGATGGAAGCCGGATTTGCAAATGTAACATTTCACACCAGACAAACCTGGCCAACACACACATTTTTTCTCTGCATCACACTGCAAACTCACAGAACCTGGAGAAAAAGAGTGAGTGAGAAAACGATAGAGCAAGCCACCGAGAAAGAGAGACAGACAGACAGAGAGAGAGAGAGAGAGAGAGAGAGAGAGAGAGAGAGAGAGAGAGAGGACGAGAGAGAAAGACTCTGTAATGTACCTTTTGGGATTTAACAAGTTCTGGGGTTCTGCCATTACAGAATCATACATTCACATACATATTCAATTAATATAATATTGATTGATAGCTAATATTGTAAATGCAAGATGGACATAATTAGTGTGTAATTAAACTATGATGAAGCCAATGTTGAATTGGTATTTGCATGAGTGTGTGTGATACACAGAGCATTTAATAGCGATGCATAAGTAATACATGCGTAATACAAGATTGTAGTGAACATGCATGTAACTGCAGCACAATAGGTTGGTTGTGAGTGTGTGTGTGTGTGTATGTGTGTGTGTGCTTGACTCAACCAAAGCACTATAGGTGCAGTTCTGGCAGGGCTGCTGTGGTGATGATCTATAGAAGTTGCAAGAAGAAGTCTGCAGCTCTCACAGTGAGGGCCAAGCTGTATTTCCCCTGCAGCTGACATAGCGACCCCCACTGTCTGTGCTGTGGCACTGCTCCACATCAAACACATTCATCAGTATGACCACTGCAGTCACTCTGAGAAAGACAGTCAAGTGGGAGAGGGGCAGATATGAATGAAACTGATGTGGAGGAGTACACTACTGAATAAAATACGCATACATGTATAAATGTGCCACAAAAAGATGTAAAACAGACAAAACAAACATAACAGCAGATAAAACTCATATAAATAATTAATTCATATATATCAATGATATTATTAAAAACATATAAATAATATACATAAGGAATAGATAACTGTGTGCAGTTGTATAAAGCCTTTAGGCTAAATTCAGACCAGCTTGTTCAGTTTTATTAAGCATTATATTACTTATTCACACATTCACACACACACCTTAATAAACTCCCCAGCCACCAGCCTGTGTGATATCACTCATTCTTATTCTCTTCATATCACCAAATCAGAATACACAAAGTCAGCTTTATATGCACCAGTCACCTAGGGGGGTATGTGGGACATTACCTGTTTTATTACAGTTCCATCAGTCTATTGACTCTGCAATAACCATCACATTATCACTCTCTAATGGGAGCCAGTTTCTGGAGCTGCTGCTGGAAAAAAGGATTACCCACCATTACACCAGAAGAACAGGAGAACATGAGAAACACTTAATAATCTGTTCAGATCTGAATTATGTTCCAGAAACACAAAATATATGACCAAAGGAAGATTCTTTTGATCAAGAAGCAACAATACGAGCCAAAAAGCATTAACAGAAGAGGAATGTGATTTCCACTGGAATGATCAGGGCTGCATTTCTAATCGTAAGTATATCGTAGAGACCATTATGGCAGCCCAGATCTAAGGGGATGTGTCAAAAATCACAGTAAAATACTTTTTAGTTTTCCAGGATAATGTGACTATATGTAAGCCATTCTTAGGCTATTTCCCTCGAAAGTATACATTTGGTGACTGTGGTTCTTTAAAAACTTAGCTCTGTTTGTTTAAACATCCTGACAAGCCTGACACAGCAACAATAGCTCTATTAATAACTGAACAATGGCGGGCAGAGGAAGTCATTATCTTTGCGTCTGGTGCCTATAGCGGTGCAGAAATTAAACACATTACCTTTAAACAAAACGCATATTACTGTAAAATTATGCTACTGTACATATCCAAAACAGAAGAATCCTCTAGGAACAACTGGTAGAATGTTTCTGGTTGGTTGAAAATGACTGGTGAAGGTTTTTGGATTTGAAACAGTTACACATGAGGGCAACATTTTAATACTTATAGTAAGAAGACATATTGAACCGTGTAATATAATGGAAAGAAAATTCCTAAAATACTACAAACCAGCAGTATCAAACAGCACAAACAACCATACGTACAATAGCATCAAGACGCTGCAAAACAGAAGATCCGGGTTACCCCATTTTCCGCTTTTGAATTTTGAAAAATGGTAGTCACACTATATTGACAACAAAGTCATGCACAGCAATATATATTGCATTTAAAACCTGCAACATTTCTATTTCAGATATAGAAACTGGGGTAACAACTTTGCAAAGGCTGCCAACATTCTCAAGAAGAAAAAATACACTTTTTTATGTTTGCCAGCTGAATTAGCATTTTCCTTTCATACTGCCTGTGCCTCTTTCAGACTAGAGGTTAAAAAAGATCATTACAAAGATCATAACATATCTTTCGAAAGTGTTATGAGAGAGGCATATGGTGGCAGAACTCATAGGCTGCCATGCAAATGATAAACTTGGCACAACCCGTGACGAAAAACTTTGTGATGTGACCATGCATGGAATGCTAGCAGATCACCCACCTCTACACCCACTGATAAAAACTTGTTTATTCATTAAATCCACTTTGATGAGAAGGGACAACAATTACCAACAGAAACCCATCTGTTGACCACGGACACGTAGAGTTAATTAAAGATACGTGGAGCTTAGTAGAATACAAAATGAAAATAATTAACATGCTTTTTTGCCTTATGGGTTTGTCAGAATAGCCAATTACAATCTTCCCCCAAAGTATTTACCAGAGAACACACACATACACAACACATTATGCAAATGACACTTTCTTAGTTATTATAGTTTAAAGGGTAAATGCTGTACTGCTGATATTACTAACTAGTGTGAGCATCTAAAGTAAGATCGCATTATAAATGCATTGCAGCTGAGGTCAGTTTAAAAACAAAAGAAAAAGAATGCGATTTCCAGAATGAGCTATTAAGAGGCATAAACTTGATCTTTGTGAGCAGGGGATATCATTTACATTCAAATGGTAATTAATCTACATGGAATCCAAAATGCTTAATCGCCTGGATTCAGATGTTTTAAATAGTAATATTTATTGTATTAAATGCATTTTACTGTTTGTGGAATTTAAATCAAGCCCAAAATGTATGTTCTGATAAACAGGTTTACAGCACATTTTTAATGTGTGGAAACATTTCAATGTGTGACATGCAGGGAAAATAGGCTTATCACCAACACTGTTTTTAATGCAGCCTTTGGGACACAGCACCACTGTAGTCATGCAGTGTGACTGCTGGGACCTGTTAATACGGGCGCCCAAATTAATATGCGCCACTCGTGTATTGCAAATGCAGGCTGTGTGAAACAGGCCTAGCTCAAACTTTAGGTAAGTATGACTATGAAAACCTGTGTAGGGCTTTTGCAACACATTAGTATATTTTCACTATATGTCTGACACTTTTATCTAAAGCCACTTGTGCATTCACTGGCTTGGGGATTAAACCCATGACCTTGGCGTTGCTGGTGCCACATTGTGCCAGCTGTGCTACAGTAACCCCATTCTGTAATACTTCTATTGGTTTTGTTACCATTATAACGTCTTTTAGCGTTAGCCATTCCATTCAGATGTTTATGAAGGTTTTACAACTCTCAATCAAACCTCAATCTAAGAAACAGGTTCAGAATGGACCTCTGTTTCAAAATAAAGTAGCATCAGTCAGTACTCAATCATTTACACAGAGGTTGGCTAAAGTCAGCAGTGGCCTGTGCCGACAGTCAACCCCGCAGTGTAGTGCTTATAAGCACACACCAGACGTCCCTCCTCATTGGTTACATTCACTGGCGTGACCGTTGCACTTGCACCTGAACAGAGTTGAAATCGCATTATTAGCATTCATGCTCTTTACTGACATTTGTAATTGTCGACATTATAAAAAGTCATATTTTATAACATATTCATATTTCTTCTGAATCTACAAAGGTTTTCCAGTGTGGGTATTACTCATAAAACGTTTTCCCATATAATAACGTTAGGCCGTGGCATACTGAATCTAAGGTTACAAATTGAACCAGATGGTTGAATTTGAAACCAAACACAAAACAAAAGTATTATGAAGAATATTAATCGTCTGAATATAGCAATACTGTTAAAATAAATTTGATACTCTAGAAACAAATTCCAAACAATTTTCCATGCACCCACTATCTACAGTAGACATAAACATCATAAACATTGTTATAGGACATAGCTTAACTGGTTTGTTTATCTGCTACTTGACCTGATTAACATGATTTGTGCATTTTTATAAGAAAAACAACAGAATAGACACTTCCAATTTATGAGACGAAAACCTGATGTGCACTTCATTAAACAAGTGCAGAAACACACACAGTGATGGATAGTAACAAACACCTGTGAGTACACACAAATACACATATCCATCCATACGAACATATATTTCCATATCCTGTTTACTCAACAAATACTGAGAAAAACTGTTCCTACAGCACACAGATGAACTGTCTGACCCTGTCTGTCTCTCTCTATCTCTCTCTGTGTGTTACTGACGCTCAGCTCCTCTTCATAATGAAAGCTCTTTCTAATTGTGCTACTCATCACTCTCTCTGTGGCCATTTTAATTTCATTCTCTTCTTATTTCTCCCCCTGTATCTATGTCATCACTCATCTGCCAACTGGACATGAGTGGCATCTAAAACACACAAAGCAGACAGTGAGGTCCAGAGGTCTCAGGCCACTAATGAAAATGCTTTTTTCCCATTCTTTTCTACAATGCAGTACAAAAATGTAATTATTATATTTCGTGATTATATTATCATTGGCCTGAGATAGCTGGGTAGGCTTCAGCACTCCTTGTGACCTCAATAGGAATAAGGGATTAAGATGATGGATTATCAGATAATGGCAACATGGCAACAGTAAACTAAAAATATTCAAACATTTTTAAAGTCGAGACAAAAGTAACATTCATTTGATAATGTCTTTAATAAGACATTATCATTACCATATACCCCCCCCCATATACCCCCCTTTCCAGAGATATGAGGTTATCTGTCACCCAGTCCTACACAGATAATAGCCAGTACTTTCTTTAAAAGACTGTGTTTACAAAAGTTAACAATTTTATAGTTATTGTACATTTCATGACTGTGACACCCGTGTTTATACAGTTATTTTGTGTCCTGCTGGTAAAAACAAGTAATCAACAAGCAAAGCATCAAAAGGATTTTGATTTTGAATTAAAAAGTTCACCTCAAAAAGTGCTCACCCTGTTGTTCCAAACCCATTTCAATTTTTTCCTGTTGAACACAAAACGAGATGTTATGGCTGACAGCCTCAGTTACTATTAGTTTGACACAAAAATAGTGTCAATATTCCTTTAGTGTTCCACAGAAGAAAAGTAATTTGTTTTTGGAATGACAAGAGGGTGAGTAAATGACTACAGAACTTTCCTTTTGGGTGAACTAACCTTTAACATGGTTTGTGTTTGTATATAAAAGACAAAGAAAAATGGGTGACAGAAATGCATTTGACCTCATTTATCATCTTTCCCCATTTACCAAATATTAACGTGTACCCTCATTCAAGTCAAGATAAGTCTTTGTGAAGTGTGAAAGACATGTAGTTTGGTCATCCTCATCAGTTGCTGGCCAGTTGATGGTCCCTGTTCTGTCTGTGTTAATGGGTATTGAGCCTGTGTGACAGCCCAACGCGTGGAGGTGAACGCATGCATCTCTCATTTGACCAAACAAGAGACCGAAATAAAGCAAACAGAGGAGTTGGCCAGCACAACCCTGGAAGCTCATCCGAGCCTCCTCTTGGAGGGCTGTAACTCCATTTCGATTCAGAACAGTTGAGTAAACAAAACTGAGAAACAAATAAGCCCTCCATGTCTCTTTGTCTCTCTAACAATTCTCCTCTGGCTTTGCTTCTGTTTTCGTTATATCTGTCCCTCTGTTGCTCTGCTTCCACCTTCCTTGTGTAAATTATTCTTCATCTTCCTGCTGCTTCTCCTTTCTTTCCCTCATCCTCAATTCGGCACGGTTTATTCTCATGCCTGCGTTTTCAACTTTGTTTTTCTCTCTCTCTTCTCTGCGTCTTCTCTTGCTTGTGTTTTTGCATTGTTTGTGCATTGTGTAGAAAACTTTTTAAGGGATAGAAACGATGTGCCGTGAATCACAAACGCAAATAACTCCAGGACTACGGAGCAAGTGTAGAGACAGAGAAATAGAGAGATAGAGACAGAATGCTCATGTTATCTGCTTTGACTATATTCTGCTGGGCTATATCATGTAATCCAGAGGTTGTGTGACAGGACAGAAATAGCTGGCAATCGCATGGGCCACAATCAAGAACCCCTGAGGTTGTGCTAATTACAGCCACTACAGTAGACAAATCTGCAGCAAGGCCCCACAAATGTATTCATAGTCTCCAGAATCCCCTCTGACTGCATCGCTATTCTGATCCTCAGTAGCTAGGGATATTTCAGAATAAGCATTCAGAGCTTAATATATGCATGGGTGTCAAGCAGGTCCTGAAATGCCATTTAGACTAGGTTTTATTTATTTATTTATTAAAGCTGTAGGAACTATGGTTCAGTAAATGCAAATAGCAAGTCATTTATTTATTAACCTAACATTGAGGGGCTTTTTAAATAGCAGTAATGGCATATTATTTTTAATATGCATGAGACAATGCATTTAGAATACAACTAGACATTAATACAGCAGTCCAACAATGTCCACCCATAACCCCAGACTGGTTTATTTAAATGAATTTGTGGGATAATTTAAAAGGGACAATGATCAAAATAAAACAAGCAGAACGTACAAACCCAGCAACAGGAGCGCAAAAAGATGTAAAGATTTATTTACTCTGTTGGTTTATATGCTTCTGTCAGGGCCGCGCTAGCAACTGTTTTGTCATCTCTTTGCATTTGTACCATGATTTATCGTATTGTCACTTCACAGCTCAGCTTATTGGCACAGACTGCTTGCCATTAAAGGATGTTCCCTGGGTTGAAATTAAAGGCATTTTTGATTTGAAGTGCCCCAAGAAAGCAAAATGGTTTGTAATCCCTAACTACGATTTATCTAAGTTTTCATTGTACGGTATCAGAATAAGGCTAAAAACACAAATCAATTTAAATGTAAAAACTCAGATTAGCAAATAGAACATGATGTCTGACAGAAAAAGTGTTTTGATTTCCACCAAATAAAAGAGCTCAGAGTATTGGCACCAGGTTCACATTAATGCACAGGTTTACATTGGCTATAGCCCACAAAGAATGCAAAATAGTCACAAACACACTGCAATTAGATGAGACCCAGAAATGTAACTCATCCAGGGCCCAAAACAGCCCATAAAGCACCCCTGGTTGTCACCTTGAAACAAATAATCCAATAGTCCACAGTTAAACAACACACAATTTTAAAGTGGCGGCGCATCATATTGAAAAGTGAAGAAAATATCCATACAATTTTAATTTTTGCCAGCCATTTTTTCCTAATTAATACTAGCTGAACTTTGGCTAATGGTCTCGGGCCAGTTGTTCTGTGAGATATTATTTACATGGCACGATGAAAATAATCTTTGAAAGGTTCATTATTAGATCATTTAATGGCGTTTTTTTGTGCAAACGGCAGCACTCAGTTAATTAGTCTTCATTTGCTTCTGTTGGTGTGGCTGATGAGTTCATTAAAACTGCTGACCAAAGAGAAAATACTTATAGTGAAAACAGCACGGTCCTCAATCTTACAGGGTGTTCTTACACTATTTACAATTTTCACAAAGTTTTTGCGCAATTACATTCTCAAACACCCAACAAACCATATGCTTTTAAAGGGTGTGTCATGTTTTCCCATCATGCAATGCTCTATTTTGTGTATAGTCACTTTCTTTTAGCTACTTTCCTCTCTTCCTCCTCAATTCCTCCCTCATATGAGGGTCTCATCCAGGAGGGTCTTCATGATTAGAATGTATCAGGAAGAGGCTTGTCCCTCATTTCAAACTGAATAACTTTTTTAATTTGATTGCTTAAGTTCACAGTGTGCTGCTCTCTTTTATGCGCTCCACATCTCTCATTCTCATTCAATGCTGGCATTCCAATTTAACACCCAGCTCTTCAGCCTCAACCGAAGAGAGAGAGAGAGCATGCCGATTTAATGGATGACTGAACAAATTAAATTTGAATTCATAGGACAACTTTCATCTTCAGCATGAATTTTGTTTGTGGGAAAATATATAATAATGCCACACTGACTAAAAAAATACACACAAATATCCCCCACTTTGATGTAATCCATTACTTTGCGGGAAAGCATCAAACATCTGGTTACAGGGTGAGTGTTTGTTTTATTCCAGCCAATTTGTTTTATGATGGAGAAAAAGGGAAAAGATGCATACAACAAGAAATCATCATCAGGCTCCGCCCCTGCTCAGATAAATAATGCCTGTTGGTGCAGTGCAATATGGAGCAGTGGAGTAACTATGTGGATTGTGTAAGAAATAGCAGCAATATTAGTGCCATGTTTTTTTAGACAGCTATATGCTACTTCGAAAATTTCTGTTGGTTGCCATCCCCAATAATACTTATTATCATCAAAAAAAATAATAATTCTTCTTAAATTCCTACTTACATGTGTTCCTGTAGCTCAACTGGTATCTGAACTGGACCACATTAGCACCACAAAAGCTGTTGGTTCGATTCCCAGGGAACATGCGAACTGATACAATGTATACCTTGAACGCACTGTAAGTTGCTTTAGATAAAAGTGTCTGCCAAACGCATAAATGTAAAAAATGTAAAAAATGTAAATCTTTGGGAAAAGTTCTTGAAAAACCATCAGACAGAGTTCATAAACAGGCTCAATATAGTCAATATTATAGCACTGAGCACACTGCAGTAGATTCAAGCACCATTCTGTTGCTCTTTGAGATTTTTTTATTTTCTCAAATTATTCTCAGGATGGAAACGCAGCCCAGGGGGCCTCTCGTCTCTGTCATCCGATTTGGAGTTCAAACATCTTTCCTTTTCTCTCGTTTTTCATCTGAGAGGTTTAAGAGAGGCGAAAGCTGTCTGTTAAAATTCTTTCTACAGAAGGCGCAGTAGGAGAGACATGAGGATTAAAATGCTAATACTAAAGGCTGGATGCTGTCTTGTGGCTTTAAAGCTGATGAAATATGTATTCGCAGAGACTGTTGCAGAAGACAGAAGGTCAACCATGTGTCAGTGATAGACCTGCATGGCCCTTCTTTATGCTTTATGCTGAGTTTAAAACACTTACAGTAGAATTTCACTGTTATTCGTCCACTTAGACAGACTCACTCTAACCTCTGCAGGCTGGGATCCTACCTCAGCTGTAAATAAGGGCACATCTCTACTCAGTACATAACCTTCTTATGTTAGCCTTCAGTTAGGTGAGAGGTTTAAAGTGTTTCTTAGCTATTTAATACCTCGACAAACGAGTTGTTTTTCATCTGAGTTTTTGCATTTAATGTGTGTTTTGTTGTCTTATTTAATGCTTGCTGTGGATGGTTCTCTCTGGGCTAAGGGGGTGAGCTGAAAGGCTTTTAAAATGGTTTCTGTCCAGGCTGAAATGTTGCGGTAATGAAGAACATGCTTCATGAGGAACACGTCGTTTCTGAGACGTTTTTACAAAGGTCAGCACATCCTCATACCATTCAGAAGTTCAGTTTATTTCCATGAACATTCGGGCTGTTTCAGCCAAAGATGAAAACTAAGAGTTGTAAACGGCCAGCCTAGTGAGTCATTTTCCCTTTTCACATTTTAATTCAACAATGTCACTGACAAAAAGAAAAAAAAAGAGAGAGAGAGATAGAATGTGTGTTTTTAATGAGAGGGTTTGACTACATTGATCTCAGTTTAATTCAGATTAGAAGTGAGTGTGAACTCATTTTCTCATTAAAATAAGGAGTCGTGCAAAGATGGGAAAAGACAAAGAGTGGCAGAATGGGAATTGGCCTTAGATGGGATTTACTGAATCGATTATGTTCTCTTGTCAATCAACAGGATGATTGCGACAAACGTTCTTAAAAAAAAACTTTAATCCTTGACTTTTATAGAACAGGTATTTGAGGTATTTGTTGTATCACAACGTGTGTTTCCATGGGATCAGAACTCATGACCCTGCAATTGCTAATATAATGTCATACCAGCTGAGCTACATAAAAGAGAAGGAGAATAAGGAGAGGCAAAAAGAACAGGTGACTCCATGTGTAACAGCCAAAGAAAAAAAGGTTTGTCACCGTTTTCATGTAAACTGGCTTGCTTATCGATCCGGACTTGCTTTATAATCAGCATGTCGATGAATGCCTCACCGAGCAGAAATCTATGGGAAACTGGGCCATTAGGAAAAGCTCAGCTATTAAAAACTCCGACAGAGGTTTTGAAAGCGAAAAACAGTCAATCATGAAAGAAGTGACAGAGAGGGGAAATGGGAGGCATGCTGTGCCATCATTCTTGTTAACGATCACTAAAATGCAAAACTGCACTGCTGCAAAACCTTGATCAGATCAGCCATGAAAGCTTGGGAGGTAACAGCAAATAATGTCTGTATCTGAATGCTGAGGGATGCAACATATTTACATTTACTTATTGCGGAGATGCTTCCAACTAAAGTGACATGCAAGAAAATGTGTGCGGTAAGACAGTCATTCCTCCATGCTGAGGAAATGATACAGATCTAGCCTTATGACAACAGTTTTCTTTATAGGCCACAAAAGTATTTTTACTGTCGATACTCTAAAATGAGTAAACCTGTTAAGATGGCCAACCTAAAACATTGTGTTTTTGTCTGTTGCGAGCGAATGAAGCAAAAACAATTTTATGCTAAACTGACACATGCTATTAAAGTGTGCGCTTGGCAATCAGTTTCAAAGGTTTCGGTATTCCGGTCTGAAATTAGCTGCTAGCTAATTACCAAAAACTCTGATTGCAAGATGCCTCTATTTAGAAACTGAATACATGCAGTGAGCAAACTCTAAAGAATTTTTAAATAATGGATTTAGAGATTCATTTGACTGAAAACCTAAACTTTTGTTTCCTGTTTCCTGTTCTAATATCTAAATGAATCATCTTCAGCTTACCCACACTCAGCATAGCCACATTTAAAACTAACTATAATTCAAACCAGACTCCTGAAATGACAGAAACTTTAACATGCCATGGAATAACTGAGATTTAAGCTTATTATAAACAATAACTGACAATGTGTTCAGAAGATTCATTCTACAATAACACTAAGTTTCAGGGTCTAGATAAGCAGTGCCTTTATTGGGAAGAGAAGCAGAGAACAATTTAACCAGAAGCAAGTGATCACAGACTGTGTCAGACTGTGGTTTCAGTGACAAATAATCTGGTGGCTGTGGAAAGTTTAGGGGTCTAGATATTAGCAAAATAGGGGAGGCAAGATAATGAAAGACACTCAACACTTTATCTGAGTGACTAAATCACTACCTTCACTCTCTAATTACAGAGTGAAAGAATTAGTGATTAAAGTAATGAGTACAGAGAGAAATAAATGGAGGGTGAAGCTTAAGTGTGTGTGTGTGTTTTTGTGAGAATAGAGAGGACATACTGAAATAAATACAATGACTTACAGGGAAGCAGAGTTAAGATGTGGGAATTACAAGATACAGACCCCCCCCCCCCCAAATACACATGTAATTCGTGTGAATTACATGTAGAGATTTATCTTCCACAGTATTATGCACATTTTCATCACTATTTTTGAAGTAGTTGGATATTCTAGTTAAATTTGTTGATATGTTGTATCTTTATGAAATCAACCTTGTAGGTGGGGGAGTTCTGTGTGTGTATCTATGTGTGTGTTTTGGGGATGTGTAGAAGACATAAAAAGCTTTACACTGCCTGAATAAAGTGGCCATTGTTTAGCATTCAGGATCCTGTCCAGGTCCATACTGGAACACTGGGCACTGCATTTCAATGCTTTGTTAACTCCTATGTGTGTGTGTGTGTGTGTGTGTGTGTGTGCACTTATATCACTATGTACCACTCAGCTTAGCAGCTGGAATATATCTTAATCCTTTTCCATATGCAAAAATCTAAACCAGCAAAACAAATCTTTTGGTTCCTTCATTTTTATGTGGGGACACTAGAGGCCCCTAAAATATCCTCATATTAAAAACTCAATTCATCTCCTACCCATGTGATACAGACATCCCATTTCACACATCGGGTCACAAGCCTCAATCAAGAGAGGCCAAACTGTTATCCCTATTTTTAAATATAATGACATCCGTCCTTTCATGCTCTACCTTCTCTCTCATCTTTTCTAAAGGCTCTTTCTAAAAGAGCTTTTCTTTGGAAGGGTGAGAAAAAAGATGATGATGAATGTATGACGAAGCTTTTACCTAATATGAGTCTGTTCAGACACCTCCAAATAAACCTCAGCAGGTCCAAATGTCATTACGTGTCTTCAACTACTGTACTAATTCAATGAATTTGTGTGATTCCTTGGATAAATCACTAAGCGTAAATGTGATATCATCAAACGATTTTCCTTTGAATGCACATTTATTATTACTGTCCAAGCAGAAGTCTTCAGATGTATCATTAGCTAGAACAGGTATTATGCAACCTGTTTCTGAAGGCGCACCAGTAGCTGTTTAACTCCTGGGTATTAGAATACAACATAACATATATGATTTGTACACTTAATAGTTTTTGTTTAACATGAAAGTGGGCCCATGTTCAAATCTCAGACAAAATCAAGTTATTTTTGGAAAAGATTTTGAAAGTTTACATTGCAGAATTCACTACAAAATCTGCCCAGCATGGTTAATAAGGCCATGATGCTTCAATTAGCCAAACCAGTGTTTCTTTTTCTGTCATCATCATCTTTTGTTTTAAAAATAGATGTGGAGGAGGATGTGTCACATTCTGACAGTTCTTTTGGCAGGTAGTGATCGTCTAATATCCTGTCAACTCTGGTTTGATTTGGACTGTTCCCTATTTCAATGCATATACATTAAGTAAATGCTTAAGTCTGCGTGTGCTTTCTTGAGAGAATTTCGAGCTCTGGCTGCTATCTGTCAACTCTTATTTTCAGAACTTCATTTGACGCCTGTGACTGTATCTCTGTGTGAAAGAGCTCACTACAAATCTTCAGAAATATTTGCAGGCTCTATTTAGAAGCATGACATCCTGGGCACGCTCATCACTGTCTGAAGTGAAAGACAGATGCTTGGAAGTGATTTTTTTTCCTCAAAGCTTTCCTCTCAATCAACAAAGCCCAAAAAAAATCACATCTAAAAACTGGGGAGACGAACCACTAAATGCCACTAAAACTAATTTTTTGAACATAAACGGATCAGTCAACCATGACATTCAGTGGTCAAATATTTCACAATAATAATCGTTGCAATAATAATGCCCATAGCAACACTGTATGATTTGCCACTCATTCGAAAAACCAATTTTTTACCTAGTCACAGGGCTCAGACAAACATTCCCAGAGGTCCAATTTCCAAATATTTGGATATTTGTGTTAATATTTGGCATTCAAAGGGATGCATTCAGATGGACTTAGGCTAGATATACTGTAGGCATGTTTTAGTCACAAAGCAAGATATGACATGCCACAGCTAAACTCTTGTAAGAAGACACAGCAAGCCTGTAACACAGACCTCTGGTCAAAGGTCGTGTAGGTCGTGCATTCAATGTGGAGAAGGCCACGTTTCCACCAGCGAGGGGAGAGATGTCCCTAAACTCATCTGTGCAAAGAGCCGTCTATTTAAACAACACATAAAACTCTGAGTGTGTGTTTTTGCTATCTGTGACACATTTGTTTATTTGTCTGAGAAATATAAATAAAAGATGACAAGAAATATGCTTTGATTTTTCTGTCTGTCTGACTAGAGAAGATGCCAATATGAATATATTTAAAAGAAACAAGCATGCCAGCATGACATTAATTTAAGTGACGAGTGAAACTGAAAGAAGGGCCAAACTGAGAGATGGAAGAACATGCCATCAGGGTCAGAAACAAGAGAAGGGAATTCAAATGAGGACAGATTATTCTATTTAGAGAGGAATGCTGTATATAAAATAAATATACATGTACAAAGGATATACATATAGTTCATGGATATACGATTTGTCTGATAAATGACACTGAAATCAAACTCATAACAATTCTTATTAATGTTCTCAAACTGTGACAACAACATACCTTGTATATTTCTCTCCCTCATTATTGAGCATTTAAATTAAAGTGCTCAATAATTCATGTTTTGTAGAGCTAATAAACAGAGTAACAGTGTTTCTGTCTGAAATAACAAATATATTCAAAGAGCTGTCAACTGTCTTGAGTCTCCCATCTACAGTGCAGGTATAATAACACAAAATGTGTTCTAAGCTTCTTGCATTCTTTGTAAAGCAGAGTCAATATCGGACTTATACATCTGGAGATGACAGACTTATCTCTCCCTGTGTTTTACGCTTGAATATGATCTTTATAAAGTTACATATACAGTAGTGGTATCTACTTGTTACAAGAAGAACATGAAGTCAGTCTTGTGGTCTTGGTCTTGTGACTACATACATATGTCTTGGTCTGTGTCTCAAAGAGGTCTTGCAATGGTCTCGGTCTGGTCACAATTCCACAATCTCTCTACCTCTGTATCCTTTTCTGTCTTTTTAGCTCTGTCTGTCTTCAAACACGGACCATGATGGTTGCCAAGTTGAAATGATTTGAACATTATTATATCTCAGCTTGAAAGATGATTACCTTGACTGAAGAAAACAAAGAAAGGAAATTGAGAAACAATAGAAAATAAAAGCTATAAATAAATAGGAGCTGGTCTCCATCTCCAATTATGAAAGTGAAACAACAGTCTGGAAATAAACTGACTTACTGAGCTGGACATGAGCTTTAATATGTGCATGTAGTATATATATCAAACACAGGTTTAATATGTGCATTTGTACTTTCACAGTAAGTTACCTGGTCACAGTAACCTAGTGAAGCTGTTAGTCTTGTTTATCCTAAAAAGAATGACACTAAACACTAATCTGTTTATGTAACTGTGGGGGTGTTTTGTCTGAACTCAGTATTTATGCAAAACTCACATAAGCTGCTTGTAATGCTGGTTGGATATCTATATACAGTAACCAGAACATGTTATTTTAAATTAAGCTTTTGGAAAAACATGAACAACATTATAAACTGGTAAACATAAATGAAAAATGCAACATTCAGTCACTGTGTAAATTATTTGTAATGCTTTTACAAAATTATTTGTAATACAATTATATAATTATTTGTAATGCTTTTGACCTCAAGAGTTTACAAAACTGAGGATTTGCACAGTAGTGTATATAAATAATATTAGGTGTTTGTATGTGTAATTTGCAAACAATGATTTTCAATGGCTGGTTGAAGTGTTTAGCTGCATCACATATTAGTTCTTTAAACATCTTTGATTAAAAACCATGATGAAAAGCAGTTGTGGAAACATTACCTAAAAGTTTGTGTGTGTCTGTGTGTATATGTTTACGTGTGTGTGTTTATGTTTGTTATTCAGTCCAAATACCACCTAGCAAATAGAAAAAATTGCAGATTAATGGGTGGGGTCTTTGTAATCCAACAGCACAGATTTTTGCATATGTCATTGTTAAACAAATTAGACAATAAAATCCTGCTTGCTACTCTTGAGTCTGCTTTTAGGGTTTGGCCTAATATGTTTTTTCAGGCCACCATATAACCCTAGAATTTGTTAACCTTGGCTATATCATATTGTGTCCTTAGCTACAATTTTTACCATCTTTAAAGAACACTGTTTATGTGATTAATGATAATCACAACACAATAAACCTGCTCTGATGTATATTTGCTTAACTTCTATCAAAGACATGTAAGCTTAACATTTGCAACTGATTCATGTGATGGAAATCAGAGCACAGGACATTGTCTGAAACACTCATGTCTACTCGCAGATCCTTGTACACAGTTCTAGTCAGGCAGTTGTAGGTATTTTGTTGAGCAACTCCTGGCTTTGTACTTTTTTTTAAACATTGCAATACATGTAGACAGAAATGTTCCTAGCAGCAGCTGTTTCACATTGAAGACTGTGTACCCAATAACTGCTCACAAAAGTGCTCTCCAGAGAACAGCCAAGCCTTGTCATCTGCTGTCTAAAAAGTGAAAGTTTTTCATACTTTAACATGTAAAATAAATTTACTTATTCCATTTAATAGTGTGTTGAGACAAGTCATCTTAATCCACTGTTGTTTTTCCACCAGTTGTATCTGGCTGTACGAAAAAAGCAGAAATCAGGCTATCAAAATACTAACAAGGCCGACATTCTGTTATTCAGATTTTCAAGGTAAAATTCCAACATTTTTGGTTTCACAATAATTAAATTCTTACATATATGAAAAATTCCTTATAATTAAAAACATTGAGTACAATTTGAAGGACAATAAAGTAATAAAACTACATCAGCCAAAGCTGAGATCATCTAATTTGACAGGACACCAAAATGTCATCAGGTTTCTCATTTACAGACACCACAACATTCACAGCAAACAAAAGAAGTTTAAATATGTAGATTTAAAGAATTATGCATTAGAATACTCACAATATACAGATACGTTTTCAGAGACAGTTCGGCAAACTGCTAACTAGATTTCAAGCCATTTTCAAGCCTATTACAAATGCATTTAGTTTGCCCGCTGTCTGAACTGATCTGGTGCAAAAGCCCACAGAACAAATCAGATCAAAGCCGTATATTAAATACATCATACGCTATCCATCATGTTCCAACCACGATCCTTATTTTGCACCTCATCCCACAAATCAACAATCTGTGTGTTTATCTATACAAATCTGTGTACAAAACTGAAAAATAGGAACAGGCTGAATATTGAGGTACATTCAGTGGCATGTCATTTTCAATTAGATTTCAGCAAAATTAAAAGTGCTTTCAAGCCCATCATGAACGTCTTACCGAGATGCAGGGTGAGGTTGACAGAATTATACTCCACCATTATACTCACCTGTACTCCACCACCAGGTAGACTCTTCATCAGTGTGGAAGTCTGTCAGGTAAGTGGCATTGTGATTTATTTCCAGGTGTCACAGTGGTCATGTGGAGTCGTGATAATGGTGTGGAGCACATCTGCATGCAGTAGCCCTCGGGTGGGATGCCACAGACGTTTAAAACTCTTATAGACAGACTTAAGGCTGCGTTTTCGAATTAAGGCAAGCAGCTGATTGGGGTGCCATTCCAGCAAGAACATAAGAGAAGATGGAAAAAGCAGCAGAAGAGAAAGTCCAGTGTGAAGCACAGAAGAATCCATCATTCTGCACGACTGCCTTACAACAGAAGAAATTTAGAAGATCCACGAATGTCTAGCGTAATCCAAATCCGACCCACATGCTACAGACGAAAACTTCCGAGGAAGTTCAGTGGTTGAGTGTGGAAGTTCAAAGACGTGCATTAAAAAGTGTAGTATGTAATATGTAGTGTGGGACACAAACTGCCTCACATACATTCACAGGCAGTTGGAGCACAGGGTGGTGAAGGGATGAAGGGGAATGGAAGGTTGACCAATAATTAGATAAAAAGAGGGAGGGGCTACAGAAGAGAAAGGGGAAAAATGAAGGGTTTAAAAAATTTGGAAGTGAGACAGTCTCCTCTGTTCTGTAGGTAAAACAAGACTTAAAACAACTGACACTGACGTAAAGAAATACTGGAGGCCCATTTTTCATAGCATAGCAGTACATTAACATTTAATTTAATTTAATTTAATTTAATGCAAATTACATAATGTTTTCTTTGTACACATAAATATTTCAACCGATTTCCATTTCCTTCACAAAAGTTTACCACAGTGTTTGCGGTAAACGACAATGTAACTATTAATTTCAGTTCAGTGTAATTTGATAACACGCTCCCATTAGGTAAATGTAATCTGAAGTAGAAACAAACTTATTTATTTAACAAATGCCGTTCATACAGTAGTAAAGAGAATAGAGAACGGAATGATTGATTTTCCTTTTTAAATACCACAGAAGAAAGAAATGTAATCATAACAGGGAAACAAAATGAAATACAATATACACATGACATTTGCCTTTCATTGGCAGGCCTATGATTAGATAGCAATTCCATTTTGTTGTGGAATGATTTCTGCACTGTTTAAATGAAACATAATGCAAAAGACAACATCATTCATGGATATGCAATTATATATCAGATGTACTTGCCAAATGTAAAGCATTACATTCGCGATATTATGAGTGTATTATAAAGGTGAGAACGTTTATTATTGAATCTGAATTTAGCATTTATTCTTAAAAGCAAATCCACATATTTTAATGAGGAGATAAGTGGCTTTAAAAAATAAATGACGGTCGTAGCACATATTCCGTAGCTGATTAGAAGCAATGTCACGGGCGTATTCCATTTAACATTGTCCCTTTGTAATGTCTGCGTTCCAAAACAAATTTCATACTGGTAGGTCTACATCTGTAGCTGTATTAGTAAACAGACATTTAATTGGCTTTGTCTCTGAGTGTGCAGGGTGCAATCTGGCGGCTTTATAGCGCTGTGCCGTCGGGCAGCTCCTCAGAGCCAGAACTGCTGTAAAAAAGCCCATCATTATTTTATCAAGATGAATGAGCACACTTCACACTGCGGACCTACTAAGCATTCATGGGAGGGAAAGTGCCGGGGCAGGGGACCAGATATTCATTTGTTATTTGATGCACAAAATCTTTCCTATTACAAAGCGGTTTAACAGGCATCATCTGTAAATGAACTAAACCTTTTACCATTTACCATTAAGTCAGTTGATTATGAGGTAATAATCATTATTAAACATTCAGTGTGTGAATTCTAGCATGAAAGCCTAAATTGGACATTGGCAAATGTAAATATTCATCTACGGTACTTACTGTAGATATGGTTAGTTAATTGGCATGTACAGGCTTACCTCTGTACCTATACTTTATCACCAACACATGAATTCAGGGTGAAAACATTATAAACAGTTCAATTTTAATTTTAGAATAGCACAATGACAGAGCAGAAAATATGCTTTTTAAAGTGCAATAAGGTTATGAGTTACTCAGTTAAGTGTGTGTGAAAAAGATGCATCTTCAGACAATTTATGAAGATTGTGATGGCCTCTGCTGTTCAGGTTAGGTTGGGAATTCATTCCTCCACAGGGGTGCAGTGAGGCTGAATGTTTAAGAAAGCGATGGTGCCACTAAGAGTCATTCATTTACTTACAGAGAAAGCTTAAAGACATCTGAAGAAGAGTGTTTGTGTATAAGGGTGCAGACTCAGATGTGAGTTTGGGTCTAGACCTACAACACGTATATGTTTCATCTTTCTCTGTCCTTCTCCTTGCACTCATCTATGCCTCTTTCAATTAGCTGCTGGGTGATAAATGGAGGGAATAGTCATTACAAAGGCCTGCATTAGAATGTTCTTCTCACTTCTGTACTTCTAACTGGCTTAACACTGCCGCTCTCACATTTTCACTTAGCAGCTCCTCAGTGGCTTTGATTAAGTGCTTACAGCTAATAGTAAATGTTCCAACTGCACTTACAAATGAAACATAAGATGTAAGTAAGTAAGTCTGTTCTCATATAATTTAACTTTATTTTTGAGAAAACCGAACTAGCTGTGTAACTGTGCATGCTTTCTTTTAAACCGGAATTTATAAATTCCTCACCTGTCCTTACTATTTTCAATGCAAAATGCATAATTAATGCATATTCCCTCAGGGACATGAGGCACTTTTCATGAACGGGGTACAAAATATTTCCCTACAGCCTTAAATTATCAATTATTTTTCCCCTCAACAAATGGTCAGTGAAAGAAGGTGCTTAACCTTCAGAAAGTGCTCAACAAGCTCAGGAGGACAAACTAAATATTGTATGAGCTGTTTTATTTTCTATTCATTTTATATGCAGTATGAATTTTTTTGTCTATATACGGTTGTATGTAGCGTAATGTGTCATGACATCTATATTAATTAACACTCACACAATCTGTACAAATAAGTAAATGAGGGCAACTAAATGTCCCAGATTTGGGGATGGTCTAAAGTGCCACATATAATGTATACATACATAGAGGTAAGCATAATGTACAAAGCTGCCTGTATGAAAAGCTTAGTTGAAAAATCGCACATACTGTAAGTCTGAAAATCTTTAATGATGCTCTTTTTCTGCAAGCTAAATGGCCAACCTAAACGTATCTTTGAAAAATTTAATTTACATTACTATTAGGAAGAAATGAGCCCCTGAACATCACCACCAACACACACACACACACACACACACACAGTGAAAGCATGTAATGAAGTCCATGGTTTATAGACAGATTTTTTTATGCAAATTTAAGAACTACCAAGGTTGAACAGAAAGAGCAATTCAAATTGTGAAAGATAGAGAGAGACGCACAAACACACCGAGCTGTTTGTGTGCGGTGGTGCAGTAGAGCCCATAAATTTTACACCGGACTGTCACATTATGGAATGAGAGATTCCAAAGAAGTCCAGAGAAGTTTCCTGTAAATGAGACTGTGGCAGCAAAGACACATCTAAAAACTTCTGCTTCTGGTGACTTGAGAAATAACGAGTGTGAGGAGATGACGAGTGTGAGAAAGAAGACGAAGATTAGGTGGGTGAAGGGTGGGATGCAGAGAAGGTGGGCTAAAATTACTTGTAGTTGAAAAGAAGGAAAATATGGTTGATTGGGTAGATGAACAGTGACAAAGTCTATAAGAGACTTTGTCTCTTATAGAGAAAATTGGTCCATTCCATCAAAAACTAAGTTGTACGTCTACTGTACCCTTTAACAGAGAAGGCAAAGTACAGAACCCTAATGAATCTTTTTTAGGACTGTACAGCAAGAGAAAACACCACATCACAGTGAGAATACAGATAGTCCTGCTATTTTACTTGTGATACAGCCCTTAAAGCAGACTGCTTCAGTCCATTAAATCCTGTCCACTGTGTATCCCTGTTGAAACCCAAGGGCGGTTTCGTTCTCACCTGTGCTTTGATTACAGTGTGAATGCATTTCGCAAAGTAAATGAACCGAGGCTTTTGGTCAACAGGGAGAAGAGCAAACTCGACGGATGCCCAACTTACAAATGGATGCATATCTGGTGGCATTCACAAGCATTTTAATATACACACATATAAGTCCAAATTAGTGTTTTGCGTTAAAACTAATTTGGTTGAAATTAGATCAAATTAAACTAGCACAGTTAGCAAATAGAGAAACTGCACATATTGTGTTTACAATGATTATAGCAGCAGTCATCAAAATATAGATTAGCAAAGCAGATGGAAGGACAGAATAAGAGAAAGAGAGAGATACACAGAAAGAGAGAAAGATCTAAAATGATACAGACAGACTTAAATAGATGCCATCTGATGCACTCATAGCTATTTTCAAAATAACACTACATTAGTGAATACAAATATGCATATGCTGTATGAAGAACGTGTTATTTCTGCAATTTATAGCAATCATGAACATTGCATTTATTTTCTCTCCCCCTTCTTGGTAACGTCCATCCCTGAAGTTTTTATAGCAGACAGTCTTCCTCCAGATTTATATTGTACTCTCTCTTTCTGGCTAATGTTCTCTGCTATTTTGGGAGTTTTTGTTTGAGAACAGTATGAATATGAGAGCTACTATGGCCCGAGGTGCACAATACAACAGCATTTATTAAGCAAACCAAACTTTACACACGTCACAATAATGAAATTTGCATACAACACAAGAAACAAAATGTCCATGGGGTCAGGTGCATTTTCATTGTAATTCATTCTATTGTGTTTTCTTAATGTCACTGTGTTGTGGAATATTTTGTTGTGTTGCAAAATTTGGTTTGCAATTTTTGGTTCATCTAAGCCACTGTGCAGAACACGAGGATGAGAGAGTACAGCAGCTTGCAGTCACTGTCAACTGCAGTCATCTGTAAAGGTCAACCTGAGAGCTTTGGACAATAAATGGCTTGACTCTTGACCATTACACCCTGAATTAAGAGCAGCAGCAGCAATAAAGCACAAATCGTCTTTTGTTTTTGCTTAAAATTGCTATTTGGACTTTTTTAAGGTGTGTGTTCCCTTTCAATGTATCTGTACAAGGACAAATGACTTTATTATCTTTATGCTTATTGAATAACGTAAAATCATTCAAAGGAAAATATACACCAGAGTAACTTGCACACTCATTTTCTACACTATCTATTCATTCTGGTTTTGCTGGAAAAGAGGGAAGGTATTTCCTGCCTGGTGAATAAACTAATTCTAGCAGCTCAACGGAAGAATGAGCCATTGTAATTCCTGCAGGTGATTTGCATATGCTTAATATCTGCCTGACACTCCATTTGTATTTGATCATAAAGCTTCTTTAATGATTGCTTTATCAACAAGAGTCAGCTATTGATCTGATGTCCTCACTTGACCAAAGAGGACAAATAATCTTACAATGGGCTTTAAACACATTGATAACGGACAGTTGAAAACTATTGTCCTGGTACTAGCCAATCAGCATCATTCTGGACTAACGGTAGGTGGGACAGAGATGACCAACAGTCTGATATAAAATGTCACAATAGTCTAGACATGACAGGATAAAAATGCTTCACATCTTTCATTTCTTTCTCACGATCACGAAATGAAAAGGCCAGGTTTTACTTTTGCAATAGCTGGAAAATTTAATCTGTTTGTCAAACGTTTGTTTAACATGTGTGCATATTAGCAGATAGAAGCCCTAAGCTGCTAGTTATATCCTTAGCGCAAATATAAATAATAATTTATGTTTTATTCTTATTTATCTGCAAAAAGTTTTTAGCCATTCACCATTATTATCATCCAGGCAATCAAAAGGGGATCATTGCCAGGTTAAAATCTAACACCTTAAACTTTAGACATTCTGCTAACTATAAGTAACCTCACAACTACTTGTCAACTACAAGCCATTAAAATATTAGTAGACTGTCTGCTTAATATCTGCTGACACTTTATTTTGATGGTCCCTCAGTAGACATTTCTACTGACCTTAAGTAACTTTGCATTTACGAGTCAACTAATGCACTAACCCTAACCAACAGGCTACTGAATAAGAGTTAGTTGACATGTAGTTGTAAAGTTACTTATAGTTAGTAGAATGTCTAAAACTGACCATTGAGATAAAGTGTAACTATGGAAAAAAGCCTTCTTCAAATTTTGATATGAATAGTAATTTAGAGAGGACTGAGCATTTTTTCAAAGGACCAAAACTCTGACACATGCAAGATTAATGGGAATAATTCCATTAATAACATTGTTCTTTACATTAGATACACAGACCAATAATGTATAAGACGCAGCTATATCGTGGTCATATACAATATGTATGTTAAAGAGATCTTAAGTCTTTAAAACTAAATGTAGTTCTAAATGAAGCTCGAGAGGAGCATGTTCCTCTTATTCTACCAATTACTGCTCAAGTGTGTTAATGGCTCCTTATCTCAATTCCTCAGGTATCCCTCCATTGCTCCAACTTCACCTTATTTCTATTCATTTCTGTTAAACCTTCAGTAATGAAGTAGTCTAGGGAGTCATTTAGATGCGGAGTCGAGTCTCATGCTTAAACCCTCCATCAATGACAGCAGACCAATTCAGTTCAGATTTATCTCACTTTAGGATTATATTACAATGTGAACTACCAAGTGAGCCTGCAGTGAGGGCAAAGTGGTTCAACACTGCTGGTAATACAAGATCTTATCCATCACTCTTACCAAGAAAAATCTCTAAAACATTTCACAAGTGTATGACTCAACAGACTGACAGCTGTGATCAGCATTATAATTATGCTGTTAAACAGAACTCCAGGGATACGGGAATATTGTAGGATTGTTCAGATCAATCATTTGCCCTTGTTGCTTTTTGATACTTTAATAAGCATGTCCTCAAGTTCTCAAAAACATCTGTATTGTTTCTTCTATTTACATTTTGCCTTCTTAGCAAGTATACTATATACTGTGACCAGGGGCGCCGCTAAGGGGGGGAAGGTTAGGACAATTCTAAGGGCCCACGCCCTTTAGGGGCCCCCAGAGATCTGCTTTATTAGTAATAATACTACTAGGGGGGCCCAACCTCATATTTTGTCATAGGGCCCAAAATTGCGAACGGCGCCCCTGACTGTGACTATACAATATTAATAGTAAATAGTACAGGACATAACATCGGCTAAGAAATCTCGTGTTTTGGATTAGGTAAAACCAAAACCAGTAGTTTAATTTATGATATGAGAGGCTGCATTAAAAACAAAAGAGAGATAGTGTCTGCTGCTTGATAGGTCAACATAGACATATTAAGAAATAATGAACAATGACAATGCTCATGTGTGGGGCCAGAAACAAACTGACTGAAAAAATATGGATCAAAATGGGAACTGGAAAGAGGGAACTGTAAAGAACAGCTAGGCACCTTTAAAAAACTCACAAATATCCTATTAAAAAACTTTAAGTTCTCTTAGAAACTTGCTTCTGGTTTCTGGAAACTCTACAGACCTTGAGGAACGTAATCATAACATAAAACCTTCAAGCACTTGAAATGTATTGTGAAGTCCCTTTAGTGTATAAATATAATTGTTGAGGCTATTTTAAAGGTGCCTGTGGTTTCCACCAGTGTGGCAGTAGAGGAACCCTGAAATGATGCCTTTAGAATCTTTACAGTCAAGAACAACAATTAAAAACAATGCAGACAGGTGCATCATGTTCTCACAAGCCCAACTAGAGCTATACAGCTGTATTTGTATAACTTTTTATATAAGACATGACGACTCATCTACAGTGCAGTGGTATTAACATCTTCAGTTACGTTCTTAGTTTACACTTGAAGTTTAGTCCACACAATCTACACAATCACACATCTACAGTGAGCTACAGTACATAGATAATTGTCACACAGTGCGGTCACTTTCTTTAAACTTCAATAAAAAAATTACAGCAAAATAATTGTAATTTTAGCTAAATACAGTACATTTCATTTAGAAGCTTACGGTCTCCCCCGGTAACATCACAGTTACTTCTCTCGGTTCTCCCAGACCAATTAAAAAACTGAAGAAAACAGAGGAGCTTTTACTGAGACTTTTTCATTAAGTTAATTAATGAACTTGTCCAAAAAGTACCCAGAACTATTCCTTACCATTGATATTCTCACACACACACACACACACACACACACACACACACACACACACACACACCATGTTTTATGGGGGTATTCCATGGATATGCTGTACACATTATACTGTGCTGTACTCTTATACTGTACAAACTGTATTTTCTCCTAACCCTCACCCTGCCCCTAAACCTAACACTCACAGAAACCTATTAGCATTTTTACATTTTCAAAAAGCATCAATTAGTATGTTTAATAATTAATTTCCATCATGGGGAATGCTGGATGATCCCCACAAGTCAGGTGTGTGTGACTTTTACCATCCGTGTGGGTACATTTGGTTTCCACAGTGGTAGAAAAACAAACACACACACACACACACACACACACACACACACACAGTATTCTCACTCATTTTCTCATCTCATTGCTTTCTGAGAGGTGGGATTTCACAGCCGGGTTTTTAGTTCACAGTGTTTCTCAAAAGGCAAGCTGACTCTACTGTACCTCAGTGTCTGGTTGGGAAGGAAACCAGTAAGGATGTTTCATCTCTTTCAGAGATAAACTTTTGCATGAATATCTGCATATGTGGTGAAAGTGTGTAAATATGAGTAAATATATTTTACATCTAAATTTGATTGTAGTCTGCCTTTCCAGGGTTCCAAATTTTTTATAGCTGTGATGATTGTGTGCTTGTATTATTTGTATTATTCCATTATACAAATTCCATAATATTACATAATATAAGGTGTGTGTGTGTATTTATATGTCTGTGTGCATGTGACCTTCATTATCATTAGTTCATTATTGTTCATTTTGTCCAGATCATCTCTGTAGGGTGCAAACTAACTTTAGGGAACTGGGGTAGGAGGTGAAGAGCACCATCCCTCTATGTCTGCTGTTTCTCTTCATCTATTTTTCTCTCTCCATGGAAAACTGTTTTTCAAACAAAGTAAAAGACCCAGCAGGAAGCCATGGCATCATCTCTGTACCCTATAGATGAAAGAGAGAGAAAGAGGAATAAAGGAAGAGAGACAGGGGAAAACGACAGAAAAAAGTACATAGACAAATAACTGACAGATATACGTTCCATTCCAAATCCCAGTGAGCTGCTTCCATAGACAGCATTTTAAGGCACCATTAAAAGCTGCAGTTAAAATGGCTGTGCAGTGCCATAAAAACAGGGTGTTTGTCAACTAATGGCGCTATGCAATGGATGCTTCAAGTGTGGATTCATTGATTATAATTGGAGAGATTTACATTTTAATTTTGCTCATGTCTGATGACATTTTCATCATCTGTACCTCTGATCTTAGTCATCACACTCCACTTTTAAAAGCAGCTGTGAAACAGAACTGTCATGAAGACAAAGCTGTAGCTTTATCATTTGCCAACTGGATCTCTTTTTATTTTGGAAGGTGGGATTTCCTTTTCAAGACCCACCATACTGTGTTTCACTCACATCGCCTGCTTATGTTCTTCCCATTTACACCATTTCATTTTAATTAGGATGCTGCCATAGAAGGCAACTGCCTACACAGGCACTGTAGTACGCAGTGAAGTTCTTTTTTTTGGAACACAGCTATAGATTAGAAATAATGGCAGAGGTTAAGGCTTGTATGTGACTGATTTTATTTCTGTAAATTGTACTGCAAATTACACTGTCATCTCTAATTTGAAAACTGATTTTTCCACATGCCTTAAAAGAACCGCTCAGGACCCTGTACACGCACACCTTCTATGCTACATTTGTTTTTGTCAGTTTCTTAGACATGCAGTTCTGAACTTGGATATGCACAATACACGCTAATGAAATGTGTGACTATTTTAAATATTCAAATCACCATAGCAACATGCATTTTTTATGCTTTGGTGGTCTTGTCTGTTGTCACCCCCGAGAGTAACTCCAATACTCCTCTCCTAATTGCATGTGGATGCTTTATACATTTGTGGAGACTATAAATGTTTTATAGTTAAAAATGGTCATTTCAAAAGACATTCACAGCACTGCCAACTAAATTAACAAACTGCATTAGCAATTCTTCCCTAATTACCACCAAACTGTCTCCAGACACAATGATCATCTTCAGCAACTACTGATCCTGACTGTGTGACAGTTGCTGATATATGGTTAGACTACAGAGCTAGAAATTAATGTGGATCATATAGCCCATAAAATATGGTTTGATTGTTTGAATTTCTTATTAAAATGGCATTTAGTTGCAGATTTTTGGGGTCTCAGTATAAGCTAAACAGTATGAGACACTGTTGAGAAGATGAGACACAATCCTGGGACCTTTCTCAATCCTGAGAAATCTTAAATCTCAAACTGATTTTCATCTAATCTCCAAAGAGAAACAATCAAGATATTAAACAGACCTCTGTTTCCTCTAATTTCCTATTGGTTTTAAGACTTTGTCATTTCCACTTACGTAATATTAAGCAGTTTATTTCAAAGCAAAAAAGTTTGCATGTAAAATAATGAAGCTTTTGCAGTTCAGTAATTATAATTTTACAACATCATACTCACATCTTAGCTAATACCACCACCAAGCAATTAACAACACTTTGTAAGTTAAAATTACATGCACTGGTGCTATGAACAGCTTTTGTCTGGGTCTCTGTCCTACTCTTGTGTCTCTGTGTTCTTCTCACATAATTAATAACCATGCAGTAGTGACCTAACCACATCCGCTGTGATGGGAATTCCATACAAATAGGGACAGCTTGCTGCAACGCATTAGCTCATTGCAATTAAATGAATAATTAATAGCACTGCATCGAAGGAAGCCCAAGAATAATTTGTGGATGTTCAAGCAGTACAAAGGCAATGTCATCAGCATAAAGTGATGAGTTTGAGAGGGCATCAGTGGCTTTAAAACAGTAGTGGTGTGGCTGGGTGGATTGCTTTTATTTAATGACAAATAGGTCAGAGATGTTTCAGAGGACAAAAAACGGTCACACTCTCTCTTTCCCAAAACCCCATGAAATTGCTTGACAAAAGCATTTTTCAGTCTTGTGTTTAAGCATGTCCTACTGAAGTAGGAAGCTTGGGCAGGACATATCGGCAGCTCGTCCAATCCGCTTGAAGTAAGGAATCTCAAAAGCCATTTATAAGCACTATTTATTCATTTTATGGTCAGAAACAATTACAAAGTCACCAGCCACGATTTGCTACTTGCTAGCTCGTTGCAGACGAAGCGCCATTTCTATTCTAGGTGTTTGTTGTTCTTGGTCTGTTTTTCTCAGAAAAGAAGAGCTGTCGACTTTAAATGCGCATTTCTGATCCCCAATTAATTTGGTCAATTTTTAGGAGCAAACAGATGGCTTCAGAACAAATAAACATGCCTTGAAAGCCACAAAACTTCAACTTGTATACACTGTGAACTTTTATAACACTCTTTAAAAGATTTTTCATCTTGCTAGTGTTGAGGCAGTCTGTCTTTATTCACCCTTGTTTTTTTAGTCTCAATCTCTCCCTTGTTGTTTTAGAAATGTTTTGTATCCCTGTTATTACTCTCAATTTCTCTCACTTTTCCCTCGGAATCTTTGTGATCGCAACAATGTCAGCGCTCCTTCAAAAAATATGGCCAGTGAGCGTGACTTACGCCCCGTTGTCTTACCTCAGGACAATCATTGCGTTATTTTGTTTATGCACAGTGTGTGTGCTTGCATTTGTGGGTTAGTCTTTTCTCAGACTTGTGTAATCCTTGTTTTAACTTTGTGTCTTCCTCTGCAGGAGCTGTCACAAGTCATTGTCTTCACTTCTTTCTTTCTCTGCTGCTCTTACTCTCACTTTCTCTCTCTCTCGCTCTCTTTCTCCCGGAGGCTATATAGATGCCTTGGGCAATTGTGCATTTATTCATCAGTTTGCTCCTTTATGCCCTTTATATGTATTTCTCTGACACACACAAGCTTGCATACACTTCTGTTCTGCTGTCAGCAGCGGAGATTAGTCAGTCAATCGAGAGAAAGAAAGAGAGAGAGAGAGAGAGAGAGAGAGAGAGAGTCTGAAGGATCTGTTCTTTACAGGGCGCCCCATATGTCTCTCAACTGGTTTTCTTCCTTTGCACTTGGACATTTGCATCTCTTCGACTTTCTCACACAGTAATGCATTCATCACAGTCACAGACACACGGCCTTCTTAAAGTCTCAGTGAGGCACTTACCCACGGTCTGTCTGTCTGTCATTCTCTGTTCTATATGATCATTGATTCCACCTTTACCTAGCATTGCTGTTACCTAGCACAGCTCAGATCATTTGGTCCTGGTATTTGATGAGAAATGTTCCAATTGTTTACAAAAGTTTATTTTGAAATATACGTTGCATGACATGAACATATACATTATATGCTCAACATTTATCCAGACACAATATTTTTGTATGGGCTGAACATCTATAAGAGACTTATTTTGATAAACTTACTATTTAATCTTACTGCTGTCTATATGAGAAAACTGCAACTTTAAAGCAAACTCAATTGTGATGTTCCTTTCCTTCAGGGTGTAACGTTGACAAGTAAACAAGTAGCATTAACTATTACAATAATATAATAATAATTTATATGGCACTTTTTCCTATGTACAGTGATTTAAAGTAGCTTTACAGAAAAAACATTTCAACAAAACAGTTTTAGAAAATACATTAATATATGTGTGCATAAGATTATTCGAAAAATTAGACCTGGTTAGGTGGGTTGGTGCTCTTCTCCCTGTATAACATGAGCAAAGTGTCAATGCTAGTCATATTAAATTGCAAAGACATATATGACAGAACAATAAAGTAACGGCAAGTAAAATAGCATGTAAATAAGATTCATGGCCATGTCATGGAATTCTTTACTCTAATCATACCCGCGTTTGTCAACCCATGCTCTTGATTGACAGGAGGCGCTTTTAAAAGTCCACAACATGATTTATGGGTTGCGCGCTGCGATTGGACAACTTGTGCAGGAAGCGTGCAGCGTGTCAATAAAGAATGAGAAAGGAAAGCTGTCAGTGTCATCAGCTCTCCCCAAGCAATGTGCACTGTTTACAATCACTCATGTGGAGTTATGGTTTTTGTGAAGTAATGAGATTTCCGGCTAATTCCCCCCTGAGGAGTGTTAATTGTAGAATAATAAGTGGAACATCAATATTAAGCTCACGGGGGTTGTGTAGTGGTTGTTAGGCTACCGTTGTCCTATTGTGTGCCCTATTTTAGCACGTTTAGGACTCTATATATAGTGTGTGCTTGGAAGTACATTAGATAAGTCTGCTGTGCTGGTGTATGTATATTTGCATTCTCTGCCTTTAGCTCGCTTCTACTGGGATGTAGCCGTACATTAATTAAGTGCATTCATGTCTGACATGAACTGACTCTTTACAGAAGCAACGTCTGCACATTCAATGAAGAAGACCAGGCAAGAAGATTACTGCCTGAGGGTAGTCAGAACTCATCTCTCCTTCTTTCTTATTGCTTCTCAAGCGCTTGCAAAATACTCAGGTGCGAGTTCGAGAGGTTGTGTGCAAAGTGTCCTATATTAGCACAGACTGGGAGTCCGGTCTACGCACTCAACATTCTGGCTCTATATAGTCTCTATGTGCAAGTCAGCATTGCTGCTCATCCTGCAGTAGACCTCAGCTTATAGATTCTCCATATAGCTGTCATTGCACACAGACGTTAGGACCTATGCGCTTCTATACAAATAACATTTCCAGATGAGAAGGCAGCTTTTTCTTCATTGATTTAAAGTGGACCTTTTGTAGGCTACCCGTTTTTTTATGTTTTATTGCATTCAGGCCTAATATATGCAAAAGTCTTAAGACATACTTGACTGAAATTAAAAAGTTACTGAAAGATTGACTTGAAATTGCAAAGTTTTAAGCACAGTGTGACATAAGGCACAAAACTGTTGAGAAACAATGACGTCCAATGAGTGTGCCCAAGGGCATTTTGTGATTATTAGGTTTATGTAGCTGTCAAAACCCCACCTGTGCTTATATATTATTCCACTATAGGATTTTTTCAGAGAGAACCAAAAGTTTTGTTGACAGAGAGACACTTTCTACATGCCAGCTTTTCAAAAATCTAAAGTGAATCATTTCTTAATGATCTTTCCTTCAACCTAGACAACTGACTCTGACTAAGGTTCGATATTTAGCTCCTCTGTTAAAGAACAGCTTGTCGTTTCAATCAGAACAATTCTCAGCATACTGAAGCTAATAGTGCTGTGTCCATTACTCCCTCAAACATAGTTTTAACACCAGGACAATAGGAATGTTATTGGCTGTCCCTGTAATTTTATCAATCAAAACTGTAGGTGAATTAATTAGGTAATGTTTTTTTTACCAGAACACACAGTTCTCTCAATGGCTGTACATCCAGCTCAGATTTGTGCCGACTGTTTGTCCCTTTCTTTTTCCAAATTTCTAAAGGGTTCTCTGTGTGAGCATTAAACATGCCATTTTTTACCTGCTTCAGTTTTGTGGAAGGTTTATTTTAGGCTGTCATGTCATGTTTCTGAGACTCTATATTCAGCATCTGTGGATGTGGATCTGACAGACTCAGTATTCACGTTCCGATGACTGCCATGGACAAGTAACACAATTATGACTTGAAGTGGCAAGTAGGGGTTGGTAGAAGGCTAATGAATACGCCTGAATTGGTTTGATGTTATTGAATTTATGTCATTCAGCATGATGGTTAGCATTTAAAACTGAATGAAAAGACTGACAAGATAAATCAGGACGAGAAAAGAAAATGAGAAATAAAAGACCCAGATAGATTAATATAAAGAGACACAGGCTGAGATGAAAACAGAGCTTCTGGAGAAACACTCAGTTACCCAGCTGAAAAGAGCAGCACATTTTTATGCAGGTCCAGACTGGTTTATGCCCACTGAAAAACATTCTAAGTTGATTGGCTGGTATTTTAGAGAGGTTTCAGGTAGCTAGATGAACAAGCTGATGACCAGCATGGCCAGGGAAGACCACCTTGACCAACTCTAACCAACTAAGACCAGCAAACCTCACTTACGATGGTTTAAGATCTTTTTTTCTCAGCAGTGATAAGATTTACTGCTGGTTTGGTGCTGGTCTATCTGGCACACTACTATTGTTTTTTTGGTAAAGTTGCTTGAGCAATAAAGTACACCAGCATCCCATTCTGAAGATTAACATCTACAGCACAACATATGCTGGTGACCATCCATACTTTGTATATACATACCTCGTATGTATATCTAAAACAATAACTAATGTAAAGGACCATAACCTATGGAGAACAAAGAAGAATAAAGGTGAAAATGAGCCTCTTTAAGCTCATAGTTTTATGTCAGTCCAACATCAAAAGGATGCTATAGGCTTAAGGTACTTTTATTCTCTGTACTTATAATCTTACTCAGATGGAGAGAAGGAAAAGCTAAGAAAAGTATTTGAATTAATAAGCCATCCTTCCAGGTTCCTTCATACACTCCTAAAACCAATCTTAAATAGTCAGAGCCCTTCAGCAATAAGAGACATGAAGAATTTTTTTATATCCCCACAGCAACTGACTGGCTGTAAATGTAATGTTATGATCCACACCTTTGCAACTTTGATAACAGAAAACATTGACTTGAGTTATAGATTAAAGTTATATACACAGCATAGACAAGAACCAGACCAAAGCAGCTTATTCATTCAGCCTGTGCTCTATCTGTGAACAGCACCTTATGATACCAACAGAAATAAGTACAAAATCATAACTCTCACCTTCACATTCTCTTTACCTAACGATGAAATGATTGAAATGATCTGAACCGTTGAATTCCTCTCTACCTTTGCAAGGTCGCTTTGGATGAAAGCTTTTGCTAAATGAATGAATGTAAACGGATTAAACTCCCATAGTTGAAGCCAGGTTCTGTGCGCCCTCTAGGGGACACATCCATAAAGCTTATCTTAAACATCAAAATATACTTTTACATAAGGCAATCTCCTTCACGGATTATAAACTAGACAAAAATATATACACCATTTCATTTGTTATATTCACTCAAAAATACATTAAAAAGAAACAATATTTTATAGCTGCATATGTATATATGCACGTTTCAGAAAGCTACATCTCTCTCTCTACTCTCTCTCTCTCTCTCTCTCTCACACACACACACACACACACACACACAATCACTATAACAAAATGACTATAATCCACTTCATATAATTAGTCTGAAATCAGTGGTCTCCTCTTATAATTAACTAAATGAGCCAAGGAATCAGTCGTAAACAAGATAAAGGAGAATGAAGCGATCAAGATAAATCAGCAGGTGACAGGAATAGCTAAAGTCGTAGTAGCTTTCAAACCTTTAAACCCCAGTTCAGTACTCCCTGATGCAGATACACCTCCACGAGCTTCATTATTCAATATTAGCATGTGATATGCACCTCAGGAAGAGTCTGGGGGAAGGAGAAAAGATTAACTCCAATTAAACCATTAAACGATCAGCACTGCTCAGACTTTATCTTGGTCACAATTACGGCGAGTTCAGCTTTATGTCAAGTGTCATATTAGCTGGGAGCTTTGGTTCAATGGTTAGCTAGTTTAAATGACCCTGAAGTGCAAAACAAAATAATGTATCTGAAAATTGTTCTGATGTTTAATTTGTTTAATTTGTTTTCTGATTATAATTTTTTTTTACAATGTTTTAACAGTCTTTGTTTGGCACTTTAGAAAAAACATTAAAAAAATGTAGATGATGTTTACAATTTTACGTTTTTATTGTTTTTGTTAGCATGTCTGGAACACTGGAATAGCTGGGGGTTTAATCTGTGGGCTTCATTTGCATAAACTGACAAATAGAATGCAAAATCTGAAGTGAAAAATAATGTATTGGAACAAGGAAACGAACCGAGAATGTTATATTGTACAATTTTAAAGCCCATCAACTGTCAATCTTATCCGCATTCACAGAGAAATCCGAGTGTTGGGTTGTAATGACCGTGCTCTGTGCTGTGTGACAATTTATTTCACAGAGGAGGCTGATGTCTGCGTTCATCTTCATAAACAATTGCAGAGAACTTACTGCAAGTGCTTCACACCTGGTAAATACTGAAGGTATCTCTTAAACATACAGCACTGAATTCTGAAACAATGAAAGTGGTACTCAAACTACATGTACAACACAACCTTTATCTAGACTATCTCTTCATATTCCTCCTCGTTTAGCTTCATTCAGCCTCCTTTTATATGAATATTGGTGTACGAGTTTCAAATGTACGCCGCAACAAGCGCGGTATGTCATTGAAGTAGAAGATCAGAAAGCCAGTGTGTATTTTGGGTATTATGAAGAGACAAATGAAGAATATTCCTTTTGATCAAGAGATGAGCATGCATACGCACAACTTCACACATACACTTCACCGTAAGAGCACTTTAAACGCTCTGACCCATAAATAGTGTAGCTTTCATCTGGGGCACCATCCAACACTGAAGCTCCCCTGACCTGTACACAATTCAGACTGACATATCTTTCATGTGGGGTGATGTCGAAACCTCTTTTTCCTCTGGGAATTCAAAGAGAACTAGCTAGGCTTTTATCTGAGGCCGAGTTTAGTATTTAAACCCCTCTCACTTTGAGACCTACTCTCGCGCTTTACTTTGATCTTTAACGAACTTCCTCATGTACATCCAGTTTCACCTGAGGCCATTTTGAGAACCAGACCTTTCATTTGGGCCAGCACACCTTGGCTGGATTAGTTGTAGGTAGATCAATTTGAATTGCTGCTCTTAGCCCTTGGGAGCTTCAAATCTTGACTTTGCTGCATGCATCTCAACATTTAGTACCTATTCACACAGTGGGGTCCAAAACCACTTAATGTTTGTTTTTGCCATTTTCCAATTAATTACAAATTTTTATGGTATTTGGTTTGTCCCTTTTTTGTCTTAATAACAACATGCAACAAGGACTCCTCAAGTTTGTGCAAAACTGTATCGATACATGTTTGAAAACAGATGAAACAAATAATAATAATAACATTTTAAAATCTGACTATGTAAATCAAGAAAACATTTGGTTTATGGTAAAAATGTTGTTAAAATTTTAAACATACTTTGAAATCCATAGTGCCAAATATATTTCATTTGACTTCTAACTTGACTTGTTTATACCCCAAAACCTTTTATTTAATTCAAGATTTAAAAAAAAAAATATTTTAAATTTCGATTCCGGTCTTAAACCTTTGTATCCCACTGTATGACAAAAAGGCAAATCAAAATTCTCATTGTCTCCTAAAGGAAATGGGTAAGTGGAAATCTCAACTTAAGACAGATAGAGAATCAAGGGCTAAATGAAGTCTATACAGGCAAGGATTGCTGAGGCTGGTGAGTATTACAAAGACTGTTTTCCTGAGATTTCTGCAAAGATGGTTAAGCATGTGTTAACATACACATAATACACAGATGTATGTAGACACAGAAGGAGAGACAAACTGTCTCCCACCTTGTCTAATTTCCTTATTTAGCTGCTACATGTGTACACAAATAAAATAAAATCTTGAGCTTCTCGTCTCTAAGGGCCAAGTGACGCTTTATGTATTGCACATAAATCTCAGGCTGGAATGAAGCCCAGAATTTTCGCTCCCAGAGAGAGCGAGTTTTAAATGATTTCTTAATGAATTTCTTTCCACCCAGAGCTGCTATCAACACAACAATACAGTGTAAGTCACGACTTCAGCGTTTGGAGCCAGGCCATATTAATGCTACCTGTATGCTAATGCAAAAAAACGTTGATCGCCGCCCTACTGTCAGGCCCCAGACATAAGAGGGGCAACCTTAATAAACACTCCAGAGATCGGGTCAATACTGTATGTTGAGCTGCTGTTTTCCTGCTATTCTTCTGTACTGTCACAAAAAAAGCTGATCCTCCAGGAAATGACCTGGGGACTGGGACCCGGGGGAAAGCAGCTTACTCCTGCTGTGCTCAATAACAACAAGGACACAATACACCCTTTCAGTTACCACTATATTCCCCAAAGTCATTTCATTTCCCATTTTATTTAAAATAAACTGCCTCTCTGGGGCCACAGGCCACACCTACTGCGTCTATCTTCACTCACCCTGCCACAACTTATATACACAAGCACATTAAACGAAGCTCTTTCCACCTTCTGTCAGTATTCAGCAGCTTTTTCATAACACTCTTTACTTCTACTCTCTCTCTTTTCTTTAATAATGTTGAAGGTTATATGATACATTCTGATGATAGATCTTCGAACAAAGGATGGTCACCATCATCTCTCTTTCACTCACACTCGCACATACAGGCTCTACATGGGGAATTTAGATTCCAAGGCCACACTATTCTTCAAGTGAATGTCTCCAGTGAGAACGAAATCAGTTAAAGTGACCACAGTGGAGGGTGGCACGTCTGTAGGGTTACAAACATTTGCAGCACATATTACAAAAGTCAAAGTGAATTTACAGATACATGCAAGTTATGTTATATTGTCTGACAGCTATTAACTGGATGCTGAAAATTTGTTTATTATAAGACATCAATTGCATTCGTTTTTAGAGTGTGAATGAGTGTAATTTGGCCATGTATGAATGGCTTTGTTCTGTGTTTTCATGGCTGTGCGCAAGTATGAAAAAGTAAATATTTAAAAAATAATCTCTCTCTCTCTCTCTCTCTATATATATATATATAAAGAATTTGTTTAAAAAAAATATATATATATATATTATAATTATATAATAAAATATATATAATTGTATATATTTTAATGACTTTCATTTTAATTAAAACAAACAGCAACAGCAACAACAAAACAAAAGTAGATCATACGGAAATGCCTTTACCTAAAATGACGTTTTGCAAATAACGTTCTTCGTTGTTGACAAAGAACAGGACTTGTGCAGGTTTACATTCAATTGATTTGCAGGTAGGCTAAACATTAACTTCGCCAAGCGCCTATTTTGGGGCAATTTTTCCCATTTTAAATTCAAAACGTGAATGAGCTGTATGAATCATTCACAGTGAAACTCCATAATTCCATTCCACGGGTTAGCAATTCCATAATTTGCTAACCCGTTTGAACGACTCATTAAAAAGTACAGACACAAACGAGTGGTTCCTTCACAATTCTGGCGTTATGATTTAAACAAGCGGTAAATACCGACAACGATAAATGATTGTTATATATTATTATTTTATAGAGCGCTTCCTAAGTTTGTCAGAACGATCGTAGACTTGGCACCTGTTGAGTTTCCATTAATGTGCCCGCGCGCTTGGTAGCCTGTCTGCACCACGCCAAAAACGTTTTTGACTAGCATTGCGCTCCGTATACGTCAAAACGTCAACTGATTAGGAAAGTTTAGTGAAAATATTATATAGCAAATACCTCAACTAAGAGAAAGCATACAAGTTTTGCCACCTGGAGAAGGACCACGACCCCAGTGAGCACAGCATGTATGTAAGTGTAACTAGCTTTTCGTCTTTACACTATGATGCGCAAACAGAGCGAACTTGCAGTTTGTCGTTCTAATTGATTTGAATGACGGAGCGGTTTGGGGTTCAGTTAAGACCAAAACTGACACGTGTTGGGATCTTGTGGCATTATTTATACCGTGTTGAATAAAACAACAACAAAATCTTCTTCCATGTCTTTTCTCCTCCTGTTTTTCATCTGTTTCACCAGAAGAGCAAAACCCATGTTTTGAAGAAGCTCCTCCTAGCTTTACCAGCTTGCCCACCTGTGTCCTTCTGCATCTCTCTCTTCTCAGTCTTCTCTGTCCTTCCTCACACTTTCTCATCTAGCCTCTGGTGCATAGGGTACGGTGATAAGCCATTGCTTGTCACAAAACCTATAATATCTGTTCACTGGTCTATCTTTATCTGTCTGAGACAAAAACATAACTCGGCCTTCCTAAAACTGAAGTGTCAAGAGTATTCAGCTCATTTTTGGGGTAAAACACATTTTTCATTTCTCAAGGTATCTATTTGTCTGTCAGGATTCTTCAATCCAGAATGCATTTCAAAATTGTTAATTCTGCTCAAACTCTCATTAACCTTGTTGTAATTGCCTCAGAGCTCTAACGCGCTCTGTCTTTTATTTCAGGAATAGCTATTCAGCGACCGTTTTGCCTTGAAAAAATGGCATAATATATTGTCACTTCATATTAGCATAAATGTGGAGATCTGAAGAAGATGCGTGTGTGTGCGTGTATCTGCCCTTTCTGAGAAACGTATTCATTTGTGCTTTTTTAAAGAAAACCGTCAATGCTGTGAGCAACACATCAGAATGTTTTACTGTAGTACTGTTGGGTATGAGATGAATGTAAAGATGAAATACTAGATAAAAGAACAACACAAGCCTGCATATTGTTGCTGAAAACATAGTAAGACACAGTTGTAAGTGGGATTTGGTTGTGTGCATGTTCTGTAGGTAAAACAGTTCTGTAGGTAAAACAGTTCTGTAGGAGACTGGGAAGGAGGTGAAGGGAACATGACTTTGAGATATAGAGGAATGATGAAGTGATTATGGTCAAAGATCAGACTAAGGCAGACATACTGAATATAGAGATATAGAGAATGAAATACAGTAGTTTAAAGAAGATGTGTTTATAAAAGTAAGCTTCATTGAGAAGTTTAAAGCATGTGTGTTTAGTTTGGATAGATCTGAATCAAAGGTGGATCACAGTTAGAACAGCAGACTAGCTGGTTATCAACATATATTGCTGCAGTCCAAAGACATAACTTGTTACTGTTCTGTCATGGTACAAAATATTGCATCAATATCAGGCTGTTTTTACATCAGCCTTTAGTCATTATGGCCTCAAGCTTGGAACTCTGTTCCAGACATCCTACGAGCAGTTTTGTTTGGAAACCCATGAACACACGCTTTCAAAAACTGTCACAATCACTTCTTAAACATTTTCCTCTGATCTTAAATGAAAACTAAAAGAACTGATTTTAAGGCTACAAATACTATGAGAGTAGCACCTACTCAAGTTCCAAAAAATTCTTCAGTTCTTTCCTAGCATACTCCATGTCTAGCACATAGAAGGCCAGCATGTGTGACCCATGAAATTCACAAAATATCAGCTTTCACTGAAACTGGCTTTTTACTGTTACTGGCAAGGAAGACTGAAGAAACATCACTAACGACGGGCAGCCTTTTTTTTGAGATTCCCCTGTGAACTGTGAATTGCGCATCATGGGAAGTAAACCTGAGAACACAGCTTATTGTGTTTTAAACTGCCTGACCTGAACTTGGTATTGCTGAGATTCAGTGTCATGGGAAGTGGCAAAAAAACAGAGGTGGGAGGACAGAGTTCTAGTAGTTATACTCGGCTACTTATCATTGTTTCTGTTCTTTGTCTTCCTATCTGATAACCTGTCACCCTCTTTGTTTCTGTCTGTCTTTTTTCCGCCCTCACGCTGCCTGTATCTTCTTGTCTTCTGAATGGATTAATTGCTGTGTTCCAAAAGCTGTGTGAGCTGCCTATGAAGGTAGCATTTTAAGGCTGTTCCAAATAGCTGAAGCAATCAAATCCTCCTGGGAAGTTCCCATTTATAAGATCTGAAGTCATAATTATGATGTGATGTCTATCGCAGCATTTTGGTTGATGATTATTTCATTTACTGACAAATACAGGAAGTGTTTTAGCAACATAGCAACAAAATAAAGCATCAGGTGTGTAATTTATGCTTTAGCTTTGTATTTTATCATTGTGCTGTCAGAGAGAATGATAGGAAATGTAGTTTGGTTAATCAAACCTGTCAGCATAGAGGAAATCTTTAGCCCTCAGTGGTACATCCTAATAGTCTCTAATGAGCATAATTGGGTTGAGGGTAGAAGATAAGACTGTGCGAAAGAGCCAAGACGAAGCCTTACCGCTTTGCATGGAAACAGAGAAGCCACGCCAGGGAAATGGTGTATAGCATTCCGCGTCTCTATGCTTGAGGCTAGCCAGTCTTACATGTTGCAGGTCAGTGCTGCGAATGCCCTATACCGAGCACTTAATTATCTTAAACTCAGGCTGAGATTCAGGACTAAGACATGTCACCAAGGGTGACAAACCCAGACTAACTACATAGACATTAACTACTGAGAACAGTGTTAGAGGGATCCTAAACAAAGTTTGTGAGTACTACACACACACACACACACACACACACACACTCCAATGGTGCTTTTAATGCTGGATTTTACTCCTCCACTCCTTGAAGGATCTGACAGGCATGTAAGGGTTCTTGGCAAACACTGAAATGCCACCACCTTCTTACTCCTACATTCTATCAGTCTTTCTGTCATTCTTTCTACTAGTTTCCATCTTTCTTCTCTTTGTCACTTGTCATTACTGTCTGTAAATGCCAGCTGATAGAGTGGCTGTAAATCCACTCGTGTCCCGTGCACCATGTTGTGTTTATCATCTTTTTCTCACACACAAGGAACTCCTCGACCATGATGGAGTGTTGTTGTTGTTGTTGTTGTGTACACTTGAACATTTATATAAAATATAGATTCATATCTGTGGGCATTTTTAATTTTATTTTCCTCTAGACCTCTAACATAATTGCTGTAAAGACGGGGTAAGATACAATTTTTTTGTAACGCTTGTTGAAAGTCCCTTTATATCCTGATACCAATCACTAAGTAGGTGTAAGTTGCTTCCTTGTCCTCATTTATAAGTCGCTTTGGATAAAAGCGTCAGCTAAATGACTAAATGTAAATATATTTATACATATATATTTCTTTTCTGGCAGGCACTGGACCATTAAATGTCCATCCAATCACATTCGGCCCGAATGCAATGATAGGATGTCCTACCTACCTGAATTGAATGCACTTTGCTTTCATTCTGTTTCTTAAACAAACATATTGTGTGATTTTATGCGATTTTTTGTCCTTTTAAAGAGCTTGACAAGTCATAATGTTGCTGTGGATGTATGGCAACAGTTTTGTTTTAATAAGAAAGCTTGAAAAACAGAAAATAGGGTTGAAACAACATAAGGATATTTAAAAGAGATTTAGATTTAAACTGAATTTTAATTTTGAGTGAACTATCCCTTTAATTAGTGCAGTGAGTTTATAGTATGTTAGTTTGCGCTAAAGCAAAACCATGTCATCAGAGGATCCTGTAGATTATTGCATGCCTTAATGCTTTAGATGATTGCATGCCTAAAAGATCACTCCCATAATCCCATGTGTTTAAGCACGATTTCCAATCGTTAGTCTAGAGAGCTCTCATAGTTTATAGTGTACAGTCATGTTTCTCCTATTCTATATTATTTCTGCCAGGAACAGAGAATAACTGGTTTATTTATTTTTAACACAGTAATTCTTGGACTGTGCCTCTGTTGCCGGGGCTGAATTTATATATGGATCTATGAATAAATATGTAAACAATAAATAAAAGCCACAATACTGCACAAGCATAAACCCAACAATTACTTTAGTTGCAATATATGGTAGACTAAATGTGAATAAACCGGTGAGCTTCTTTGCATGATAAAATAACCGGTCTGTCATATTTTCTGTCTCTTGTGCTCTCTCTTGTCGGTAGCTACAATGTGCTTCCTTTCTGATGAAGTTAACAGACTAATTAAGACGAAGGAAAACTTGTTTCCCAAGGGCAGCTTCTCCAATCCACCGCTAATTAAATCTAGGATGTGAGTGATACACAGCTAGATCAGATGTGAAGGCAAATTCCAGGATGAAACTGAGAGACTTGATGAAATGAAGAGAGAGAGAGACAGAAACTCATCTTGCGACTTTACATCTTTATGCACGTGAATAGAAGCTTGATGCTCATGTTTTTATTGATAAGGTGAACTCATATTACAACTACATATATCCTGTTTTCTTAATGAAGTTGTTACAACTGTCATTTTTAGATAGTGTGGTATTTCACGCAATAAATATGCAGTATTGAGATATTTCCTATGATGTCACAAAAAGAAAAACTGTGAAACAACACACCCTGAAATATTCCATTTAATATCCAAAACTATTTTTATTATTTTTCTGAACAGAAAATGTGTTTTATTTTTCAAATCCTTTAGCATTCAAGAGTATTTACAAAAGATGCTTATCATAAAGACAATGATAATTATTAATTACCTGCTGAGTTTCCAAATCAGTTTGTGCCCACCAGGAATACAAGCATCCAGCTGGGAAAACCAAAATGGAAGTAAATAAAATAATGAAAGGAAGATGAAATTAATGAAGCTAAATGAAGAGAAAATAGAAAAGAATGAGCTGATAAAGGCAAAATTGAACATATCTATACTATAGACATGAATAGATTTGCATCCACAACAGGATTAAGCAGACGTCCCTAAGTTAGCCATAACCCTCTTGAGCCACACAGCGTAAAGAGAAGTGATATCTGTGGGGTAATTACAAGCCTAGCTCTAAGAAGAAAATGGAGAACATAATACACTTGATCACTCACTTATCCTCAAAAATGTCACTGTAGTAAATGAGGGAAGTGTCATTGAGAACAGATCCGGTCGTTCCATTCCTTATGGTGAACGCCTAGATGACTGTATAATTGGTTTCAGTCATATGCGGTTTTGAAGCTTTAAGGAAAGCTTTTGAAAGTTTATTTCTACCACCTTATAACAGGTCAGAAAGATGATGGACAATAGGAATATTTAACAGAAACAGTAAAACATACATTAGATTCATATCATGTCCAAACCCATGTGGATCGGTAATTGTGCCAAATAACTCAGACAGGAGTTTCAGATGTCCTCACCTTACCTGCAGATCACATGTCTAGTATTTGGCACTTGTTGAGTAAGACAATCACACCAGCTGGTGACTCCAGGTATAACATATTGGCCATTTCATTGCAGCTCACAGCTGTGCAGGCAGGAAAAATAGTTGGAAAAAAACAGCTGCAGTGTTTATATTGAATGTTCATTTTGATGGCTCGCATAGAAAGGCCATTTTCAGCTGGCAACCTTTTTAAAAGCTGTATCCTGGAGCTCCATTCAACTGCTGCAGTAAAGGGTCATTTTTGGAGCGCTTTCCCTGGTTGAGAGTTATACATAATACATGTTAAACACAATTCTGAATGAGGTAATGCTAAAGTTTATTGAGGGTGAGTACTAATAATAAGTGAAGGTCAGTTTATTCACTCTACACTCTGTATTTTTAGGACTAAATTTAAATGTGACATTTATGCATTTTAGACAAATAGCATACTTTTGCATAAGTTTTCCTATTTGGAAGATCTTTGTGGTAGACTGGTGTGGTGTACAGTAACTAGTAATGCAACCAGCACTGGATTTGATCCCAATAGAATCCCAATAGGAGGTGAGTCTTGCTTTGGATAAACGTATATACCTAATAATAAATAAACTTAATAAGTGCATTTGTACATCATCAGCAGATCCAGGATAACAGGTTAAAGTCTGACTGAACAAACACGTACATCTGTGTACCTTAAAAAAATCTTATACAAGTGTTGGGAAATAGGAATTCTCACTTATACAAGTGTTGGGAAATAGGAATTCTCACTGGAGAGATATGATGGCTTTACTAATCAGCAGTAGAAACATATTTTAAGTCTAATGTAATGTGTAATTTGTGAAGTTTGGGGCTTCTGTCAGCTTTGGAAGAGGTTTTTAATGGTTTATACCACATTAGTTTGCTGTAGGTTTGTATTTTCATTTCATTTCATTTGCATTATATCAGAAGTTCTCTGCATCAGGTTTATCAGTCTTTTCAGGTCTGCTATCAGTTTACCTTCCACGAAACATTCTGTTCTGCGTGGAGGTAGGATAAATCAAATGGGAGGCTGTACGAGGTTTTTTTTTTAGTTTAAGGAAAATATACACTTAAAAACTGTTTGGAGGCTACACTCACAGGTTAACACAGATTTAAGATACATTTAATAAAATTTTTCTTTATTCAAAATGCAATTTAACACACTTTCCTCCCCTGAACTTCTATCTTAATCCAAACTGTCAAAATCCAAAAGTCTGGCAATCATCAGCTGTTAATGTAATTGTGATTGTTAATTGTGTGTTCACATATGATCTTTTATGTGAAACTTTGTGAAGCCACATTTCCACAGTTGAGGACATTAAACCTTCTATTACTGTATTAGAGCTGTGCTGGAGGTCAAGATAGGTGTGCGGGGGTCAAAGGTAAGCTTACCTATCATGTCAACCTCATTAATCGTTATTTGTTGCTTTTTTGTGGAACTTAATATTTATATGAGTAAAGACATGCCCTGGGGTTTGGAGGGCAAGAACAAACTAGTTCTACTTGTTTTTTCCTGTCAATTTCTGCCCTTAAAGGAGGACAGTCTTTTATTAAGCATTGCAAATTGACTTGGTAATTCTGTGGCGTCAAGAGCATCATAGAGGAATAGCAATGAGAAACAGAGAGAGAGAACAAGTGTTTGTGTGTGAATGTATCTGTGTATGTGAGGCGAGAGAGAGAGAGTTGCATCAGTGCCCATGAATGCCAAATGGCCAAGTTAGCCTGATGTAGACAAAACAGCGTTTGTTAAATCCAATGGATAGTATGACTGTCTCTCTTTCTGTTTTGCACCTGCTCTCATTGAAACCACCAAAAACAAGAGCAGCAATTCATCTGCATCTCCTGCATATTCCTCAATTGCACTGCTGCACTTTTTGCGCAAAACTAGCATACAGCACTCTTTAAGCAGCTTGTTTAACTGGTTCAGCTGGTGGCCTCGGTGCAGGTTTGATTCCCAACGAAAAGACAAAAAAGAAAATACTTTGAGTGCATTAGTTTAATGTTAGCATTTAAATTACATTTATGCATATGGCAAGTGCTTTAGACAAAAGCAACCCACAACCCTATTACGATACATTTTGTCAGCTTGTGTTTTTTCTAGGAATGGAACCCATGACCTTGGTATTGCTATCTCCTATAACCTTAAGAGACGGAAATATGCTAATTGTGTATGCAGTGTGAGCGTACTTGAGTAAGTGAGAGCAACAGACAGAGCGAGAAAGCGAGTGCGTGGGAGAGACTGTCCAGTCAGCACTTTTTTATTGCACAGGAAGACACACTTTGGCATAGTCAAAGATGTTTTAGGAGATCTCATTTAACTCCCTTTAGCGATACCCTCTTTGCTCTTAGACTCTATTACCTCTCCTCTCTGTGGAACACTCTAGAACTCCATTCTACACTAAAGGGACAAAGGGCTGGCAGAGGCCCAAAACATCTACTCAGCAAAGCTGCTTCAAAAGCTGAACAAGATATATGAGCCATTTGCTCTGAAATGGATCAGAAACAATTCAAGTTTTACCACATTTCAACTAAAACACACACTCCTGTTCCGAAACACCCAATATATTTACTTTGTTTTGATAGCGGAGAGGGAAGGAAAATGTGGAAATAAAATTTGACATGCTTTTAACTGTAAATGTGGAGAATAGTATTTGAATAGTGTGTTCATTTGTGTGCTCTATGTAAATGTGCTGTAATGTATATTTTCTTCTGACGATTTTCGTCCACAGACAGTTTCTTTTTATCATCGCAGTACTGAAGTTAGTCAGTTATTTTCTCCCAGTTGCCCTTGTTCAGTTTTATTCTTTTCACACAAAGTTCATGAGGTGATAAGAAGAAATGGAATGTGGAGAGAACTGAAGAATCGTTCATTGTGGGGTTATGTTCTGTTTGATGTTCATTTATAATTTGGATGCTAATACAATAATGAGGTGTTGAGATTTTCAGATGTGTTAAATATTCTTCTCACCCATGCTAACCTTGCTAGTCTAAAATGCCATGTTTGAAAACCTCATTTGAAATGGATTTTTATTAAAAGCTAAAATCTAAATTATAGCTGTTTAATGAGGTTATTATTGTCACGTTTTACATTGATAAGGGAATGATATCTGTTAATGGTATTAGTAAGTTATTAGAAAGTGTAACATAAAAATTAATACAGGAAATAGAATTAGCAAAGTATTGCTATGCAAGACACCACTTGTTAGCAGATGTTAATATAGATATAGAATAACAGAATATTTTTTAGCAGCCAGCATTTTGTGCTTTGACAAAAGATCTTTCTGTAATGAACACTGTTTGTGTTTAGCCGCTTGACATTCAGTTCACCATCAGCTAATCAAGCCGCATGTTTGTTTACTCGTCTGCTTTTATTTACCTCTGCTGTCATGTCCTTTGCTTCTGTAGCCATGACCGCTTGTTTGTAGTTAACAGAATTTTCAACAGACTTCGTAACTCATAATTATTTACATACATACATCATTTCAAATGGAGGTAATTCATGACAGGCTGGAATATAGGACTACCGGAGGCAAATGTATTTCATGAATTGTTTGAAATTACAGTATGTTCTCATTATCTCAATATTAATTGCTGTAGATGGGCTTCTTTGCATAAGGCATGTTCGCATTAGGTCTGAAAGCTATTGTAATGTACAATATGTGATCTTTTATCTGCCGTAAGTGGCCTTTTTGTTGCATTAATGTTTTAAAAATATAGTAATTGCGTTATTAAAAACAAATTCATTGTGTTGTGAAATCCTATTTCTCGGGTGAGAATATATTTGAAACTGATATTTTTTATCCTGCATTAGATATTATGATTCATTTACTTGGTGGGCACAGAGGCAGAAAATGAGTTGGATTTCCATTGGCACAGTCAGTCACTCTGAGTTAGTGTCTTGAGAATTTGACAAAAGCTTCCGTTGAAGAAGGAATGTGGCGTTCCTTCCACTTGCTGTGTGAAGGGCTTTGTGCAATCTCGCTAGGATGATAAAGTGAAAGCAGCAAGCTTTTAGATTTGAGCCAGTGGTGTGTGTGTGTGTGTGTGCATGCATGTGTGGCTGGCTGGCTGCGTGTGTGTTTGTGAGTGAGGTTATGATTGGGGCAGAAGTCAAATTTGTTTTAAGACAGTCCCCTTTACACGCACAATAAATGCTGGTCCTCTTCAGACCAGATGAAACTCAACTGTGAGTGAAGATGCCAATCTCCACCGCCAGCGTACCACAAACAGGCCCAGAAATGCATGAAATCCATGCCTTATAAACACACACTCGCAATCACGTGCTGAGAGAGGTAGACAGAGTGTCAGAGTGACACAAATTATGCAGAATTACACAAATTGTGGTGCATAATCCCCTAACCAACACAATATTGAAACCATGCTGTTTCACAACAAATCCCACAATTTAATCAGCTGTCACAGTGAACAGCATTTCTGTGTCTTGCTTCCTTCAGCTTGTGCTGTACGCCACGGTCGTGTCCCATGGTAAAGACACGTTAAAATAATAAGATGCCTGAATGATGAGCCGGTCACAGAAATGCCACCTTTAATCTGTAAAATCAGCTTGATGGTAGAAAATAGTACATTGATGATTCTGCTCATTATATGTATGCTTTATGCCCCATTTCCCCATGCAATTGCATTTTCCGCAGGCATTGATGGCTATTCCGGCAATCCAGCCACATAAAAGCTTATGGCCATGCGAGAGAATTAAATTACACGTTCTGTATTCATTCACACATGGTTGACACCTGTACCACAGTACAATAGCATATAAAGCAAACCACACTTGTAAGTATATGCATTCTATGCGCACTAGTACCTGCCATGCAGCTGACAGTTAACCAGGCATTATGATGCAGTGTGCATGCAATGTGTGCAGTTATGCCTAGAGTCTTGTAATATAAACTCACAGTGTCACACAATATATGAAATGCCTTAATCTACTGTAGCATTGCTAAAATGTGCATACGTTAGAGCACAATACTTTTAAGAGGATTCTGCATGCTTCACTGAACTGCCTGTACATGAGCAGCGTGAGTGATTTGACATTCAACAAAATGGTAGCACTGCCGTTTCTTAAAGGAAGCACAAGATGAGGCTGTTTTTTGTCTGATGTGAGCTGCTACCGCGCTTGAGCTTCGATGACATGATATGTGATGACTGCTGGGAACACTGGAGCAATGCTATTGATAATTTCTATTGATTTATTTTATTGCACTTTCAAGACGTTAAAATAACACCAGAGAATCATTATTTAATGCTGATTAGTGGACAGCATTGCATATATAGTAGTCCATATGCATACATTTATTATTGGAGTGATACCTGAGGTAAATTTCCCAAGGGGGGCTGATATGTAAATTGTATATTGATGGAATCAATAAAACATTGTAGTAGGTTATATATTTTTTAGCTGATAATGCAAAAGTAGCTTAAAGAGTATATAAAGTAACATTGTAATATTTTTAAAGTGAGTTAAGCGATGTTATCATGTATTACTTTTAAACACATCGATTAAATTCAGTTCACATTTATTTTTAGCATTTTTTACAATACAATGCAGCTTTACGGAGAATGAAAGTTGTACACTGTCACAATCATGTTAGAATTGAATATAGAGTTTTACAGACCTTAAGATGGTACAGATTGTGCAGCTAGCTATGGATCCCCAACACTATTTAATATTTTGCACTTTGTAACTGGTAAAAAAAAAACTCCTGAAATTGAGTTGTTATTTGACTCATGTTGCTTTAAAAAATTGTAAAGAAAATTGTATTAAGGTGTTAATAGTTAGATCTTTTCATAGCTGGTGCATTCTACTGATTAGTAACCAGCCTGTTGTGACTCACACTCAAACACAAATGTTTACAAAGAAAGCAATGAGGTCCTGCATAAGTCCTGCATTAGTGTTTTTTGTTGTAATACTTTGTCAGAAATGGATTGACTTTGAGTGAGATTACAAACACATGAGGAAGGATTGTAGTATGTAGCCTTATAAATGTTAATGTTTAAGGGTTTTATGCGGATATAGTGGTGTTTAACAGTGGAGAGTAACATGCTGAACTGAATCTTTTCTTCACACTCGCACACAAATAAAATCAGCTATTGGGCACCTGCTCAGAATACAAACACACCAGGAGCTCACGTATCCTGGCAACAAACTGCACAATTCTATAAAGTTCTGCAGGCTGAGTATCCACGCTGCAGTCCATCAGGAATAGTGTGTGTGTGATGACTGATCAATCAACTGTGTGCCCGCCCCATTTTCACTGACAAAGAAATTTGAGGAAATAATTTAAGATCAAAGGCACACTATGGAACTTTGGACTATCTATCGCCTTCTGTGGTTGAAACATTATATTATAAACTTTTTTGTGTGTAAGAATCTGATGGTTTGAGGTATCCCTAATATATGGTTGCATTGTCGTCATATTAGAGCTGTCATTCTTTACAAATATGACAAACATGCAAATACGAATGATGTAAACGTCCCAAAGTGAGGTAAATTTCCTACCAAATCCAACCTTTATTCATTGTTCACACAAAAATCTGTTACATTTTGATATGATAGATTTAAATATATGTATAATATGTTTAACTGTATTTAAAATACAGGAACAATAAAACTATTTTAATATATGCATTCATTTATGAATATATATTTATTATGTTTTTCAGCAACCTACACAACTGCAATCAAAAGTCAAATGATCAAAATTCTGATATAGAAGAATCATAAAACTACATTAGATAATGCGAGTCAAAGATGTGTGAGTTCTGCTTGATGAGTTATACAATTCAGATAGTTTAATTCAAATCTACTGGGCTTCTGAAAAAGGGCTTTTATAAAGAATGGCACACTTAAAATATTTGTGAAAGCTTTGTACCAGTTGTATTAGTTTGAGAGAATGAGCATCAATATTAAATGTGCCATTAGCAGCATATTGAGTCTCTGTCTTCTAAAGCGGACTGTATTCTAGACAAGAAGAGATTAACAATAAATTAAAAAAAGTACCTTGCCATTTTCAGAGGCTAGAAAGATAAACACAATCTGTTATATAGATGGTAAACAACACATAAGCTTGTTATAAGAATAAAGCTTAGCTGTATGATTTGTGCTAGATGTTTGTTAATTGCAAATCAGGCATTTGGCTCATCCCTATTTCTCATCATTGTAACTGCTCCTGATATTTTATTCTAAAACATTCTATTCTTTATGAGATGACAACATGCTATGGTTTATTTTGCTAATTTGTTTGTTTAATATTTGTAGATCACCCAGAAATGAAATGTCATCAGCTACTCACCCTCATGTTGCCCAATCCACATAAATCCACTTTATTTATTTCTGTAATGTTTTAAAATCGTTCCACTAACTACTTAAGAATAAAGTTTGTATATGTTTGTATATGTATATAATGTATAACATTAAAATGTTCTACTAACATTAATGCAAGAACTTTTTTGTTAACTTTGAGAGAATTCTGAGAGAACATTAGCCAATGTTCTGGGAATGTTCTCTGTTAGCTGGGTAACTATTATTTCCACATATTTTACAGAAATAAACTTATAATACTTAATGCAAGCAATAATACTTGCATTTGCACAAATGATTGTGTTCAGAAGTTTACATACATTTTTCGGTTCTTATTATGGTGTTTAAACTTATTTTACTTGACATTTACACATTGGCCATATGGTCCAGTCTGAGATCCAGTTTTTCACACTTAAGGCAACTGAGGGATTCATACACAACAATTACAAAAGGTGCAAACATTAACTAATGCTGAACAAGCCAACACACCGTATCAATAGCCAAGTGGATGTAAACATTTTTAACAGAATGACCAGTTTTAATTGTTTATTTTATCTTGTGAGAAATATGTAAAAAATATAACACACAGCTTTTAACAGGTAGTGTAGTACTAAATACAGAAAGAGCTCAAATCTTATAAAGATTCAGCTAGGAATGCACAAACTTAAGCACTCAGCTGTATGATATTCTCCAGTTTGTCAAGGTAATGCTGTGAAATTCCTTTTTGGTCTTATAGACCATATAGATAGTATTATAGACTATATATATCTATATGGAGTTCCACCCTAACTTTTGTCAATTGTCTAGCTTCTCTGTGTTGTCCTAGTGAGATGTTATTTTCGTTGATCCTCATCACCTACCTCTGTGTCTTATCTGTACGCATCACACATCTTATAGTGTGTGAGGCCGGTTGAGACCATGTGTGAAATATCAAGCACAGATTACCTGTTTTATTATTATTATTATTTATAAAGAGCTAAATCCAGCGAGCATGTCATGCTGTCCTTTCTGAGCTGCCTCCTTCATTGGCCGTGGCCTTAATAAGCTGGGAAACCTTTTCAGCTAGTCCATTACCAGTCTTGCAGGGAATAACTCTAATAAGGGGAGACCCTTCGAAATAGGATGTGAACCAAAACCCTCCAGAGCGAAGAGATCTAATAACAGGCACGGTTAATGTATACCCAGGCGAGTCCATCCATTTTCCTGCGGAGTGCAATAGGCCTTGGCTGTTTAACTACATGTCCAGTGAATGGATTGATGGAGAGAGACAAAAGGGAAGGAATGGATGAGACAGACCAATGGAGGGAATGAGTGAGTGAGGGGGACTTAGAGAGGGAGGAGGAGAGAGAAGAGAGTAATAGAGTTTATATGAAGATTGAGAGAGGTGAATAAAGGGGGAATTGAAGTGAAGAGATAAGGATGGATGAGCAGTAAGCTGGAAAGAATAGTGCAGATTAATAAAGTACCTTACTAATTACAATTATTCTAAACCTTTGTAACATTAGGTGTTAGATCATCACAGACACTTGTGAGTGATCTCGTTAGTATTTATGAGGGAAATCATAAATAGGGATCATGGTTAAAAAAATGAGCACAGAAACTGCATCTCAAATCATACTATTCTTCCATTTAGTTTTTAAAGTGTAGCATCATCTTAGATGGCCCACTAATATTATTTTACTCCACAAAAGAATTTGTCATTTTCCAAATATGGGAAAATAACATTTTCAACACGACCAGCTTTACGTTTAGCTCCTCCCCTTTCACTATGTAGATAAAGTTTTAACAGTTTTTACAAACAAATAACTGCTATGGTGCTGTTTCCCAATGGACGTGGGTTAAGAACCCCTGATCCATCAGGATTACCAGAGACCACTGATCTATATAATAACTTTGTGTTGTAAGAATGTACAGGAAGACCTCAGATGGCACTCGGTGCCATCAGTATTATGACGTCAATCCAGTTAGTATATAGATCACTGCCAGCTGGAAATATCAGCCTAATGTGATAATGCTGAAGCGGTCATATAATCAAAAACTGTTGTTGCGCACTGGTAACCAGAAGTTATTTTAAAAAGATAAACAGTTCCCGTAATCATTATGGTAAGTGGTTTCTGATTAAAAAAAATTCAGAAAGTTTAGAAAGTTATTCTTTGATAAATAGTGGCCGAAATGTCAAACTATCCAATTTACACCTGACATGCTGGAAAACTGACAAGATGCAGAAGAAGGTAGGAGAGGAGAAGCAGTATAAGACTGAGATTCAGGGAGGAGTGAAGATAGATGAGGAGATGAATGGCTGCATTCTCTGGAGCATCTGTTCCTGGAGCCTCATCTGTTGACATCTGTCCTCAACAACCATCAGCCAGCTGCCACTGTTCACCAACCACCTCATACTCCTTTCTTATGACTTTCTGTCTTTTACTGTTCCTCTTACTGTGTTGCCAGATTTCATTCTTGCTGTACTCTCTGTTGCCTGTTCTATCCTCCCTTCATGTCTTTTTTATCTGTGTATCTGTCTCTCTAAAACTTTGAGCTACCTCAGTGTCTACTGCATACATGTAGCATGTTGCTAATCTTGTCTTATTTAGTACATTTCCATCTTAAGTAAAAAATACTTAATAATTTTAGACAACATTTTTCTTGCTTTATCCACTGTTTTAGATATATTATTTTCCAAAGCTTGGTGCAATGCATTGTGGGATTGTCCTCTCTACAATAGATACATGGGGTGCTTTCCTAGAATTCTGATCGAAGGAAGGTGTCTTAGGAGGCAGCGTAATTGAAAGAGCCTTTGTGTCAGGAGTGCCCCATGATACTTTTAAATGCTGCCTCTGTAGGCAGCTGACTAGGTTTTCACTAGGTCCTTTCAGTGAATTTGTGTTGCGTTTGGAATTACTGGGTGTGAGGAGTTGCTATTACCACAATGGCACACACTGATGAGTTCTGTCAGTAATTTCCTGTCTCCTGCCTCCTAAATTGCCTGTTTGGCAGCTGCGTGTGTGTTCCATGTGCATGTGTCTGTGTAACTGTGTGTGTGGGTGCATGGGAGAAATTACCCTCTCTTCTCTAATGAGGGACTCGAAATGATGAAACGTTGAACTTGGACACAGAAGAACAATAATTACAGAGACTGATCAACAGGTGCAGGTAAATAGCTGAAAGAGTACTGAGGGTCGTTACAGGTATGTTTGGCGCTGATTGCAGTCATGCTGGGTGCGTGGCGACAAATGTAATTGTGTGTTTGTACACACATATAAATCCTTAAAGGTGTATTTGTTTCTCATGTAGAATGTTTGGCCCCTAAAGAAATGAATAGCATTTCATCAGATACGTTTAAAATCATGTACATTTACCATTTATAATTTCATGTGTGACGTATAACACGGTGTTCCCTTTGTATCGCTAAACAAAATCAGAAAAGCCCTTTAAGCAACGTCAAATACGGACCCTATTTTATTCATAAATCAAAAATTGCTAATCCAAAACCCCAGAGGGTACCAGAGGAATCCAAAAATGCTAATTTTCTGTTAGGTTTAGAACTACAAACCGAACATATATATTACATTATTTTATATCTAGATTTTCACCTTTAGTGGAATACTTAGACCACACATCAACAGCTTGAATGGGACATTTTATCTCTCTGTCATGGAAACACAAATGCGACACTTTCACTCACTCTCTTGGGGTTGTATAAAGAAAATGTCATTATAATGCACTGTTATTGAGCACAGTCATTACCCATACTGAGGCTATGCTAGACACATACCTAAAAACTGATGAAACATTAGTTAAGCTGGCAATCAATTATGTGTCTGTATAATGTGCATGAGGTCACAACATGTTTGATTCATATACACAGAGTACATGAACCTGATAAATCTTGTGAAAGAATGTTCATGCTCATGGTTCAATACGATTTTAATGGTTCTGTTAAATCTAGTGCCAGGCACTCACATAATGAAGGCTTGGTGTGAATGCAACATTTATTTACACTGACATTATGGATCCTGCTCCCATAACGGCCCTTTTCTTTTGTGATTTTGCAGTAAATGTAGCTGTATGGTGCCTGTATGCTTTCTTTTGTATTCAGTCTATTTTATACATCTATAAATACAGTACTTTAGTTGTCTGTGTCACCCTATAATACATAATTTCTTTTATTTTCTAAGCTTCTATTTTTTCTTTTACACCTTTTTATTGTTCAGAAGTAGCCTTGAGTCTTGAATTTTTGTTTCTCAAGGACCGAACCGAACACATGAAAGCGTGTCTCATAGTTTAACTACACCTCACTTTTATCTATTTATCACATTTGCTGAGTTTTTCCTTTTGTTGTTTTAATAGAATTTTCTGAAATGGCATTTTATAACTTTCTCAATGTAATTATTATACAATAAAAAGTGATGGTAGGACTGACCTAATGCACAGCTTTAGGAAAATACTATTCTTTGCCTGTTTCCATCCATAACATGACTTTTGAGGGGCTTTACAAAGTGTTGTTGTGGAAGACTCATTGTATTAAAACACATAACATTGTATTATTTATAAAATCATATTGTAAGTGATTATTCTATAATCACATAGAGATACAGAGAATCTGATCACAGGAATCACAGGAAGTGATGGTAAGCCCTTTTCTTCTCAGGAATCTCTCTTCAGCACATTTATCTCCATGGCATCACCTCGACTCATTAAAGCCATATGCCAAAAGCCCTCAGCTCTACATGTTTAAAGCCGTGAGCTTTGAACATTTGCGATGGGGGTGATTAATTAAAGCTTGTTGGAATGTGGGTATTTCTGCAGGCTGAGTAACAATATCTCATCACAATAAAATATGGTGATGCATTACTGTAAAATGGCAAATGCTTTTGTTTTGTCTTTGGGCTTTTTGTGGTTTCATAAAAATTTAACAGCATCTTAAATCATCAATCAGGGTGAAATTCATAAATGAAATATACACTTTTGTATGCTTGGATAGATACAGAAATGTACAATTTTAATAGACTGGAAATTTATAACTTATAAATCATTGGCATATGTACAACCGTAAATACTTAAAGCAGCAATTGTAACTTTCTTGTTTAAAAATAAACAAAAAACAGTTATTGAGCAAGTACATAACGGATCGGTGTTCAGAACTGTCTCCTTATCCCGATTTGCAATGACAAGTTTATAATAATGATTTATGATTTGAGCTGCCGGGTCGGATTTCACGGGAAACGACAGTTTGTTTTCAACATAAAGAAATAGATATAAAATAACCTGCAATTTTATGTTTCAAACAAAGTTGGCAATACAGAGGCAAAAATTATGGATTGCAGCTTTAAGATAAAATCGGAGACCTGTCTTCTGAAAAAGGGTTAATATGTGCAGTTGTTTTTTTGCATTTTATAAGTTGTTTATCATTTATATTGCATATTATCAGCATCTATCCAAATATAACAAATCTTTGCATGTTGCAACCACTTGTTATGTATGAATACCGTTTAAATGCTAATGAGAGCACATCTGTAATCCACTCAGTCGTGAAGTTTTATCAGGTGCTCTTCATCATGTTCCAGGCTAGACAGACACATGTGACTCAAATAAGTGGCTGGTAGTGATTGTAATGCATCAGGTGAGGTGATTATAATTAGCCTTCATCACGCCTCGTCTCTCTCGTTGTCAGACGTCTGGTCACCTGTGCTGTTGCACAAAGGCGTTTGACGCCTGATTTGCTTCCTCTTCGTCAAAAGCCGCAGATGACAGCCGCTGATGACAGCCACTGACCCACCAATCAGGTCATTTGGTTGATGTCTCTGACAGCTGGTCATGCATGTTCTTTTGTTCTTGCTCTGTGGTGAGACTCTAATAACGAAGTCGTCCGTTCCATATCACAACTTATTAGAAGGCATTCTGTCTGTCTTATGCTTACCTCCTTTCTAGTCCATTCACTTCTCAAAGGTGATCATAAATTGACCAGTGTGACGTTCCTTTATATACTCATTCATACTCCTTCATACTCATTGCTCAAGCTGTGCACATTCTTCTTATAATAAAGTGAGCTTGTCTGTAGTGATAACCCATGTTCTTCTCTTTTCATTACTGCTTTCTTTCCCACTCAATGACTTTCATCTTTTGTTCTGTTTTTTTATCAGTTTCTGTGTGTGTGTGTGTGTGTCTCTCTCTCTCTCCAGCAACTCTTATCTAATGTCCATTTTCACGTTCTCTGCGCTTCTACTTTTTCCAGTAATGATTTCTCATTTTTGACCGATCCAAGGTTGAGTTCTTTGAAAATATGTGGATGCTGACATGCACTTAGAAATCACATGGTTGTGCCTTCACAAGGCTTAACATTCTCTTGAAGAGAAATATGTTATTTACATTTAATAATTTATCAGATGCTTTTATCTGAATGAATTTGCAAGAAAGTAACAATGCAATGCAAGCAATTCAACATCAGTTGTGGTGTAATGGGTAGAGACTTGAACCCAGTTTGATTTTTAATACAACTGAGGTGCCCTTGATCAAGGCACTCTACCACCAGTTGCAGGGTTTGTGTTGACAGTTTACAATGTGTGTGTGTTCATTACTTACTACTTCAGTGTGTGTACACTAACTGCATGGTTAAATGCAAAGGGCAAATTTCAAGTATGGGTCACCATACTTGGCCAGCACTTCACTTTTTTTATCTTGTTTTTACAAAATAAAATAGTATCATTGAAGTAATCTAGTGTATTATATTTTTCATACATTCCTATGCTGTTTTTTAGTAATTAGTAAACTTCAATGCACTGTTGCATAAAATTATATTGTGATATAGTATTCAGAACACAATAACTTACTTCATATATTCTAATGCCTTGATTTGTTTATACAATTTAAATGTAACTTGTTTAATGAGTGCCTTGAGATGTCAGTACAGTTGTTTTACTATTTCCTATAGGCATGTTGCACAGGGATTAAGCAACTACCAAAACTATTAAGCACAGAATGAAATTCATATAACTGAAGACTTACGCTGGGGACTCGCCCCGGAGTCTCACCCACCTTACAATGAACTGATATGGGAACTGACGTGAAATGAGTTCCCGTGATTAGTATTGTGCTGCAGAGATTCCACAGATTATTTTACAGGTAAAAGTGCTGGAAGGTTTTTTACAGCCTCTCACAAAAACGAGCTAATGTTAGATTCATATAAATAAACTAAATTGTCAGGTAGGTAGAGTTAATGTATACATTCAATTCATTGCCTACCAAACTGATTTCTTGTTATTTGAAGACATTTCACCACTCACCTGGGTGGAGATGAAATCTTTTCAAACAATGAAAAAGAAGTGATGTAACATGTTGTAAATTAATACATTCTACCTGAAATTTTGCAATGACCTGGAGGAATGAAAATCATTAAAGTTATTATAAAGCCTGTAGCCACTTCTATCATCTAGGTCATATCAAGAGTGCGAGGGGAGGTAGGTGTACCCACCCAGCACACCCACATGACTAACATTTCCACATGTGAATTTGTTAAAGCTTAGTTTTTAAATTAAAGTTTTTTGTGATGTGTGATATGCAGGGGCAGGGCTGATTAAATACAGTTTTAAAAATAGGATTAATATTTTTCCAATTTCAGAGATCCATTAAACATTTATAAAGACCATTTTCAAATGTTTTTAAACAAACACTTGTGTTGTGTGTACAGCAAATTGTGCTACACTGAATATGCACTGAATATGAGCATGGATGTGAATTGGCTGTAGACACAAAGCCCCGGGCAAATGGTCTTATAAAATAAGTTAGAGAACTTTAATGGTTGAAAAGAAGTTAATATTGAGTAACTGACTGGTCAGAAAAAACTTGGCTTGCTATATATTTTTTATAACTAGTTCTAAACTAAGTGAAAGCAGAATTAATGCAGCAAACTATGACAAGCAAAATGATACTGTGTAACATTATAGTGCTGGTGTACGATATATCAGCACTCCTGGAACACTGCGAGTCCAATCACATTACAATTTAAAACACATAGACAATGTAGTGTGTAATAGTATGTTATGGTAATAGTATGTAACGGTGAAGCAAACTGTGTGATACTGTATGATTTTAAGCAGGAACAACATATTGTTTGTGATTTTAATTTAATAATATTTGCAGAGTGGAGCAATAAATGAATGTTCTTCAGAATAGAGAGATCTCAAATGCCCCATCTTCGGTTGATGGCTAAATATGCCGTTAATAATAACTGTTTGTATTTTGGATTAAATACACTAGCTTCTAAGTACAGTCTCCCACAAATCCTCCTTGGTACACCAGCAGCCCTCTCTCATTGAAACAAAGTTTACAGCTCATTTCACTCTGAATACTCAGGTTGACTTAATGAACTCTTGAATTGCACATCTCTGAGGAAGAATTGAGAGAGAGACTGGAAGAGAGAGAAGGAGAAAGGGAGAGAAATGAGGAAATTGGTAGAATAGTTGGGTAATGAGGAACACAGTATGTTCAGTTTGAATACATTAGCATGGTAGATCAGGCTAGGTGTCTGCTGAAGAGAATGTGCCCTGCAACTCGCTGGGATCTCAGGCCTTCCCTTTTTCACTTAGCGAACTTTGAAAAATGTAGTAGCTGTTAAGGGAACTTTGCATAAATATATGTAAAGTGTATATGTCAAAGTTTACAAAATACTGTTGCAGATTTTTGCTAAAGCAGCAGTATGTTTATTCTAGCCTCAGCAGGGTATTTCAAAATTGCTTATTTTTTAGAAAATATATTCAGCCAGATTTATACATGTTTAATTTGCCTAAATGCCTTTTCCTATAGAATGTAAATGTAACTAAATAACTATATGCAGTAATTCAGTGTGTAGTTGAGAGAGGAGTTGGCTTAGAGATTAGTTAAATTGTATTTACAATTACATTGAGCAGACTTTTTTTATCCAAAGCAACGAGAAATAAAGAGAACAATAGAAGCAATCAAATTAACAAAGGGCAACAATGTGTAGGTGCTGTGACCCAGTTAGCATAGCATAGCATAGCATTGTATTGTGTAGTAGTGTTGTTTCATAGACATATAAATAGAAGTAAGTGCTAATATTAACAGGTCAAAAAAATCTGGAAAATGCCTCTAAAAATCATATTATTAAGTAAAATAAAAAACAATTTAATATAAATTTTGATAGCAAAATTAACTTGGCCAAGTTCATGTATACTTTTTAAAAAGTCATATAATTTGTGAAACACTTACTTAATTACTCTTTTATTGTGTGTGAGTATATTGTATATTGTAGTGTTGATGTGGCTATACTGTATATACATTTAACACATTTTATAAAGAAATGTTGTTACAGTTATTGTTAAAACAGCATAATTAGACCACGATGGGAGAAAGCCAAGAATCTGTAAAATGCTTTCATTTCACTGAGCTGTTTATTGCTTCTACAGACTGTTTACTGGTTGTGATAACTTAAATGAACCCCATATTTATGGGTTAAATGAACACCCATATTTATTTATTTATTGTAACTGAGACTTACCTAAACCTAAACATCTCAATAAAAAGCATGACCTAAAGGTAACCATAACCCCATCAAACCTTAAAGCCTAAAACCTACATCAGTCCCCCAGATGGCCCTTTGTTTAACTCTTGATAACTCTTGTGAGTTTATTTATGATTTGTGTCTTCTAAACTAAAAGTAGCACAATTCGCATCCTACGTTTCTAATGCCCGTAAGTTGGTGAAGAGACACCCAATTTCCTCAAACCTCATTGTTGCACTGGCCTCGTTCTCTGGGAAAACAGACGTTTTGATGCATACTGTATTTCTTTATTTGTCTCTGCGGTCTGTTGTGTGTAAATGTGTTTCAGAGGGAGAGGCTTTGTTGTGACAGTCCTTTTCTTTTGCGTCCCACCAGAATCCAGAGCTGTCCTAGCAGGCTGCTGGGATATTTGTTCTTACCCCTGCTTGTTATGCAGATGATTCAACAGTGGTGCGCTTTTCTCCTACAGCACCTGTGTGCTGAAACAAGATATTATATTCTTTGCGTGTTCTCTCTATTTTCTTCTGTCATTGTGGTTTTTATTCTCGCTGTTTATGTTTCTTTATGGCCCTTTGTCATTTGAAGCTTAATTTTAAAAATATTGAACCACTGTACTCTATATTATGTCATTTAATTAATATATCAATAGCAATTTGGTACTACGTTGCGGTAGTTCTGGTACAAATATTATTCAAATGATATTTGAGTTCATAGTATTTGTTGTTTTCCACATACTGTAATTTACGATTACATCTGTTGGATATAAACAAGGTTTTTGCAGGTGGTAACTGACACTCACACGTAATTGACGCACAAACTGGTATCATTAGCTCCTCAGAATTGCCTGTGTGTGCTCTGATGTCTTTGACATAAAGAATGGAAATGAATGAAAAAACGACTCAGGAAGTGGTGTTACAAATTGCCTATTCCATAGACTCCCTGTTTGCATTTCACCTCAGCCGAACCCACATTATTATTACGATCCACTGACAACCTTAAATCCTTCCGAAACGCAGAATATTGTTTCAGTCTGCGTTCATCTGCTCTCAGCAGTCCTGCTTAATTCTACACAGTACCGCGCAGTCAAGCACTCACTTCTGAGGATGAATTGTTTGGAATTACAATGAGTGTATAAGGGTCACACTGCCACAGAAGCTCATTTGTCTTTCCTGTGACGTCATCAAAAAGTGCTGTGAGAACTAGTGGTGCTAAAAGTGATAATGAAGAGAGCTAATCAGGAAATGATCATGCTATTCATCCAATCATACGCGTTCTTCTATTTCTGTTTCTATATTTTTCTGTCTGGGGCTTTTATATATGTCTTTTTCAGTCTTTTTCATATGTATGAAAAATGTAATGTTTATGTATTTATAATAAAACTTATGTAGCTTCTGAAGACTATTATTAAATTTAGGAATAAGATCTTTAAACAAATAACAATTGAAAGTTTCCAGAAGTTTATGGCTCTTAATGTACAGTGTTGCCTTCTTGTGTGTCAGTGTATGTGAAGAATCATATAGTCACTGTCGGACTTTTCACATTTACATTTTTAAAAAAAATCTACGTATTATTGAAATCAGACAAAAAATGAATGAGCTACACCTTTCTGAAGCAACAGTTGAGAAGACAGCAAAAGAAAAGCGACAATTTGTCATGGATTATGAAAAGATTTAGGAAGGTACACCTCTCAGAAAACATACAAATAAAGAATTTTAGAATTGTAAATTTGTAATTGTAGAATTTTTCAGAGCATTGGGATTGCTAGACAAGGGCTTATTGAACATTTTTATAAAAACCTCAAATTATACCAAAATTGACAAATTTATACTTGTTTTACCTGTAGCTCATTAGCCGGTGCACATTCCGACTCATTGTGCCAGCAAGGGTCACATATGCTGATTACTTGTAAAAAAATGTTATTTAGATGCTCTCCTTCCTCTGGAGTCTTTATGGTAGAACAACTCCTATCCATTATGATCCAGTTTTCCTTTTTGTCCACAGACACAGTAACGGGTTTAACTGTGAAATTCAATTCTCGTCTTTTTAATAAGATGTGCTCCACACACAGCCTGCAGTTTGCAAAGAGTCAAGCAAGCTTGACAGCCATTTATGTAGGGCAGCGTCTGGACATGGAAGAGCTGGGAGCATCTTCTTCAGCGCGCCACATCCCGTCGTGATGGAAACCCGCTCGGGAAGCTTAGCTTGCCGCTAGCTCTAATTCCTGTCAGGGGGAAAAGGTAGAGAACAGGAGAGAGAGAAGAAACATACAGACAGAGAGAGAGAGCTTAAGGGAGGGAGGAAGAAAAAGATAGCAAGAGACTACAGAAATACATTGAAACACAGGTTAACACAGGATGACCATTTGCCCTTCGGTCAATAAGGCAACCTGCTGCCAAGGCACTGAAATGTCACAGAAGGGAAGCAGACATAACGACCATGATAAGTGCTGTAACCTGGACACCTTTATCTGATAGTGTGAGGGATCAGCAGTTAGACACAACAGGATAAACTATTGTCCTTTAGAATGAATAGCATCCTCTGTAAGCGCGGTCAAGTCGCATCAAATCGAGTTCATGATGCATATCGATAAAGCACCCTTACAGAAAGTAATGTTATGTTTTTAAAGTGAAATAACAACAATAAAATTTGTTGTGGAACTTGTATTCTGTAATCTTGTTTGAGTTTCTGATTTCTGTTTTCCCTTATAATTGTGTTTACCTGTTTCCAGTTTACAGTATTTACGTTGTTAAAGTATGTTAAAGTCATTATGTTCTCCCTTGTCTTTGTTAGGTATCTTTGTCCTATGAGCAGTGTGCTGAGTGTTTATTCATTGTTAGTTAAGATCTTTTGTAATAAATGTATGTATCCTTTGTTTAAATTCATTCACTCACTCAACCACAGACCACAGAGTTTGTGCTGAAATACAACACACTAAAGTTGCACAATTGTTCAGTGAATTTGTTCTCCAGCTTATTATTTCCATGTACATTCTGTTTAATGATGTGCTGTACTGTCTTGTAGGTGATAATGATTATTAATAAAGCAGCTTCAAATGTATGTGTGTGTGTTTTGGAGAGGTTTTGGCAGTATAACCGCAAAATACAGCTAGTTGTTGTAAATATCATGTCTAAAATGAATGCTTGTTTCACACATCTTTTGCCTGTAACACATACTGTATTGTTTATTCCAGCACTCATACTAACAGGAGTTTTAACACGTTGATATTGCCCACAGGTGTTGTGCATTACACACTGAACTTACTGTCACAGTGCTCTGAAAACGTAAGCAATGTAGACTTTCTTGAAGCAACAAATAAAGGAGTGAATGAAAGCCGTCTGTCTGGATTGATGCAAGTTGCGCACATGCACTGAACGGTCCTTGCTATTTAACACGGCTAACTAAATCCAGATGATCATGGTAGAGTTTATATTCTGTTTAAGTCTGTAATTTTAATTCGGTCTTCTTATAAATTAAATTTCACAATGATTAAGTTTGTAATAGTTATCGCTCCAAATGCCCATTTTATACTCTGTGTCAGTTTTTAAAGGAAAAGCAAGCTGAATTTTCAAAACTAACATTAGCATCATTTCTGCACAGAGCCACAATTGTGCTACACAGCAAAAACTGATTGAACTTATTGATTGGCGGTTAACTTTCATATACTTAATATAAACCACAAACCTTTCTTAGTGGACCTAATGTCATATGGTGACACTTTTTTCCTGCTGTTATAAGCCACCATTACCAATAATGATTATAATTATGATGTTTTATATATATATGTTTATTTTTAACCAAAAGAAGTTACAGATTTGTTATACAATACAACATACAAATAAGCATATATTATTCAACTTAGTACACATCTGTTATCCATATAAATGAATAATTATACATGGAATGTATTTAAGTTATGTTACCATAAGAGAATAAAAAGAATAATTATACAGTTGCTATACTACACACACTACCAGTCCTTATACCAAAAACACTTGATGCAGAATGCAGTGATTGACCAAATAAAAACAGGTATGCCAGTAAGGCAAATAAAGTTATGCAGTTTTTAATGCAATATCATGCACAGCTTTGACAGTAAATCCTGGGAATTGAGTTATAGCAGCTTAGTATTTGTGATAGTGGGTGTTGAGTGGGCCTATGCTGTTTTAATACATGAGGGAACAGACTTCCTCTGTCTGACAGCTGGATGATGCTTGGTGTCATTCAAACATGTCATCAGCACTCCACACTCTTACATAAGAGAATTTTAAGTTTTAAGTGCATGTCAGTAACACTGTTTCGAATTAGGTTTTCCAATTCATGGCCTGATGTACAGAGACACATTCTAAAGCTGGAAAGTGAGAAGGAGGGTTGGATAGAAAATGATTTAAGGGGATTTCATGTCAGCTGTACGGTGTATTTATCAAGTATTTCTCGTTATCTGCACCTTTTGAGCATCCCCCGAACAATAGGCTCATTTGTTCACTTTGAAAACTTAATAATCAGGCGTGTGGATATAAAGTTATATATAAAGGACACAAAAGGCCGTAATTGTCTTCATGCCACTGAGTGCTTCTGTCTTTTTGATTTCACCTTGTTTCAGCCCACAGGATCCTTTGTACTTGTTTTCTTCCCTCCCTCCCCCTCTTTTGTTATCCCCTCAGTCTCTTTCCCCTTTTTTAAGTGCTTTTGTTGGTGGTGTTTATTTAGAGAGCTGTGAGGAAACTCGGACAGAGCAGAACATTGTTTGTTTTTCTGTTGTGGATACTCCAAAAATAGATGTTGACAAAGATACCCCCAAAACAAAAGTATGACATAAAAGTGTGGATTTAAAATAATCTTCTGAAGTCTGAAGGTGTTTGGTCAGGTTTACTAGGAATCAGTATCACCTGGTACAAAGTGGTTTTGCTCTGGCAAGTCTAAACACTAACATGATGTGATTTTTATGTTCTTCTTTTTCTTGATTGACGAAACTAGACATTTAAGTAGCTTCACTGTCTGACCACATCTCAAACACTCTAATAGCCCATCACATTAGCACACAAATTAGCTTTTAATAACAGTATTAGCTGTGTTTTGCAGCCTCTTTGGCTGAAATTGTACTGCTAGTAAACTAGATTAGTTTGATTGGAGCTTGACCTCTGAACCCTGAGAATGCAAGTGGTATTGTGCAACCTTAAAGGACATTGAATGAAAGTGTCAGTTTTTTAGCTTTTCTGCATTTAGTTAGATTCACGGCATGTCTTCCAGTTCAGAAAAGCTGTAAAGAAAAGACACAGACAGTTTGTAATAAGTCTGAAACTATCATCTGCTGATCTGTTTGCAGATGGTTTCTATGTAGATAGCTAGCTATTTCAGTAAGACCACCTCCGAGCCACACATGGCTGTAGACTGCCCCCTTTCTATTCGATTTCAGATTTCAATACTGACATCAACATTTGGTATAGATTAAAACATTTTTGGAAATAAAGTGTTATCTTTAAATTATATTTCAAAGTGTTATGTGTTATCTTTGAATTATATTTCATTTTAATTCTGTTATCCTGTTTGCCTCAAAATTGGAAATTGGAATTTGACAGGCATTAAACACAGCTTATTCCTCACAATTACACACACACACAAATAAACACACAAGTTAAATTCTCTGTTTCTCACAATGCATCACATCCTACAATCAATCAGCCATTACACAATTACACAACAAACCTCATCAAGATGACAGTGATCAACTGCTCAACACAGACCTGTGAAAATCCAATTATCAATCACTCTCCCCAGAGGGCCTCATCTCCTCTTTCATACAGTCTTGTTATCGTCTTAGTGGAGTATCCCAACACTCACAATATTGTTCTAATCCTGCTATCTGCTTCATGTGTGTTATGATGCAGTAATGATCATTGCTGTATGGCTTTTGAAATGCAGCAATAAGCATGGATGGTAGTTGTCATTAAATCTTACATTTAAACCTCATCTCCCTCAGGCAGATTCATTGAATGAGTTGCGTGGTGGCAAACTAGGATCAACAGCTTTCAATCAATTATGACAGTCTGGTATTGTTTGTTGATAAAACTCTTTTTCTAAAAGACAGATTAGAACTACAGCAACACAACAAAGCTTGGCTCTAGATTGGATGTCAGTATATCAGCATGTTTTATGGAGTAAACAAATGAGATTTTCAACAGTGTGGGGTACATATGAATGTAAATGTGTTCAATTTGGCTGAACGCCTCTCGATTTGAATGGAAATGACAGAGATCTCAAATATTTTACAGTAACCAATAGCCGGATGTACTCGTACATTATTATCTTGAGGGATAAAATGGTGCAGGGGTGGAAAAGAACATTCTGGAATAAAGCAAAATGTAATAGCAAAACTTTTATTCCACTAGCAAAACTTAGTGTTGCTTGTTATTGATCCTAAAAATACTTTTGACAAATGAACAGTAACTTTAATAGAGTCATATCCCTTTCTCAACTCAAGTATAATTAAGAAAAAATGCACCAGATACATATTAAGAATGGAGTATTTTTTCCTGTGTGGCACACAGAGGAGGGCAGAGAGAGATTAAGCATGAGAGAGAGAGAGTGAGAGCAATGGAATAACATTCTCATATTCTTTATGGCTGTGCTCACTAAATCCCTGTCATGAATCAGTGTATCATGAACATGAATTTGCGTACTTGCACTTTGATCTCTTAAATATCAACAGTGATGACTCAGTTGTGGTTTGTACTGTTCATTTTTCATTTCATGAAAGTTTTTTTTTTAACATTTCATTCCAGGATTTTTTAGAGATTGAACGTTTCAGTGAACTGGCATGTTTTGAAAATGGAGCATGCCCTTGAAACGCCCAAATACCTGCCTAGTCAACCGACTACCAAACTAGACAGCTGAATTTTTCACTGTTCTTACATACTAGTATGTAGTACATACTACCTAGTATGTAAAACAGTAACCCACAAATCAGAAAAACAAATCTTTTACAAATTACAAAATTAAAAAGATCACTGCATTAGAGTTAACCTCAGAAATCTATTGCCCACTTCTGTTGTTGTATAATTAGCTTAACTGTATGACAGATCCATGTGACAGAGCTCATGTATACAGCCATGTGTTTATATCTCCTGAGCTTTAACCTCAGCTTTTTGCTGCCCCTCCCTCCTGTGTCTACATCACAGGTGCACTGGGGATGTTTGCATTAAGAGGCTGGATGAGTCTCATGCTGAGCATTCATTAACTGGATTAAATAAAGAGTTAGAGCAACAATGAACTGCACGCACACACACTCGGCTCTCTGCTGCTCTGTTAGAGGCTCTATCACAGATGCCTCGTTATTTTCCTTGATAAATGATTTTAAAATTCCATTTGGAGCCCAAAATATTGTATATTGCTATTAGAAAAATGGGCTGAATAAAAAACAACTTCCTGTCACCTCTGTATATAGTGTATGCTAATGTTAGCGTGAGGTTGTTTGAAGGTGGTTGAGGGCCAGGCCTCGTCTCTCACTCTCTGTCAGTCGCTGTTGATTGGGTTGTTGATTTTACCACTTTTGCCAGTTTATCAATAGACCTGCTGTGTGTCTCACCATTTCACTTTTATTTCCCATTAGGTAGTAAACTAGCTGTGGTAATCAATCAATGGGAATTGACGTTTTTTATTCTGTCATGTCACGTGGCACATAGGACACATTAAATACAGAACAAAAATATTGATGCTCTCAGTCACATGGCAAAAAGGATGCATTACATGTTTACTCACTCACATGGATGGATGGATGGATGCATATTATACATGCAATGATGGAAAGTATGCTTTCCTTAGACTGTGATGGAGAAATGAAATGGGGAAAAATAGCAAACTGACCATAAATCACCCATCACACAGGGCAGAAAACATTTGATCTAAACTCAGTTGTTCTGAAAACAAATTGAACGTGTCAATACTTTTGTAGTGACCTGAGAACATTTCATTTATTATTTCAGTGACGTTCCATAAGTCTGTTTGTAAGGGTCAGGCAGCACATGAAACCTCATCACAGAGGGTTGAAGTTTTGTACACGTCAGCATCCATCAGTCAGTACACAGATTGTTTACATTCATACAGTACATTCATCACACACACACACACACACACACACACTTGATTTCCACACTTCAATCCTAAGTAATCCATTACATTTTCAAAACCCTAAAATGAACTCCCTCTCTCATTTTGTGTGTGTGTGTCCTGTGTCCCCATAAACCAAATGGCTGGAAAAACATAAACAGTATTTTTTTAATTAAGTTTTTTGTGGGGTTTAGGGGTGGGTTAGGGGAAGTATTTAGAAAGTTTGATTAGCTAAATATCCACATATGCAAGTGTGTGTGTGTGAGTGCCCTGTTTTATTGTGGCATTTGGCATTATGATTTAGCTGACACATGCTAACCTTCTTTATTAATATAATAAATATGAACTAATGAATATGAAAAGGGCAGATAAAGTAAGCTAAATTCTAAATAAGTGAAGGTGGTTGCAGCAGTATATACCTATAATATTTACCTAGAAAAAGTTATGAAATACAATGTATGTAAATGGCTGTTATCAAATCTATTCTGGTATAATTTATGAGTCAGGTTTGTTAGGTCAATGAGCAGTAATTAATTCAATTCAATTCAATTCAACTTTATTTGTATAGCGCTTTTCACAAAAGGACATTTGTTACAAAGCAGCTTTACATGTATGATAAATGTACACAGAACACAAAGACAGACAAACAGACAAACACACAGACAGACAGACACACAAAGAGAAACAGGTAGGAGAAACAAGTGCATGTTATATAATCAGTTAAGGGTTATGACTAGACAGTTTGAGTAGAATTTAATAAAATGTGTAGAATTAAAACTGATTACAGCAGCCTCCTGACGGGCAGTACAAGGGCAGATGAGCTGCAGCCAACGGTGGCGAGAAAAAAAAACTCGGGAGAGACCAGGCCCAGCCAGGAGAACCAGTTCTCCTCTGGCAAAACTGCTGCATCTCTACAAGCTCGCCAGTGCTTGCACAACTAGACTAAGTGAGCA